>VZTG01001224.1:130269-263613 GCA_013397845.1 Melanocharis versteri
GGGGCTGCTGTGCCCTGGAGCTGGGGCAGTTCAGGGCTGCTGTGCCCCGGAGCTGGGGCAGTTCGGGGCTGCTGTGCCCCGGAGCTGGGGCAGTTTGGGGTTGCTGTGCCCCGGAGCTGGGGCAGTTCAGGGCTGCTGTGCCCCGGAGCTGGGGCAGTTCGGGGCTGCTGTGCCCCGGAGCTGGGGTAGTTTGGGGCTGCTGTGCCCCCCGGAGCTGCTCACCCTGCCCAGGCCAGCACGGCATTGCATCCAGGCTCAGGACAGGCACCATGCAGGCATGGGAGAGCTGCCAGGAGCAGCTAAAATGAAACTTTTTGTGGCACAGAAGCAAATTTGCTGACAGTGAGTTTGGTTTGTCAATTTATTTGGCTTTCAAAAGGACAGTATTTTGAGGAGAAGTTTTGGTGCTTTTCCATCTGATGCCTTTAATGTTCTTAAAAAGAACAAATTCAGTAAAGATGTTAAGTTCTTCATTTTGGACCAAATTAAGCACTTCCCCACACAAAAAGGCTGCCCTTTGTTCTGTGTTTTATGGTACTCTCTGCTTTGTAGAAGTTTTTGAAAAGTCATTTAATGTTAAGCCAATGTTTCTGGGCTTTTTGAGCTGCAACCAAATAGAAAAATCAGGTTTTTACCCCACTCCCCAGGCAGCTCTCTCCCAGCTGGCAGCTCCTCCTTCTCTCTCTGCCTGGCACCCTCCATCCATCCCATCTATCAATCTCCACCAGCACAGTTGCACTGAAGCGTGCTCCTGCTACCTGACACAGGGCCATGGCCCCGGGGGACAGTGGGGACCCTGCAGCCTTCAGCCAGGCAAGGATCCCACTGGCCTTGGTCTGCCATAGTCCACAAATTCATTTGCCATCAGTGGGATCAACCTGCATAAAAAACAAACTGCTGCCTAGCAGAGCTCCATTGTCAGCAGGGGATGATCCTGGGACCATCCTCGGTGCCAGGGGATGGAGAGGAGCATGGGATGAGGGTCCCAAACGCCCAGAACGTCCCTGTAGAGATGTACTCCTAGTCCCTTGTCCTCAGAGGATGCAGCCAGCCCAGCCTCGCTTTTCTCTGTGCCTTGGCAAAAGGCTCTGAATCCCAAATCCCATGGGGAGGGACAGTAGCAGCATCTCCCTCCAGAATGCCAGGGTTGGCTGCTGCCTCCCTCCCTGGCCTGGCAGGACAGGGCAGCGGGGCTGGGGGCTGCCCTACCACGGTGGGACAGGGCTGGGATCCCTCATATCCAGCAGCAGCCCCTTCCCAGTGCTCAGTATGGCTTTTCCCAGGAACTGTTATTAGCTCAGTATGGGAGGTGATAATAACAAACCATTTATGGGAATCTGTTTGAGTGCCACTGTGTGGCAAGATCGTAAATTAATGGTCGTTTCATTTATTGTCATTTTATCCATAACAAGATGCTGATTTTCCTCCTGGGATAATGAAATTGATCTGTAAGAACCATAAATCCTCCCCCGTGGTGTGGCTGGAGCAAGGTGCTGGATTAACCGGCTAATGGCAGAGATGTGAAAGCTCATGAATCATGTGGCGGCGGGAGGAGAGGGCAGCTGTGCCGGGGGAGCCAGGCTGGCATCACGCTGGCTCCTGTGCCAGAGCGCTCTGCGGGCTGACAGCGAGGTATTTCAGGCATCTTAGAGCAGGAAGATCCAAATATCCCTCGGTGGCTTGTATTCTCTGTTCATGGAAAATAATTTTTCAAAGACAAACCGAAGTGGTCCAGGACACTCCCTCGCCTTCACCCCATCAAGGGTGTCCCAGACAGATGCTGCCCAGCCTGCCTGCGCACCAGCAGCTCAGGATCAGCCAGGAAGAGGATTGATGGCTTCTGTATGCTCCTTCACCTGGAGCATAAAACAAAAACACATCGAAAATTTATAGCACCCATTCAGCTGAAATGCTTCCTTTACTTCGTGTTCCCTGCTCTTCCCAGGACCCCCAGCCAAGTACCTTTACTCAGTGGACAAGTCTGGCTTCACAATAGTGACCGCCTGGAAACAAAAATTACAAAGTGAAAGTTTGTCATAATTAAGTCTTTAAATGGGAAGAGGAATTGGAGCTCTTAGGGCGATGAATGCCCTGCCCGTGCTGCTGCACCTCGCTCCGTGCCCGCCCCGCGCTGAGCTGGCAGCGGGGCTCAGAGGACACTGACCCGAGCACTGACTGTCCCTGTCACACTGCTGGGACCCCGCGTCTCGCACCCCTCAAGTGCTTTAAGCACCTGATGCCTGTTGGAGCCCTCACTCCTTACCCTTTCCCTTTCCCTCTCCTCGTCTTGCTCTCCTCTTCACGAAATGAGACACCCTTCCGTGGCTCACCGGGGCTGGCTGGGCAGAGTCCCCCACCCAGAGTGATCCTTCAGCAGAGAAAGACAGTGGAGAAGAGACCCCTGGCACCCTCTGCTGCTCTCAGGAGCCCTCTGCAAACCAGCACCTCTTGTGGCAAGGTGTTTAGAAGGTCTTACAGCATTCTGAGTTTTTTGCTTGTGTAATTCAGCAGAGATATAATTTTAAATATTGCTATTTTTCTCACTCAGGTATGAGAAATATTAACTGGTCAACCTTTGCTGTGGCTGTCACCACCCTTTCAGCAGTGTGATTGCCAGCAGGGATTTATCGTCCTCCTCGCACCTGGGTTATTTGAGTTTTGCTTTGCTGCCGGGCCAGGGCAACAATAAATTTCCTTCTCCTCTGGAACATGCTCTAACCTCTCATTTTCTAATAAAGTGTTAAACCTTGGAGCAACCACACTGGCCCGGTGCTGGAGAGGAGTGGAGTTCCAGCTAAGCCAAGGAGCTGCCTGCTGTGGGCAGGAGGGCACCCTTGGGGACCAGGACGTCTCTTCCATCGGTGGCTGTAGTGAACTCTGGCTTCCTTTTCCAGGGAGAGCCCCCTCCCCAGGCAGAGGCCGTGTCCTGCCCGTCCCTGGCAGCCACACCCAGCACAGAACAGTGCCTGAGGGCATCAAGGGAGGATGTGCAGGAGAGCCCACGCAGCGAGGCCTGCCCAGGACAGCGGCAAAAGGGAGATCCCCCAGCCCACAGACGGCGTGTCCCAAGTGCAGCCCCCTGCCCACTGCAGCCCACGCTCCGTCAGCACACAGCAGGCTGGGCCCTGGCCAGCAGTGGAGGGACAGCAAGAACTGCTGGCAGCACTGAGCTCATCACCAGCACAGGGTTTAGGCTGTTAAAAAGGGTCCCGGCCAGCAGCTACCAGCCCTCGCCATTCCAGCCCTTCCTGCTCCTGCAGGGCCGCAGGAGAGGCTGAAGGGGCAGCAGGGATGATGGGTGGGGAGCAGGGATGATGGGTGGGCAGAGGGATGATGGGTGGGCAGGAGGGATGATGGGTGGGGAGCAGGGATGATGGGTGGGCAGAGGGATGATGGGTGGGCAGCAGGGATGATGGGTGGGGAGCAGGGATGATGGGTGGGCAGCAGGGATGATGGGTGGGCAGCAGGGATGATGGGTGGGCGGTGGTGCAGCTGCAGCCGGTCCGTTACAGAGCCAGAGGTGACTGCAGCACCAGGTTCCACTGGCTGAGCTGGTGGCTGAGTTACAGCAAGGGGCTGTGTTGTGGAGATATGGTTTTTCCAATATATTCTGTTTGGATTGGCAAGTTGGTCTCACTCTTTCTCAACTGACTGATAAAGCACTAGACAGGGGATTAGTCCTCTTGGAAGCTAAAGAAAGAGGTAATTTGTGTTGTTTATAGCCTGCAGGGGTAGAATCAAAATGTACAATACTGAGAGAGTCAAACTTTTACAGCGTATGGCAGAGCCATAACTCAGAGCAAGTATCACACATTACAGTCCTGTGAAATGCATTCCCATGACAAAAGGCTGGAAAGGCAGAAAGAATGAGAGGAATTAATCTGTTCTTGGGACAAATATTGTAATGAAGACAGGAAATGCCAAGAAAATTAACCCCCACCTGGTTCAGTGTTGGAATTGGAGTGTTTAGCCCAGAAGTCCCAGCTCTGTGCTTCGGGCAGCATTGGAAACAGCCCCGGCCCCAGCGACTCTGCAGTGTGGGCAGAGGGGAACCCTAGCCTGACCTTGGCTTTTCTGCACTAAAGGAGTAACAGCTTTCCCTCAACTGGGTTTTGCTGGATTTCCATAGCTATTAAATCTAATTGCTGAGATTGAGTTATAAAATTATAATTTTAACCATGCAATTTAGATGGAGTAACCGGTCGCCTATTTCTGTGATTATCCCTGATTATTAAATGAACAGCTGCCTCCAAATATGTTTGCAACAAACTAATTCAATGAGTGCATGTGCCTGAATATTCATGGCCCTTATTCGCAGCACAGACTTTTTCACTGTGACTTTAAAAGTTAATTTATCCTGGCAATTTAAATAAATCCACTTCCATCAGCCTTGGTTTGAGCCGCAGACTTTGACACTGAGTTTGGCAGCGAGGAAGGTGTCCCAGCCCCTGCCTGAGCGGCCGCTCGCACAGACACCAGCGCCGGTGTCAATTCCAGGCTTCTCCCGTGTCTTGTTTGCGGGTTTGACAACTCTTCTCTGCACAGAACTAACACAGTGT
Source organism: Melanocharis versteri (assembly GCA_013397845.1). NCBI lineage: Eukaryota > Metazoa > Chordata > Aves > Passeriformes > Melanocharitidae > Melanocharis > Melanocharis versteri. The sequence continues at coordinate 134,829 of VZTG01001224.1, forward strand.
GACACTCCGCAGTCTGTTTGGTTTAGCTTTTCCACTAAAATTTGCAACCATGCCAAGCAGCCAGGAAATAACCCGCCCTCCCCAAGCACTGAAATATGGGTACAGCTGGCTGGCATGACAGCCAGCCGGAGGCTCCCCCGGCTGCTGGGCCAGTGTCGGCTGAGGAATGGCTCCCAACAGCTAGCAGTCGTCCTGGTATCAGGAATTTAATTTTCCTCCTTGCAAGGGAGGTGCCCTGCATTGCCACCAGCCAGAGTGAGGGCAGAGGGGCCAGGAGCATCCCAGGAGCTGTTTCCAGCCTGCAGTGTGCCAGGCGTGGCTGTGGAGCAGCCACAGGGTCAGGACACCACAACACTGGGGGGCAGAAGAAGGCAATGGGACGCGGTGCAAGTGGCCTTTGGCATCTGGCTGTTTTGGCCATCTCTTGTGGCCCTGGTCAGGGGCAGACAGCACAGACTGGGGCAGAGCTGTGTCAGGGTCTGGCTCCACATGGGATAAATGCTGCTGTCCCCAGCCTGGCCTGTGAGAACACTAAATGGATTTCTTGGACTTAAATCTCTGTGCATTCTCCAGAGCAAGCCGCACTGCTACTGACCACAGGAGCATTTTAATAATAGCCACAGCATGATACAGACTGCTTAGAAACCTGAAAGTACTGCCTGAGTGGGTGCCCAAGAATAGTTATTTCACCTGATGCTGCTCCTATCATGAAGCTCTGGAATTCCCCCTGGGATCTTCCAGCCACAGTGGCAGCACGCAGCCTCTGGACCCCAACAGAAACCTCCTGCACTTGGGAACGTGCTAGGCTTCACATACTTACTGGAGAGAAACAGCAGCTGCTCAGGAGGCAAGCTCAGCTCCCAGGACACATTTCTGAGGTGCCTATTAGGCAAATGCTGGCAGCGCATGCCTTGGTTCTCCAGGCAATCCATCCATCTGGCCCCCGTGGAAGATCAGCAGCCACTCCACTGGAACAGGCACGCACCAGCCTGGAACACCAAGCCTAGTTGGGGCAGTGACTTGTGCAACCTGAGTGCAACAGCTTCCTCATATCCCCACTGACATGTCCTTTGGCAAGCAATCACCATTTAAAAAAAGGGTCTGTTTAAAGCTTTTATTAAAAAATCCAAGAAAAAAATAAAGAAAAGAAAAATCTGTTAAAGCATTTGAAATGTAAAGTAGGGCTTTCATTTCAACAGCATCCCTGCTGCCTTTTGTCTTTTCCTGTACAGAGGTTTCACAAAAAGATCCACAGTTTGACAGATGTTCAGATAATATTAAAGAGGGCATGATCTGATTGTGCAGGAAAAGAAACAGTTCAGCTGAGGCAGGCCAGAGCTGTTGGACTGTGACCGGCTGTTCTGCAGAACCAAACACCAACAGAAAGGAGGTCTCAGAGGGGCCTGGCAGCCCCTGCTAGAGAGAGGAGCCCATTCCACAGCCTTCCCAGCTCCTCGAGCCCAGCATGTCCTCCCAGGGGTCCCCTCCAGCAGCGTGGCCTGGTCCCCCCCAGGAAGAGGGGTCTGGGTCTGGCTGGGGGTCCCCCACCTCTGCAGTTCCCGTGGCTCAGACAGCGCTGTCTCCCCAGTTGTTGTGAGGTGCCTGTCCCTGGGTGCTGAGCCTGCATCCCTTGGGCCATTTGCGATGGGTGGGGACAGGGACAGGCATCTGCTCCAAGAGATTACCCTGTTGCTGGGCTCTGCTTGTCCCAGGCATCACCAAAGGAAACTTCCAAGGATCCACATGGAAACTCATCCCTTTGTACCAGTCCCTTTGGGAGAAACCAAACTTCTCCTCAGCCCCTGTATGCTGCTCTCAGCCCTGTGTCCCTGATCTGCAGGGTTGTCCCCATGGACAGGGCAGGAGCAGGCCCTGCCCCGGGACCAGGTACTCTGGGTCCCTGCCCAGGACCAGGGGCTTTGGGTCCCTGCCCTGGGAGCCAGGTTCGGCAGGGATGCCACTCTCTTGCAGCTGGGGAGGCAGGAACAGGCTCCAAGGAATGCTCCTGCTGTTCTAACAAGGAACAATAGATTAAAAAGCTAGTTAAAATTTCATCCAGGAGAGGCAGAGTTTCCCAAGCATATCAGAGTTAATATTTATAAAGGGGATTGTTGCTCAGTCTCAATTATCCTAAAAGCTTGGTACAACTGATGCATTGGAGAAACCACGAACACAGACATGTCAAGGGAAAACCATTCCCTGTGACCGCTAACAAAATGCAATCAGATCTGCAGCATGTGGAGCCAATTGATTTTCAACAAGTCCTACCATGTAAACAAATGATTGATTCTCAGCGCTTTCATTTCTGAGCAAGCAGCCAGACACCTCTCCAGCTCCCAGTGCAGGTGAGGCTGGACGTAAATGCGACTGCAGTGGGGCAGCTGCAGCACTTTCATCAACCAGAGAACAGCAGGAGCTTTGATTTTTGTTTCCCCAGCCCCTTAAGCAGCCACTAAATAATGAACAATTCCTCCTGTAAGCAGCCCCCAGTCATGTGAAATCCTTCTGCTGCCAGTGGTCATGTCGGACCACATTCTGCCTTCAACGGGAGTCAGGAGTTTTTGTTGCTTTTGCATTTTGCCTCCTCTGATGTTTCCAGCTTAGCTCTGATTTACTCGAGACAGATGAGGCAGGAGTATCTCCAAGAGCTTTATCACTGCTTTGTCAGCGGCTGCAGCAGTGCACTGGTGTGTGTCTGTGCCAGCCATACAGTGGCTGCTCAGATGGCTCCCCTCTCCCCGAGAAACCAATAAGCCATACTCCACTGCACCAGTGGCTGCCCGACCATGCCCCTGTGTATGTCAAATTAAACCTCAACCCAGCACCGGCAGACTGCCAGTATCAGCACCTGTCCCTGGGCAGGGGTGGGCACCCAGGAGCTGGGGCTGCAGCTGCCAGTGCAGCACCCACCCCCACTGGTGGAGCCACAGGACACCGGGGTGTCAACCACTGGCACATCTCCCTTTCCCCCTCGTTCACGCCCCTGGTTGCACCCTCCAAACTGTTTGGGTGCCACGGAGGCACCAGTGTGGGGCAGTTTGTGCTCCCCCACCCTCCAAGCCCTGCTGGAATGCTCTTAGGATTACTGATGCAGTAATTGAGGGGAAACGTTACATTTCCATGAACTGTGATAATTATTGCAGCAATGGGTATAAAACTGCATTTGCAGAGCACTGCTGCCCGCCTGTTTCTGCCTCGTGTGCAGAGTGATGAGCTGTTTGGTGCTTCTGCAGCGCAGGGTCCCCAGGGAGGAGGAGCCACTGCCCCATCCCCAGAGCCCCTGGGAACAAGGGCCTGGAGCTCTGCTCTCCCAAAGGTGCCAGCCACCCTATACCAGCAGAGGAGAGCTGCCCTCGGGGCTGGGGGCCATAGACAGCCACGTCTGGGTATGCAGCCCCTTCCCTGCAGAGCAGGAACGGTGTGGGGCTGCTGCCTTGGGTGTCCCTTTGGGCTACAGCTGCCCTCTGGCCACAGAACCGAGTCCTTCCCAGGAACAGCCTCCTCTTTCCAGAACTCTCTGGGGCTGGGCATTCGTGACTCCCCCGCTGGGGTCCCAGAGGTGGCAGAGCTGTGGGGTTGCCCACCTGGCCGCCCCAGTGGTGTATGTGCTGGGACGCAGGCTGTGGAGAGCGTCGGTGGTGCCTGTGGCGTGCCAGGGGCTGCCAGGCATAGTGCCCGCTCCTGGCGCCAGGGGCTGGCACCATTCCCTGGGAGTGGGCGCAAATTCTTCCTCAAACACAAACAAAGGAGGAGGCTTGCGTGGGCACTGACAGATTCCTGCACATAGAGGGACTCCGCCAGGGCCAGGAGTGTTTCCGTTTAAAATTAAAATGGTCTTTCCAAAGCAAATTAAAACTCGTGAAAGCAACCATGAACATCTGTGATCTCCTCACAAAGGCCTTCCTGGCTATTTTAGAAATTACCCTGTGCCCATTATAGTATCAGCATAATTCTGGCTCTTTATTTCAAGCTTGCAAGATATTTGTATTTCAAGTAATTTTTACAGAGTTCAAATGTGAATCATAAGCTGTTTTTTCTGCTTATGTATTAATTGCATGTGTGTGTCCAGTGCTAAGCCTTATTGCCATGTAATTTGTACAATGTAATTAACCATGTAGAAACCATATTACGTTGTGTTTGGAAGTGTTACATCCAGTTAATCTAATTGACTAATAACATGTTTTAATTTAGCAGCACGTACTGTATTTCCAGTGATTGAATTAATGTCATGTTAACGGCTGCTTTTTGCAACAACATTTGGCATAAATTGCATTAAAAATTGATGTTCGTACAAATGTATTTTGAATACAGCTCAGCATGTGGCCTGGGAAAACATTCCTGCTGTTTATTAAATCAGCTCCGCTTACAAGTGCACTCGGAGGCACAGCACCACTGCCCTGCCTGTGTGCTGGGACCCCCTGGACCACTGTCCCCCGTCCTGCCCCGGGTCTGAGCCACCCCAGCTGTGACACACCCCAGCTCTCACCCCCTTGGGCTGGCAGTGCCCAGGGTTACAACTTTCCTGCCTGGGCTGCTGTGATGGGTTTGAAAAGGACTCTGTTGGTGGGACTGTGGTGGGAAAGCTCCAGGCACCTGGCGGTAGAGCAGAGCCAGAGGCAGCGCCGGCCGTGCCCTCGGTGAGCCCCACGGCTGCAGCTGGCCGGCCCGCTGGCCTCTCCTGCTGCAAGGGAGGATGGACACGTGCTGCACAGCCACCTCCTTCCCTCCCGCCCGTGTTCGCAGGTGGTCCCCAGAGAGCTGCTCAATGCGCCTGCAGCCAGGAGACTCTCACTCACCTTGACCTGCTGTGGGATCTGCTGTGGGAAGAGTAGTGCCCAGAGCACCCTCCACAGCTGCCCGCTCTGGAGGGACCAGGACAGTGGGCACGGGCAAGGCCCATTGAGCACAGCCAGGCCACTGGTGTCCAAGTCTGCAACCACAAGCCCAGTGAAAGAGCCCAAAGCTCTCCCTATTTCTCTTTGATGGATTAAAAATCTTGGTTTTTTTTATTCTATACCTGTCAGTGTGTTCTGCTTCTGCTGGGATGGAGTGAGTTGGTTTAAGATACTTGTGAAAGCAAAGCTAAAAAAGAACAGGAAAATTGCTGGTTGTGGTGGCACTTGTCCAAAGTCAGGAAAGCAGGAAAACAAGGCACAGGTATATTTGTGCTGATGGCAGCTTAATGTCTTGTCTTCTCACAGACATTTTCCATGCCATTGCAAAACTGCCATTTTCCCACCTGTACAAGCACCACTGCGGTAAACCGGAGGGGCTGTAAAAGACACCACAAGTGGTCTATGAGCCAGGGGTGTTTCACAGCTTTGTGGGGGAGAATGTTTCCCTTCCTTGGTTTGCTGTCTTCTTTGCAGGCTACATAGGCTCCTTTCTCCATCTCTCCTGCAGTCACTGCTGATCAGCCCTGTGGGTGAGCGTCCTGTGGAGGGGGACTTACTGGAATTCCACTCCTGCTGCTGATATGCAGCTGTAACCCTACAGCATCCACGTCCTGTGAGGGAGCAGCCAGGAGCCCCAGCTGCACGTGTCCTTCACGCCTGTGCCCTGCAGACCCTGCTGGAATGGGAGAGATGAGGTGCTGAGGGCAATGCTGAGCGGGACAGCACAGTGCAGCAGGGAACAGCCTTCACCTGCCTGCATGGGGCAGCTGTGGCCTGACACCACCAGCCAGGAATGCTGCTCCCAGGAGCCATCCCTGTGGGTTTCAAAGGCAAAACATGAACTCAAACTCCACCCTAGAATCAGCACAAAGAGGAGTGACAGCCTTGACTTGTGGCAGTGTACCTCATTGGACCCCAGTGTGTTATTGCATCCCACCAAAGATCTCTGGGAAACAAAAGCATAACCAGAAAGAAGCTTAAATCACAGAACCACAGAGCAATTAAAAGTCATGTTCATACAGAGCCATTAGTGCTGATTCTCACACTCTTTACATAGGAGCAGCACATAATAATCATTTCCAATTAAATTATGCTTCTCCAAGGTGCATTAACCACTTTTATCCATCCGATTAATTGGACGCATCTCTGCTGCATGGAGCAGTTACACCACTCCAGAGGGAAAGTAGACAGTTAATAACACCTGCTGCTGTGGTGCTAATGCAGGAACATTCTGCTGTCAAACCCACAGGCACATTCACTGCAAACTGTCCACCCAAACTCAGCTCTGTGGCTCCCTGCTCCTGCGCTGTCCTGGGCTCTGTTCACTCCTGCAGTGTGACAAGGGGATGCACCAGTGCCCAGGCTCCACACCAGCACTTGGATCTTGTGTTCCCTTCCTCCCAGGACATGGCACCTGGTAGTTCTGTGGAAAGTAGTGGCTTCTGTGAGGAAATTGCAGAGGGCCCAATTTTTACAGGAAGAGATGACCTGCTGCCATGACCTAGGGGTGAGAGTTTAGTTACTTGAGAGGGATGTATGTTTCCACACAAATTCTTTGGGCACTCAGTTCTTCAGACTCCTCAGTGAGAAATGAAGGCAGATTCCTCGCATGCAGCAAAAGAGATGTTTGTGCAACACAGCAGAAGCAGGGCAGCATGTATCTGAAATACAGTGAATGGAACACCCAGATGTGTGGTGGCCTGTGTCTGCAGAGAGCACGCAGACATGAGGGCAGCTGCACCTGGGATGAAGCCCCAAAGTGCCTTCCCACCAAAGAGGTAAGAAGAGATCTTTAAAAGAATCGTCTGCTGACCTTCAGGCTTTGTAAATCAGGTCAGTACAGGTCTACAAGCCCTACCGCCTTCTCATGATTGCAGTTCCTCAGTGGGAGAAACCGCTTTGATATCCCTTGGGGATTGAAGTAATTCCCCTGTGACAGGAGGCACTGCAAACTGGAAACAGCCAGATGCACCCAGAACAACGCACACATGGACCCCAGGAAGTGACATTTGGGAGCAGTGAGACTGGGTGGGCACTGGGACATCACCAGGGTCTCTAAACCAGAAACATGTTGAAATGAGCAGGAATGGGACAGACACAGCACATGTCTGAGAGGCAGAGGTCTTTTCCAGGAGGCCTGGTGAGTCTCTGACCTGTGCTGGAGAGGAGGTGTTGGGCTGGCAGAGGTACGTGTGTGCATGCTCCCACGTGCCCGTGCCCACGCTGCAGGGACGGCAGCATTCTCACTCATTCTCTCTGCAGGCACGGATGACATACCCTCAGGAGCATGCAGTTATCAAAATGTTATAAATTGCTGCCTTTTAAATAGTGTGGTAATTTGCTAGTCCATTACAGGAGGAGTTGTAGGATACAAGGAGCACGCTATGAAAAATTAAGCCTTCTGCGTCACTGCTGACCTCCGCAGCTGAGGTGCTCTCAGAACTGCTCCATTATGTCAGCCTGCCCTGAGCAATTAGCCACCCGTCAGCACTCATCAGCGTGTCACCGTGCCTCAGAGGACAACGGGCCTGGCAGCTCCCTTCCCCGAACCACTCTGTCGGAGGCTCCAGTCCCCGCTGCATCGCCCGCTGGTCACCAGAGGTGGTCCCAGCAGGGAACCACAGCGGCTCCAGAGCCACCTCTCCTGCTGTAATTAACGCCTTTGTATAGCCATCGCTGTGAGCTGCACCACCTAATTTTAGTCCAGCAGTTTCATTCTCTAAATTCCTCAGACTTGGGAACAATCCTTTCTTGTGAGAAGCGGTGTTTTCGGTGGCAGTGCTGCTGCCCAGTGCTGTCTGTGCAGAAGGCAGCCTGCTCCAGCATGGCAGAACTGACACTTCCCAACAGCACGTGTTGCTCTGGAGCTGCGATAGGTGTGCTCCCCAGTCAGTGTCTTACTGGCAAATTCAGCTGGACATTCAGCTCACACCAGGGGAATTATGTTCATTATGCCAATTTTGTGCAAGGCAAATTTCTCCTAACCCATGTTTAATTTCTCAATATAAATCCCTCTGAAACTAAACTTCCCCTTCATTTTATGCACTTAGATATTTTCTCACAAGTTGCAGGTGAAATCCATGTCCTGGCACGCACATAAAAGCAAATGCATGAGGAATGTGTCCTGGCAATATATGCATCATCCCTGGAGATAAATATTTTCTTGCTGGGGAGGAAATGCACAAACACCAGCTACTATTTTTTCTCAGTATATATACACCTTTCAGGACAAAAATAAACATGTGAACACAGGATGTGCTACTCCCAGGCTTTCTGCCCAGAGCCAAGGTGACAACTAGAAGTTCAGAGGAAACTTGCACACAAGTTACACTCAGCCAGCTCATTAAAAACATATCAGGGAACCTCCAGTACCCTGGGAACCCCCGAAGCAGTTTCTGATCCTATCACACACACAAAACACACAGGCTGCTGCTGTTCTGCTCTAGCAAAACCCCTCAAAACGGGAAATGCAGGAATGGGTTGCAGCAACATGGGGCCAGAGGCTGGCACAGCCTGGCAGGGACCCCACAGGCCCCCACCCACCGTGCCTGGGCACAGAGTGCACCCGCTGTCCTCCCAGGGATGAGCCAACACTTCCACCGCGGGTGGCTGTCCTGGTCCTGGCTGGTGCGGGACAGCTGTGAGCCAGTGCAGGACCTCCCTGGTTTGCATCCTCCACATCACATTCCTCACAGGAACACCATCAGGGAGCTTTGTGGGATCGTGAATATGAATTGCTTTGACCTCACTTAGTCTGATATGGTAGAGTATTAAATCTCTATTTTTCAAGCATTAAGCCGGTGTAATAGAAGGATGCTGTGAGCAATTTGCAGTAAGATGAAGGGATATTACTGTCCTGGGAGACAGACAATCCAACCACATCCACAAATTGATAACAGAGATAGTGGCTTAGGTTCATGCTAGCTATTAATTAAGGGCATGTTTTATGTGGAAGACAATACCAGCTTACACTGGCAGGTACTTGCTGGCCTCCCCTCCCCTGCGGTGAGCGGCGCTCCCGGAGCTGGAGCGCAGCCAGGTGGGTTCATACCTTGCTGAACCACAGTTCACACACGTACATTTGAATCTCTGACAGGCAAAATTAATTTCTCAAGCCTTTAGCATTCCCAGCTCCAAGAGCGGCCGGCAGCTGCTGGGAGCTGTGCCACCGGGAGCAGCGTGCGAGCCCTCCTTCCAGGGACAGTCAAAGGCTTGGCCAGCCCAAAGCACCGGGGTGCTCAGAGCTCTCACGTCTCTGGCTGCTAATGAGCACTAACCATGTCCCAAACTCTTCCTCTGCCCTCAGAACTCACTGCCTCGTTAGCTGGCTGATCCCCAGCTCTTAGCAAAGAAATCCAATATCAGGTTTCACTCCTTCTCTCATCTTGGCTGTGGCAGCATCCCACTCAGCTGTTACCCCTCTCCCACTTGGTGCTCCCAGCAGGCTCACACTTCCTAGCCCCTGTGACAGGACTCTCATCTCACATCCACTGATTAACTTAGGATGATTACACAGCCACTAATTTTGTCCAAATTACCAACAGAATATTATCCTTTTACAATCTTTTGCTCCTCACCCTAGAATTTAGTGGCAAGCCTGCAACGTGCCCTGACAGCTGACCCCCGTGCTGGCACAGAAGACCCACTGCTGCTTCAGCTTCGCTCAGCAAACCCTGTCCCCAGCCTCAGATGGGTTCCCTGAGCAGCGCAAGCCCATACAGGGACACTCACCTTTGGGAGATCACAGCCACCCATGGCACAAAGTGAAACGTTACTAAGGGCAAGAACCAAAAGACCCCAACCAGGATCCCTGGAGCCTGTCCAGCCAACGGAGCCAAGGTACACAGCGGATCCAGAGCACCAGCAGTGCCACAGTGTCCAAGGGCTCTTCTGGAGAGGGTCTTCCCAGCAGGAAGTGCAGGTCAGCCATGGAGGTATGTTTGTAACACTGGAGAAAGGAACAAGAAAGTCATGTGTCATGAATAAATTAAAGCATCCCTTCTCATGGACAGACACCTATGGGAAAGAATACAAATAAACCAGGGGGCTGGTCTGCGGAGACAGAAGAGGTTTATTTTTTTTCAGATGGGACTAGAGAACAGCTGGAGAATAGATGAGGTGGCAAGGACAGAAGATGGCTCCAGGCTCCCAGCGACACATTAGAGCCCCTGTGCAGGACCACAGGCAGGTCGCACACACCTTTCTGGAAAACTGTGCTCAGAGATGGGGGGAACTCTTGGCAGGAAGCATCAACACTTATAAACCATGACAGCTCCCTCCAGGCTCTCCTGATAAAGTGTCTCCTGGCCACTGGTTCCCAGAGACATCTGTCAGACCTAGGGTATGTCCACGAGCTGGACAGGAGCAGACCTGCTCAGGCATCCCTGGCTGAGCAGAGCAAGGACAGGCAGGCAGGGATCTGGGTAGGGGCTGTAGGAAAGGGGTGTGCTGGTCAGTGTTGGGAAATGGAAAAATGGACAAAACAAAGGGAAAGAAGGACAAGTTGGAAGTCAGGCCACTGAGGATGAAAGGAACAGCCCTCATAGTGGGAGAATGCACAGCTGCAGACATATCTGGCCACAGGCTCACCCTGTCTGCAGGGTCTCCATTAAAAGCCCGATGCAAATGTGCCTTGGAAGCCAAAGCGTGTCCTGGGCTGAAATGACCCTCGGGCCAGCACGTGTGGGAACGCGCGTGCCTTCGCACACCTGGCACCTGCAGCCACGCCCTGGTGCTCTCTGGGGCTGCTGTCTGCACCGTGCCCAGCACGCTGCGATTCCAGCATCCCAGCCTCCTGCTGCAACCCAGCTGCATGTCTGATCTTGGTGAGAAATTTCTCTTTATACCAGGCTGTCTATTCAAGTCATAAAAATAGGCTTTTTTTCCTTCTGTAAGTGCAACACTTTTCATATTTTTACTTCCAGCTGTCTAGATAGTATTTCACTTTTTTCATTTCTAGTACTCGCTCTCAGTTATTTAATGTGAATTTCTAGGGCATGGTGCCCTTAGCAGACATCAGAGCAATATAACACAAGAAATCAGATATACACTGTTCTAGGAGAAGGCAGGAACAAAAAGACAAACTAGGCTCTTAATACATATGGTGCTTTTGATTCATGGAATATAGAAAATTGTATTTGATTATATCTGTAATGGATCCTCATAACTTTAGATTAGGGTTATGCTGATGGCCCAACTAATGGACAGTTTATTGCAGGAATAGATTTCATCCTATCATATTTTTTCCTGGTATCAATTACTTGGAATGTTTAAATGTCTCATTTCTGTGGATGTTTATTGCTTAATTTTCCTTTCTAAGAAAAGCCCCCCCACACACAATGCCCTGGTGCTCCTCTTCTAAGGGGCAAGAAGCTACAGGGCTGTGCTCCTGGAGCCCAGAAGCTCCCATCACCTCTGGCTGCACAGGCCAGGAAATCCACTCTGGAGGTTCGCAGCTGCCAGCGCCACTGTGACACTAAGCTGTGAGGGAACACAGCCAACGTTCCCTTAGCAGACACGTGATGCTACTGGAAAAAAAATTTAAAAATTAAAATACTTATAAATTAACCTGTCTGAAAAGCCAAAGGACTGTGAGGGATTGCTGCCACAAAGTCAACAGCAGAGCTGATGATAAGAGAGGTTGGAAGTAAAGATGGTTTGGTGGAGAGAATCTCATTTGCAGTCAACTGAAATGGTAATATTAGTAATAACAACAACAGTAACAACAACAACAATAATAGAGTATTTTAACAACAATTATTAAATTATAATATCATAATGCTCTGAAGAGAAATGCTTGTTTCCCACCAAAGAGTTTAGGAAGCTGTGGAGGCACCAAAGATGTTACCTATTGATCCCAGAGCCAGAGGGCAAAGAGGCTAATGGATTTTTAATTTTTTTTTTTTTACTTTGCCTAGCTGTAACCGCACCTGAAATCCTCCCCCCAAAAAACCTGAAACAAGCAAACAAAAAAACCCCCAAAAATATAAAACCCCCCAAAACATAAAAAACTTCTAAACAAAGAACAGTAACAAAAGGACCCCAAACTACAAAAAAAACCCCAACAAACCAAAGAACAACAACAAAACCCCAAACAAACCAACAACCCCACCAAAATCCCCAACAAAACAAACTTGAACAGAAACATATCAACTTTGTCCCACTTTAAATACAGCTGCTTGACACCAGTGATTTCAGAAGGATCTCTGCTATTTACTTTACACGAGTGTGCCTAGCTTCACTCCAGAATTGATACCTGCCAGCCAAGGGAGGGCCACGAGGCTGATCTCCCTGAAGAGCAACAATCCCGGATCGGGAACAGACGCTGAGCATCACGGGCGCCTGCCAGGGCCCTTGGCGTCGGCAGGGAACACGAGCTGCACATCCCAAAGGGTGCCCAGCAACGGGAATTTGTACTTTTTTTAACCTTTAGCTGAACTCTTCCATTTGCCCTGCATGCCAAGAGGGGAGGGTGCTGGGGCTCTTCTGTCCCAGCGCATTTTGCTGTCACAGCCCCTCTTTCTTGGGAAAGAAGGAGCCTGGCAGCAGGGACACATGGTGGCCCTGTCAAGAAGGGCACGGTGGCACGTTGGCCACAGCAAGAGGCAGTTCCTGCTGCGAGGTGGGATCACTGCATCCTGCTCCTGCCTCTTCCTGGAGCCCTTTCCCCACGCTTAGTGGAGGCCCCAGCCGGAGCTGCAGCCCCCACGCACGGAGGCAGCCTGAGCATGCAGGCTGCTGCAGGACACAGGGCAGGGAGGGGACACTGCATGGGGACACTGCATGGGGACAGTCCCTCACAGGAGGGGACACTGCATGGGGACACTGCATGGGGACAGTCCCTCACAGGGGAGGGAAGGGACACTGCATGGGGACAGTCCCTCACAGGGAAGGGAGGGGACACTGCATGGGGACAGTCCCTCACAGGGCTGGGAGCTTCCTCAGCTCACTCGGGCACACTCATTCACATACAGGTGGCATGTTATTGCCACTTCAAGAAGAGAGCTGGCTTCACTTATTTTTTTCATTAAAATGCAAATTAATCGAATAAAAAGTGGAATTGTAAATTAATGAAGCGCTTTAAAATTCTACATAATACAAGGCTAATACTTACTCTATAGTATTTCCTCCAGTTAATACCACTACTAACTCCCCCGAGTGGCACCAGCTCCACCAATCTCACTGACTGACATGGGGTCAGAGCTTGCAGAAATGGGCACAGTGCCTTCCTAAACCAGCCCAGCTCCTGGGGCAGTTCCCAGGCCCCCTCCTCCTCAGGAATCTCACCCTGCGGTACCTGCCTGCACCCTCAGGGCCAAGGCACTCGAGAGCAGAGACGCTGCCTTTCCTCTAGAAATAGCAACGGATCCCTGTAATTTACTGCAGCCCAACAGTTCACATGGAGATCGAAAGGGCTGCTGCCCAAATCAGCCCCAGGGATGAGCTGCCCTCCCAGCACGGTCAGCTCTAACAAGTCAGGGCTGCCTCGGGTGCTGAGCTCCCACGGAAACTTTAGGCATATTTGGACTTAAGAGAGACTGCGGATCCACATGGGGTTTTTTCCTTTATTTTTACCCCCGTACAAAAAGCCAGATTCAGGTATTGACTCCAAAGCCAACCCGCTCTGGGGGGTTGCTCCGCACACAGGGCTGCAGCCAGACAGCCCCACTGTGCTGCCATTGCATTCACGAGCAGCTGAGCTGCTGCACGGATCCCCCCACGTCTGGCCGGGCTCTCAGCAATCCCTCTGTCCCCACCACTGCTGCCCCTTCACTGCAGCAGGGAGCAGAGAGACAGGAGAAGGCACCTGGGCAAGGCTGGCAGGGGGCAATCGCTGCTCAGGACCGCCCCGTCTGCCTTCAGGGCAAGCCTGGCTCAAGAAAAAAAAACATTACCTTGAACATACATGTGCAAGGCTTGTTCTCTACATCTTCCCTTTCTAACGTCTACTTGCATGGAAACACTGTAGGAGATCCATCCTTAGAAAATTCATCCGTAAAATAAAGTAGAACCAGAGAAGCACACTAGGAAAATACTGGGCAAAATGAATGAGGTATTTCCAACAGGATCTGTTCCTCCTGGCTTACAGGTCCACATCTGAGCTCATCACCTTCTGCTTTTTTTATAGCAAAAGGAGAGAAAAGGCAATTCTGAGAATAATTCAGTTCATCCTGAAGTAAGCATCTCAAGTAGGCCGGTAAAACACCAAAAAGCTGCCCTTCCCTCTCTGCTGGTGAAAAGGTGTCCAGGCAGAATATTCCTGGAGATGGGGCACTGGTACATCCAGGGCTGGGCGACGGGAGTCCTTCCTCTCACCTCTCCTGATGGGACCCTGCTCACCGGCTGCGACTCCCCTGCCCTCCCCGCAGAGCTCATGGCTGCTTTTCGTCTGACCACGCAGCAGGGACCACACAGGCTCCGTGCCGGGGCTAATCACCCACCACACTCCTCTACTGCCGTGTGTACACCACACATTATCCCTTAAATAAAGCTCGCCCACCCTATTATTGTAATGTCAGCCCTGAACCTGAGATAAGCCCTACAGACAATTTATAATTACACAGCAATAGCTCTTCTACGCTGCACGGAGGGGCCATCGAGAGAGGATTTAGGTCTTTCACGGAGCCAGCGTTTGACAGGTCTCTGCTGTTATTTCATCCTGACAGCTCCTTGCCACCCTACTCCTCCTGCAACGCCTCACTCGGGCTTTGTTGTGTGATCTCAGGTGAAGAGAGCACGTAATGGGCAATAATTGCGGGCGATTACTGTTTACTTGTTAACTCTGCTTGGCAGAGCAGCTGTGATGGACACAGGGACTGGAATATTCCCTTTTATCGCCTGTAGCACTGAGAGTGAACTGGTGCTTAATTCAAAGGCTGAAATCTATAAAAAATAAGACGAAACCCATCATTAAATTTCTCTTAGTGGCTATGTGCATAATTCATCCAAACACCATCAAATATAAATGGCCTCGTGTCAGGCTGAGCAGTGCAGGCACAGCACACCCCGCTGCTCCGGGAGACAAGCGCTGCCAGGCAGCCGCCCACCGTAATGAGCTGGGCACCGTGGGCACGGGGGCTCCCCGGCAGGACACGGACACGGGCACGGGGGCTCCCCGGCAGGACACGGACACGGCCGGAGCCCCCAAGGGCACGGGGGCTCCCCTGCAGGACACAGACACGGACACGGCCAGGGACACGGCCACGGGCACGGCTGGAGCCCCACGGGCACGGGGGCTCCCCGGCAGGACACGGCCACGGCCGCGGCCGGAGCCCCCGCTGCCCGCCGCGCTCGGTGCCCGCCGCGCTCGGTGCCCGCCGCGGGCGGAGCCGGCTGCAGGCTGCCCGCAGAGCCCGGAGCCCGGAGCCCGCGCCAGCGCTGCTCCTGATCCCCAGTCTCTCCTGCTGGCATGCCGTTGACTAACATTTCTTCCCACCTAGAGTTTAAAAGGCTTGCATAAATTACAATATACGAATTCTTTACTGCTCCCCGCTAGGGTCTGAACTTCGATTAGGAGCTGAATGCCCTCGATTTCACCAGCCACATCCCGGTACACAGCCCTCATTCCACACCGCGGATGTCAGTCTGCAGCGGTTTAGTGAACACTTGCAACAAGTTTTCTAGAAAGTTTTTTTTCCAATTATTTGAAAAACACCAAGTTATTTAATAAATCACAGAAAGTTGTTTTGCAAAAGTATCCTTTGAACCATTAGATATTATTTTGAATGCCAATTTTTCTTCCCACCTTATGGCAGGATAAAGATACCCCACTCAATTTTCATCAAAAGCACATGAAAGCAATCAAGACTCCTGTAGTTTCTATGGAAATAAGGGATGCAAATTGGGATTGTGTGGTGCCTTTTTTCTTGAATTTATCCATAAAAATGCAAATATTCTTCAACAGATACTGAAATATTTGCCTTGTTTTAAGGGAGCAGAATACACAGACGAGGCTCTTTTGTCCACTGTCTCTTCTGGCAGAGGTTTGACAGCCTGTGGAGCACAAGCCTGTAAAAGCTGAACAAGCCCTGCCAGAGCACGGATGGCAGCAAAGCTGGCTCCCAAAGATGTGTGCCCAGCCCAGGGACTGGGGCTTCCCCTCACAGGTCCTGCAGCCACCAGCATTAGCAAATGGCTTCTCCTGCCTTTTCCCACAAGGTGACCCACCTCACCCACAGGCACTGCACTGATCCCTGCCCACAGTGCCAGGTCACCAGCCCTGTGGCACTGAGATAGGAGAGTGATGTCACCGCCTTGGTGTGGAAAACATAAGCCAAGGGAGCAGCACAAACAAATCACATTTGATTTGATGCATCTGCTTTACTCTCCTGCCAGACATTTCAGAGCAGAGCATCCAGTACAGAACATCCTCCTCTGTAGCTGGGACTAACCTTGTCCTGCAGCAGGGATGGATCAAAACCCTGCAGCACAAGGTTTAATTAATTCCCTTTCAGACTGGAGGATACAGAAGAGTTAATACTAGCAAAGGTCTCTGGATTATTCCCCGAAGTGCTCTCCAGCTCTCTACTCTCTCTGCAGGCTGGATGTAGTGAGCATCACACAGCATTCACCAATAAATAATCCAACAGCCCGAGGAGCTGCCAATCTGCAGCTGGGCACCTCACGCCTGTCAGCTCTGGGTGCTAAGTGTAGGAGGCTGGGGCTCCTCCCCAGCATGTGCACTCTGCCTGTGGACTTACGACGTTGAAAAGGTCAATGAATGCTATTTCAGATCACTCTTGTTTGCCAGAATTGATGACAAACCCTGGCAACTCAACTAGTAAAACTCTAAGCATGAACTAGAGCATGCTGCAGCTGCACAATTATCAGCCTGCAATTAATTAATTGTGCTGTCACTATATGCACCTGAGAACAACAGTGAGATCAAAGAACTGAACAGAGATCAAAATGATTTGTAGATCACCTTACTTACAGCTGAAAGTGCCAATTAGATACAGCAAAGACAGAGTCTGGCTTAGTTGCTTAACAGCTCTGGAAAAGAAAAGTCACTCAATTGACTGTAGGAAAAACCCCAGGAAAGCTGGATTGCTTCCAGCCTGGGGAGAGGGGAGCTGTGATGGACTGTCCATTGACTTCTCGTCTCCAAGGGTATAAGATATCTCTCTGTGCCTGTTGCTCTCTACACCATCCACACCTTGGGCTGTGCTGCAGTGAGCTGGGGAGTCCCACTGACTGTGTGGCTCTGGGACCCGAAGGCCCTTCCAGCAGCCCCAGGAGAGCCAGGAACAGGAGCCCAGCTGCTGGCACATCCTCTGCTGAGGAGCCTAGGGGGTGGTTGCCTGTGGCCCATCCCCTGCCCACCGGGAGCAGCAGCTCTGTGAGGCTGAGCCAGGCAGGCAGGTTGTGGAAGTGACTCTGGTGACAATGCCCAAGGTCTCAGTGTGCTAGTGGCATTTCCCAAGGCATCAAGAGCTGGCCCACAGCACCATTCTCTCCTGCCAGCACTGTGAGCTGCTCCATGCTGACTGAGTCAAGCATGGCTGTAGTTACGGTGTTGATTTACAATTTTCTGTAAAGTTATTGGGAAAACACGTTCCAGTTGCACCTTCCTAGCCTCCAGGAGGGACTTGTCCTGCCTCTCCCCTCTGCCAGCACACTGAGGGCAGCAGTGAGGAATCTTGCAGATTGTTATCTTTCAGTGAGCAACAGTCTAGCTCACCCAAACATAGAAGCTCCCTGGAGAAATTAAGAGTTCATTCCTGGCATGTTAAGCTGGATGCCATGTTTGTGACCACAGAGAGCAGCTCTGACTACAGGGCTGGTCTGTCTCATCTCTGAGCTCCAGGCTGAGACGGTGCACTAGGCAGAGTTCGAGCCAGCTCTGTGAGTCCTTCAAAGTCCCCACACTCCTCACCAAGCACCCAGCCCCCGAGGCCAGAAAACATCTGCCCAAGTGCCCAGAGGAAAGGGATTTGCTGGACTCTGCTGCTGGCACAGGAAAGAAGGTGCCAGGAGAAGAGGCCAGACCAAGGAGGACATATCTCCTAAGAAGTGGGCTCTGAGCAGTCTCAGGTGCCAGCCCCCCATGAGACAGGTCCCACCCCCCAGTGCGCTGATTGCAGAGGCACCACTGCAAGACACAGACTGCTGTACATGTGGCTGCTGTGCTGGGGCTCCTTCCTTAGATGTGCCAGCTTTGTCTCCATTGTCTCCTGTTTATCACATTGTTTAATTTCTCTTTTTAATTGACTCAGACATTTTTTAATTTCTCTGTTTAATTGGTGCAGACTGAGAGGCTGCGGGCAATGTCATCTTCACATCATCTCTCAGAAACCTCGCCAGCGTGAGGGTGACATCACTGTCCATACAGAGCAAGTTGTGCAGAACCTACAGACTCTCCCAGCTGGGGCCGAGGAGCAGGGACAGGGAGCAGATTTAAATCATGGATGTCTGCAGGACAAAGGCGATTAACAGGGAGCTATACTGGGCTGTATAGGAACTGCTTTCATTTAATATACAAGTGGGATGGCAGGCAGACAACTCAGCCTGGAACACAGATGACACAACTATTTAATGAATTCAAATCCAGAAGTTCCTGGAGCAAGCTTCTGAGGCATTTCACAATGAGGTGAAAGCAGGTAAAGACAGTGAGCAACAAAATCCTTCCAAGACGTGTGGTCTTGGAGCAGAGACTGCAAGGTCTATTTAAGCCACATGTTTTTCTTAAGCAATACAGATTCAACAGATACCTGAAAAACTATTGAACAAATGTTCCTTTGTATTTTAAAATGCCTTGCCTCTCACGTCTTGTATTTTTCCAGTCACATGAATTACTTGAACAGATGCGTTTATCTCCCTGGGTTCAACAGGGACAAGCCAACGGCTGCTTCATCTGCCTGGTTTGACAAACCCAGGGGCTTCAGGAGGTGATTTTCCACACAGGTTTCTTTCAGTGGGTGCTGGACAGGACTAGAAGAGCTAGAGGTGAAAAACGCAAGTTCAAACTTTCCCTGGAGAGCTGTGAGTGTTTGGAGATATGCAGCACTGCTCACT
Source organism: Melanocharis versteri (assembly GCA_013397845.1). Taxonomy (NCBI): domain Eukaryota; kingdom Metazoa; phylum Chordata; class Aves; order Passeriformes; family Melanocharitidae; genus Melanocharis; species Melanocharis versteri. The sequence continues at coordinate 153,737 of VZTG01001224.1, forward strand.
GAAAACATTTTTAATAGCTTTGACCTTTGTGGGGTCTGTACAGTCTCCTTTTGTCAAAAAGTGTATGTGGAAGAATTGTGGGAAAGCGCTGAAGATAATACACATGTTCTGCAGCCTGCGAGGGGATTACAGAGCACTCTTTACTTGCTTGGATTATTGTTCCCAAGTTTAGACCATCAGCATCAGCTGCTGCAGGTGTATGGGGATTTATCATCAGAAAGGGCAAACCATTGCTGGTCAGGAAGCAATATAAATATTAGTTATTGCAGATGACTTATAAATAAATAATTTGAAATTACAAAATTAATCAGACAATTCATCTGACAAATAAGTATTTGATCAGTTCTGTCTGAACCACTGTGGCCACCCAGGCACTCTGTAAAGAATCCCTGAAATTTATGGGAAGCAATATCCCTTCACCTCAGGAGGTGCAAGCACAGAGAGCAATGGCCTGAACATAAATTGTGGGACTCGGGCACTCCAGACAAGGCAGGTTCCAGAAGGTTCCTGGGGGCAGGGGCGAGAGCAGCCACAGGGCACAGCCCTGGACTGCAGCACCCACCAGGCTGGTGGGGACACCGACCCCTGCGTGGAGACATCCATGCACGGGGCACTCATGAGTGGCCCTGAGGTTTTGGGCAGTGAGGGGACTGTTGACAGATGCTCACATAATTTTCGAACTGTGCCAAGCTAACCTGAGCAGGGGTTTATTTTTTTTTCCAAACCTACAAAATGAGTGTGTGTCAGTCTAATAGCTCTGTGTATTCTAAGTCTCATCTGTATTCAGCACATCAACAAAATGAGAGGAAGAAAATAGCCCCTGAAAATAAAAGTGTGAGAGAGAGAAGGAGACACGAGCCATTAAAAAAGCAAACAGCTCCCTACATGTGCTCTGCCAAAGTGGGTGCTGGACACAGGTCCTTCCTGCTCATATTCCACATCTCCAGTGCCTTTATCAGAACCATAAGCACTGACCTTCCCTTGGGCTGGCATATTCGGAGGAGTGAGGATCCCTTGAAAAGGAAAGATTTCACATCCCATCTGTGTATTTCAGGAAGAAGCTTCCTATGAAATCACACACATGTAATTTTCCTACAGTCTCCAAATCCCCAGCTGCTTTCAGCTGATGTAAATAAAACCTGTTATCCATCTTACAACTCTTGCAGCTCCCCCAGGATGGGGGGATTATCTGAAGACATGAGGAGGAATTGGCAGGTCAAACTTCTCCTGATATCCAACAATTTCACGGCTGATTTTTATAAGGGAGTTTTAATGTCACAAACAAAACAGCAGCAACCCTGCCAATAGCAGTGACACCACAGTCCCCATGGCCCATGTGACAGGGACACAGCAGTGACTGTGCTGGGCAGCAGTGGCTCATGCTGGACAGGCTCCACAGCAATGAAGGGGGGACCATGGCTGGTGAGACCCTGCCAGGCCAGAGCCACCCTCACCCAGGGGCTGTGTCAGCCCAGCACTAATTTGGCCAAGGCCTGGTTTGGAGGCATGTGTGCCACCTTGCACCACACTCCTTTCCCTGGAATGCCAGGGCTGATCCAGGCTGGATGTGGCAGAATTTTCAGGACTGATGTGGATATTTTCTACTCTGTCAACCTTTTATTTAAATGATGTTTGGCTGCAGTACTAGAAGTGTGATATTGAAAATCAATAGCTGGAAAGTGTTTGAAAACCAATCTAAATCAAATATTACAATATGGTGAAGTTAATCATCTGAAATTAACCTTATAACTGCTTGAATCACTCTAATCTATAGAGAAAATCAATATAAACATATCAAACCCTGCTGCAAGTTGCTGTCTGTTTCAGCTGACCATGCAAATGGAAAATAATAGCCAGTGGATGTTTATTGCTCCATGTATGTTAACACTTCTTATAGGGCTGAGAAGGGTAGATGGATTCCCCAGAGAGATGTGGTTGTGAGATGCAGGCAAAGGCTCCTGCTCCAAAGAGGCCCAGCAGCTGTGAAGACCCTCTGAGCCACCCTCCCAGCAGTGGATTTCAGAGAGCTGTGAGTGACTAACAGGCTGTTTCATGAGGAGAACTGATTCTCCCTGAATGGAAAACAATTGCCCATGCACAGCACCTTGCACCCGCCCTGGCTCCAGCTCAGCTCCAGCTCACACCCACAGTGGCCCTGGCATCCTGCTGGTGATTGGACTCAGCTCTGGGCACCAGGTGAGGGAGGACAAAGGCACACGGGTCCCCAGCACGACCAGCAGTCACCCACCCAGTAAGAAGCACCCCCAGCTGTGGCACCTGCACTGCCCCCACCACAGTGCTCTGCTGGGGTGTCCCAGACCATGTCACAGCAGCAGTCCCAAAGGTGACAGCCACCACTGCGACAGGGATGCCCGGGAGAATTCGCCCCTATGGAGGCACTGCTGGCTGTGCCACTGTCTCCCAGTGGCAGCTCCGAACCAGGGGTGACACATACCCACCCTGGTGGGGGCTGCAGCCCCATGGTGGGGGGCACAGGTGATGGCCAGCCTTGTCCAGCTGCATCTCCAGAGTGGCCATCAACAGGCATTTACTGGAGCCTCTGGGGTATGACAGTGATAAGTGCTTTGATAGCAGACAGAAATCTATAAATAACAACAGTTTCTCTCAAACCCCTCATTTTAAAATAATGAAGACATTTCATAAAGTGACAAGTGTCTCAAACATTGAGACTAAAAGTTCAGAGAGGCTTTTCTTGAAGTTTTGGGAACAGATGGGAGGAGTGAGATCCCAGCAGCAACTTGCACGGTCTCAAGAGCCTGGGACTAGTCAGAGCCAAGGAGATCAATCACAGGCTTTTCCCAGCGCTCTTCATGGGCACCAGATTTGAAGAAGGATGAAGGTTTCTGAGCAGATGCCATTGTTCAGGGAGTGCGGCTGCTTCACACCACTCCTGCCTGTGCCAGAGTGAAGAGCAGTATTTGTCTCCAAGGTCTGCTTGCTGCGGAACTTCCCGAGCTGCCACAGACCCCAAGGTGAAATTATTTTCTGCATTACAATAAAAGAAAAAATAGTGCCAATTGCCCAGCTGTCAATCTGGATTGTGCTGGCTCTCATCTTGGACTTGAGCCAGTGGTGTGGCTAGACAGACAGACAGACTGCAGCTGCAGCAGCAGGCATGTCCCACGCAGAGGGGTGACAGCTGGACACAGGTGCTGTGACACCAATGACACACATGCAGCCCATGGTGCTCCCACAGCTCACAGCAGCAGCTTCCTCGTTGCTCATGATTTGCCATTTGCTCAAGGCCCATTCCTGAGGTATTTCCTGCATTCCAGATGGAGATGTGAATGATGTGGATGACGCGCTGCCCTACGGAGGGGCAGGAGAGCAAACGTGGAAGTGGGCAGCAGCTGTCCCAGAAGTGAACACACCAGCTGGGAGGCTGGAGCTGCTGTTTGAAGCAGCAGGTTGCCATGGATTAGGAATGGTCCTTTGATACTGGAAATGTGCTTTAATGAGTTTCCTGCAATATATGCCTCATTTGGGTTCCTGTGGAAAGGTGTTGCACAATTTGCCCTTTTCCTCACCCAAAGGGACATCAAGACATGTAAAAAATGCTTCATTTTTTCATACTTTAAGCTGAACACGTCTTAAAGAACTGGGAGCTTTCTCAGTGCTTAAAAATCTCTTGCTTTCTTTAAATTACAAGGACAAGCTGCATTTTCAGAATCAACACTCAGAATGTACAAACAGCTCTCCAGGTGAGGAGGCTCAGCAGCAGAGCTGGGCTCTCAGAGGCTGCTCAGTGGTGAAGCTTTGTGTCCAAGCTGTGGAACAGGACGGCCAGAGCCCTGACTCCAGCAGAGCCAGGCTTTGACCCTGGCAGAGGTCATGACTCCAGCAGAACTTGGTTCTCCACAGCACAGGAGCCCTTTATTTTGCATTATAATTTATTTTAGAGTTTGAGCTTTCTGAGGAAGGGACTGTATCTAGTTTACTGAGGAGAGGGTACACACTGGCCAGGACAGAAAATCTGTGTCTGCGGAAGCCATGAGCTCCTGCTCAGTGCAGAGAGTGAAGTAATGGCAAACTTTAATATTAATATTCATCCAGGGGTCTCGCAGCAAGAGCTCAGGGCAGGGTGGCACAGTGCCAGCAAGGAGGGGTGCCACCATGGGGAGAAGCGGTTTACTGCCCTCATCCTGACTCTGAGCCTTCACAGACCCTCCAAAGAGGAGCTGGGATAAAAGTCCCTGGACCTGGTACGGCTGCGAGCTCCTCTGCATCACCTGCCAGTGACCCATGAGAGAGGTCAGGCTCAGCAGAGTCCCTCCGCCTTACCCAGTCCGTCCCTCCCACACCCCCGGGAGCATTCAGGGGGATGCAGGGATGCACCGGCGGGTCAGCAAGTGCACAAATGTAATGCAGAAGGCAGGCTTTGCCCCATGTCACTAACACCATTCACAGCCTATTGGAGGGGACAATTGTCCCATTAAGAAACCCAAAGACATTCTGGATTTCTTCAGCCTCAGGGCTTGGAAGCAGGAAGCATTTCCTGCCTAATTAAATTTTCATATACTGGCAGAGCACAGCTCTTCTAGTGAATCTGTATTGGACAGTGTGCCAGATTTTCAGAAAAAGAGCAGGCTGGAGTTGCCTGGGGCTGCCGGCGCCAGCTCCCGGCTGGAGCGCAGAGCCCCGAGCGCAGCGCTCACGGCAGCAGCGCCCCGGAGCTGCCGCTCGCCTCCGCGCATCGCACCGCCCCATCTCCGCTGCCTGCTAACAGGCGGCAGCTGAGGCCAAGCGGCTTCCTCTTTCGGGCAGAAGGACTCCTCTGCTCGTTTTTAAGGGGCAGATAGCAGCCAAAAGGGCTGACCGTGCTCCAGGCAGGGGTGAACACCGTGCACCAGCGGGCAGAGTCCTGGGCATGTGCCAGGATCTAGGCAGCTGCTCTCCTTGTGCTCCCACTTTGGCCCCAGCAGCACCCACCCTACAGCACATGGGCTCCCCGCACCTGCAGCTCTCAGAGCCAGGGTAGTTCCTTGCCTGTCCCCACTATGCCAGGTCAGAGCTCCACACTGGGCTCGGTCTTCCTAAAAACACTGCTCCTGACTCTGCTGGTGTCTGCTCAGCTGCTCTGCACACCGGGACACAGGTGGAGAGCCCAGCAGACAAGCTTACTGCTCCTGGATGCCCCTTGTTACTTCTGCCATGGCCCCAGCCCTTACGTGAATGCCCTTAATTGCTTGTGACAGGATGGGGACAAGGAGCCCAGTGCCATCCCCACCTGGGTACAGCCCACCACACAGACACGCCAGAGCTGGCATGGGGCTGGGACCGCTGCCACGCTGCTGGAGGTGCCCAAGGGCCACGGTCCCCAGCCCTTATTTCCTTGGTAAATAAGCACCTGAAAAGCACCCAGTGCAGACCAGGGACAGGGCTTAGCACTAAACCCGTCGTGATCATTCTCAGGGCGATTCCTACATTCTCCTGTGCCACAGCTCTGCCACCACGAGCTGCTGCAGGAAACATTCCCACAAGACTTCCAGAGCACAGGGCTGAAATAAGGTGCTGTCAAAACAACCCAGATTTGTGCAGCTGATGCCAGGAGCTGTTGCTATTGTATTGTTCTTTAACAGAGACACAAGCACTGGAGCTCAGGCTGGACAGGCGTTTGTGGCGGGGCTGGGGCAGTGTGAGGGAGCTGGGAGAGTCTCCTCCGGCCCAGGGCTGCCACAGGCACCAGGCAGGTGCCAAGGGCTGAGTTTAGCTCTCAAGCAGACTAAGGCAGGGCATTCCCACTGACCAGGTCACATCCAAACACACTCTCTGTGGGTATGTACTGCCAAGTTACAGACCCCCAGCTCTCTGGTCCCAGGCAGGGACAGCATGTCCTCTCCACACACATCGGTCCATCCAGCCACGCCTCCCTCCCTCCCTCCTCCTGGCCATGCGTGGGGGTCCACCACTGCTGCCATCGGCCTTCAGCTGGGGCTGAACACAGCAGAAAACTTGCAAGGCATCAGCCACACACATCCAGCTCCAGAAAAGCTACTGCTGGGAATGCTGGAGGGTGAAACAGAGGCAGCAGCAGTCACTGTGCACTGCCCCACCACAAAACACATGTGCACACGTAGAGCCATGCAAACACTCTCCAGAGCTGCTGCACACAACACGAAATCCTGAGCAATTGAGTAGTTGAAATGCTCTGTTTCAGTCCAGCCAGGGAAAAGCCAGTGTTTGATCAATATTTTCCACAACAACCACTTCCATGTGATAAATGCAGTTACAGGGAAGAGGAACAAATTAACCTTCTGGTGCAGATAGCAGCTACTGCCTGGGAAAAAAGATGGCTCAATTCTGCAAGGAAGCAGGGAAGGGCCATGCCAGAATTCCTGCAAAACTGACCAGTCGAGCCCGTATCTGGGAGGCATTCATGAAAATGAGCCCCAGGAGCACACATCCACCTACCTGTACAGGGGGAAGGCAAAACCAGTCACTGAAAGTGGCACCTGCATGACTCAGAAGAAGCTGAACCAGGAGAAAATATATGAACTTGGGGCAGCTGATAGATGAAGACGACTGAGGAACTGTGCTGCAGCACCGTGAATGTGGGAAGATAAAAGGCATCTCAAAAAGTGCTTCCCAACATCAATCCTTCCACCAGTGACAAATTGTCTGAAGTCAGGGTAGTTCAGCAGCTGTCTGGATCAGAGATTCCATCACAGATTTCTCAGCCACAGGTAGCTGGATGCAAATGGCAGCGAGTGGAGATGTGCAAAGGGTGCACTGTGTAACATACCATGCACAGGAGCAGTGCAGCCCTGGGAAAACCAGGAGCCTGAAGAGTGGAAAGATGAAAAGGCAATTGCCCATGCAACAAGAGGAAGGGCAAAACTAGCACATGGCGAGGCCCATCTTTGGGCTGGCCATCCATAACCTGCTCCCTAGGTCTGGAGAGGGCAAGGCAGACTTTCTAAACAGAAAAAGGAAAAAAAAAAGCTAGAGAAAAAGATCAGAAACCTCATGGGGATGAAGACATCCATTTCTCTCTATGTATCTCTGACCATTCAGATTACATTTACTCTTCTCCCAGCTGAAAATGTGGCTAAAAATATGGTTCACTGCTCTGCAATCTATCTTGAACTTGATTTTGTCTCTATCTGAAGGTAACCTTGTGCTGCATCAGCCTCAGCATCAGAGCACAGCAAGCAGGATTCCGTCTCGGAGCCTGGTCCGTGAGCTCTCCAGGAGCTCTGTTTTCCTTCTGAACCCCATCCTGCTCCTCGGTCATTGCCAGGCTGTCTGGCTTCATGCTGCTGTCACTCTTGTTGTGGGGACAACACCATGGGATGCTCAGGAGCTGGTCCTGTGCAACAGCCCCCTAGGCTGGCTGGGATTTTCCTATTAGATCTAAGCAGATTTTGCCTCCTGGAACGAGTGACAAATGCAGTTGCACACTAGCATCCTGTAAATGCCTCTCTGCCATTAGCAGTGAGCAGCCCCAGGTGCTCCACAGAAAACCCAGAGCTGTTACTACAAAGCACTGCTGGGAGAAGGCCCAGAGCACCTGCAGAGCACAGCAGAACCCTGCTCTGCTCCAGGGCTGACACCCTGCCTCACTGAGTCTGCCCTCCAGGCAGGAGATCCTGACCTGTGAGGTCTGAATCCTGCTCTGGAAAAGGTGATCGAGGAAAAAAAGGATCACATGTGACCTGGTAATGGTGAGTAGCAAGGCAGAGGGGTCAGAAAATTCTGCTGAAAGAAGATGAAAGCCTGTTCGTGTTCTGGCTTCCCACTGAAACAAATACACAAGGCATGAATTTGCTGGAAATTCATTAATGTTCTGTATATTTCCGGGAATTTAATTTATCAACTAGTAACTGCATAAATAGAACAGGCAAAAATGCTGAAAGTAGATTAAACATTGATGTAAGTATATATTGATTTGAACATTCCTGTGCTTTTGCTTGTGACACATCAATAAAATTAAATAATATCTTAATAAAATGTCTTGGTAATTATGTCTTTTCCCTTGCGTAAGTGTGCCCTCCAGCAATGTAATTAAAATCAAAATTACATTAACCCTCCAGTGACCATTTGACAAAAAAAATAAGAGTCTAGATATTTCTCTGAGCTCTCCCACCGAGCCAGATCACTCTTGGTCACACACCCTGCACACTCCACTTCCATTCTGATGCTGCTGTGAACAGAAATTGTGCTCACTCACAACATGTGTTGAGTGATGTCCAGGGAAGTCAGGGAGCTCTGTGTGGGAGAACAAAGATGGTTCAAAGGTTCGTTGTGGCTCTGGGAGGACCTGGCTCTCTGAGCCCCGGTGCTAGTCCCCTGCAAGAGCATTCCCGTGGCACTCAAGCAGCGGTGAGTCAAAGACAGGCCATGGTGCCTTGCTGGCACAGAGCAGGATCCACCTATGGGCTCTGCCACTGCCATGGGACCTCTGCTGTGAGGACTTCTCCTGTCCTGGACCCAGAGAACCGTGGCAAAGCTAGAGCTGCCTGGGCTTGCCCTCCTGTTCTGGTGGCAAGCCCATGCCTGGGGTGCAGCAGAAGCCCCCTCCTACCCAGCACAGGGACACCTGCCACAGCTCTGAAGCAGCTCTTCAAAAATGTCACCAAGAAGCTTTCCCGTTCTCAGGAGTGACTGGAGCAGGTGAGAGCCCGTCGTCACCAGCTGAGGCAGTGAAAGCCCTTGTCATTCCCATTTAGCGGGCGGACGGCTGCTGTCCCACTGTCAGGGACCCTGACAATGTGGCCTTTCAGGATCCACCTGTAATCTGTTTGCTCCAGCTCTGCTGTGTCACACTGTCAGCTTGTCACCTAAACTTGCCATTCACATAACCTATTAGTTGTCCAATTTGTCTTTCTGTCATGGACCATGTGATGCTCAGCACAGTGAGTCTGTGCATTTTTATTGCTCTTGTTAGTTAATAAAGCACCACTTTGGAATTTGGGGGAATTGAGAAGACATCTCTGTCACAGCACATCCCTGTCCTTGGCACCCAACATGTCCCACCATGCTGTGGCATCTCACCAGAACAACCCAATGGGACAGGAACACAACTGCCACAGCCTTGACAGGGCTGCCACACAAAAACACCTCCCAGCCTGCTCAGGAGACCTGCTCAGGCTGCCACAAAGGCATCTGCTCTTGCCTCAGACAGAGCTGGGCATGGATTCCACCACCTCCAGGGCAGAGGAAAAGGTCCAGAGTAAATCAGACCCCAGCTTGGCTTTCGTATCTTCTGCTTCACTTCTGGGCCTCAGAGCGAGAGGGGATTGCAAGTGAGTCCTGCCTGAGGAACAGGCAGCTGCTGGCTGTGTGGATGGAGGGAGGCCAGGGGATACTGATCAGCTCCAGTGCCAGATTCAGCAGCAGACGCGTCCTGCAGACAGGGACTTGGAGGCTGAATTGTGTCAGATCAGAGGCTTCTCCTCCTGTACTGATGCTGTGATGGTGTTTGTGCCATGTAGATGCACCTGTGTCCCAGAGACTGTGTCCAGGACATCGATGTGGCTCCATTAGGTGCTAGACCCACAACTTCCAGGACTGAAGGCAAAACCTTCCCTCATCCCCAGGAGATGATCATAGCTCCGTATCTGAGCTGAATCCAGCACAGCAAAGCCTTCAGGTGCTGGCTGGCAGCACACAGCGTCCTTCGAGAGGTGACTGCACCCTCCACTGTGCTCCTGTGGGTATTTCATCTGAAGGACTTGCAGAGAACTTTGTAGCCATTCATTAGCACAGAACTTCCCGGCACCATCAGCTAATGAGAGAAGGGAGACAGATGAAAAAGCTGTTCCTAAAAACCAATATCAATCCTGAATTCACAGCAAAGCTTTTTTTTCTGCTTATTAGGTTTGTAATTAAAACAATTTGGCCAACTATTCTGCTACTTTGCATGTTTAATAAGCAGATATTTTTCTATTTAGATACAACTACAAAATAAACCTTGAGTTGTACAGTAAAGAGCTTGGAGTTTCTGCCCACTCACCTTTTCACTGAAATCCTTGTAACAAACACTGTGTGCCATACCTCACCAGGCAGTCAAACACCATAGTTAAAGCCCCAGTACGACATTTTACACCTGACTTAACCAGCACCAGATTATCGGCTGTTGGCACGAAAGTGCATTTTTTACAACTTGCTTGTCTCTGAACTTGTATTAAGGGGTCCTGGAAACCTAGGGGGACTGAGCAGGCTCAAGACAGCAGTGGTATAACTTCGCAGCTCTTGGTGTGCTCGCACAGACCATTAGCTGCAGATGTCCTTCTGAAGATCAAGAGCACTTCAAAGCCTTCTAAATTCCTTCCTAAGCTCAAGAGGCTTGGAACATTTGCACAGCTTACACCAGCTGACCTCGATTCATGAGGCAGCACTCAGATCCAGACTAAGACTTCTCCTAAAAGTAGTTTAAATGTCTCCCATTCTCTGCAATGAAATAATCAGTAGACCTCATCTGCACACATTTGAAAAGTTACATTTTCAGTAGTCTGCCTTGTCTGCTTCTTGCAGACAGCGCCTTCACAATAAACTCAGGGGAGACTCCCCATTCACTGTCTAGGACAGCAGTGGAGACATTCCTGTTGTTCCCAGCACTCTTGGGACCAGGCAGCAACTGGCATTAGTATTTGCAAGTTCACAAGAAACACTGAAAATAGTTATTGATTTCTGAGGACTATTGTTAGCTAATCTGAAAATATTCTAGTGAGTGACAAGTGCTTTGGAATTTAAGGATCGCTCATGACTCCTTTTGTCTGTGCTTACTGTTGTAATATTAGTAGCAGAGCAATTCAAATTCAGATAATGTAAATGCTTCATGAAAGAAAAAGCAATGCCAGTCAAAGGTCCAGGCTTATGGACAACCTGTACCTGGAAATTTGGAAGGACAGGAATCCCTGGCACACCAAGATCATGCTCCCTCTTTCCACTGAGGACCTCCTGATTTACTGGCATGACAAGGATAATTCATTTCAATGTTTTTAAGAAAATGAAGCAGGCATAGCCCAAGCAGGACAGTCCACAGCCTGGGAAGCAAACACCAGAGTGTTAACAGAGACCAGATGGCCCACACACGGCAAGTGGCAGAGCAGCATCTGATCCAAAGGAGGAAAACCAGCACAAATAGCAGCAAGTTTCCATGCCCTGGCAGCTCCTGCTCACAGAGGGAATCGATCAGGCAGGAGTCCACTCAGCATCATCAGGGATGGTGCTCTATGGGAAATTGATTTCTCCTTTAGCACTCTCTCCTCCAGTGGACACTGGCTCTCTCCATAGTGATGGGATGTGCTGATGGCTTAACAAGCTGCCAATGGGATTATGCAGAATCATTTTATCAGGTTCAGGAGCTGTGTGAAATGGCATATGCTGGAAGCACAAGACTGCACAACCCTAACTGCAAAGACAATGAGATCTGAGCCCAAAGCCTTGTGATAAAGAAAAAGACATGCGGAGCCTGAACATCTTCAATATTTCAGAGCAGAAAAGTCCAATCCCTGCAGATGGTGGGCATCTGGGAGCTGCTGGGTTTCCTAGGACAGGCAGGGATTTCTGGTACAGGCATAACAGAAACTGAGAGCACCACAGTGAGGAACATCTCCTGCAGCAAGAGCACTGGAAGGCTGGTCAGCCCAGCCGTGTCCAGCACCACTCCCTCCCACAGGAGGGACACACCCAGGAAGAGCAAAGGATGGTCCCTTCCTGACCTCCGCTGCTGTCAGGACCCTATAAAAAGAGCTCAGACTGTCCTAGCGAAAGGTGAACAGCTTACCTAACTTCATTAAAAAACCAGCAACATTCATTATTTCAGCCTTCCAGGGCAGGCACAAAGATAGATGAAAGGAATAAAGGCAAGCTAGAAACATCAATAAATTACTGCATCTTCTTATTGGCTGCAGTATTCAATAGTTTCAAATGTTTTCTGGTGCCTTTGGCAAGCAGAAGGTTTGCAAAAGTGCTGAGCCTGTCACTCGTAACGTGCCGTCATCACTTATCCCTGCTAAGTTGCGTCTCCTCTCCCTTCCCAAGGAGTGCACCTGACTCTGAATGGCTGCAGCAGTGAGCTGGTGACGATGGCTCCAAGCTATCAGGGCTTATTGGTAGCAGTCCCAGATGGACGAAAGCAACAGAGCTGAGTGAGTGCAAGGCAAAAGACGTACTTCAACTACATCACCAATTACCCGAAAGGAGTTGGATGTCTTCCTAGGTGAGGGGACCTGCCTGCCCACACACAGACCTCCCCAGCCTGCCTCCCAGTGTCCAAGAAGGACTCTGCTCCCCATGAAGACTCACATGTCCCCAAGCAATGACGTGCCCTGCAGCCAAGGACAGAGCTCCTTGTTCTGTGACTGCATGGGAAAGCAAAGGTGAAGGCTCGGGTCTTCTTCACTAATGAGCAGCTGATAACAAGTCACAGATCCCATTCCTATGACTTCACTTGCCCAGCTCAGCTGCTCCTGAGCAAGTTCAGGGATGCCCAGCCAAGGGCAACAGGGCCACACTGCGGTTTTGGGGCACCGGGCTGGGGAGCGTCCTGTGTCCAGAGCAGCATCCCCAGCAGCACTGACCCTTTTTCTGGGAAAGAGCTCTGCCTCCAGTTGTACGTAGAGAGCCCATGGAGAGCCCACGCACGGAGGGGATGGGATGTGAAGGACGTGGTCTGGCCCAAGGAGGCACACGGTGCGACAGGCCTGGAGCCACTCACAGGCACCCTCACAGCAGTCCAGGTAAAAACAATCCTGGATGACCTGCTCCCTGACAGTGCCATGTACCTGCACCAAGGATTCTCACAAGTGTAGCAGACTACACCACGTGACTTTGACTGCTGTTAAAAATATTTAATAAACTCTGGAATATGAATCACTATCAAGGACCCTGAACATTAATTTCAGTCACAGCTGGCCACACTCTATCACCCTATAAACACCTCTCCAGTTTCAATTAACATTTCGCTATCTCCTGTCTCACTGAATATTATATTTAACTAATTTAAGAGGATTGGTAAAGATAGTTTTCACACTTCACATGAAAGCGTAATGAAATAATGATACCTGTACCCACAAAAAGCATGAGGATATTGCATAAAGAGCTTTAAAGTCATCTGAAGCAAAAACTTCTCCAGGAGGCCTTCATTCTAGCTTTGGCTACCAAGGCCCCACGCAGGTGTGTGCCATCCCTGGCACAGTGTCCAGCTCTGGACCCCAGCCCCAAGCAGCCCCAGCCAGCTCAGCCGCAGTGTCCCTGCATTTGGGTTTCCCCGTCTTGTAACAAATGCCCTCGGAAGGAGCAGGTGTTTCCCATGGCAGACTCAGAGAAACTGATTACTGTTTGTCATCTATAACCTCATTTGCAAAAAAACAGTACCACAGCTTTTCAAAATCATGGAAATTTAAGCCTATGAAGGACAGAAGACAACTGAACGCTGTCCTTTGTGCAATAACCTTTCCTCTGTTTGAAGACTGTCACTTCCCCCCCTCTTATTTTCCCATTTCAGGTCAACAACACTCAATTCTTTCAGCCTTTCCTCATGAGTCATGTATTTTGGATCTCAGCATCTTTCTCAAATTTTTCCAGTACTTCACCAACTTCTCTGTATTTTTTCTTAGAAGAAATATATATTTCATTATTTTTAACAGATAAAATATTTTTATTCTTGGATATTACATGCAAGGGGAATGTTTATATCTGGGCCCATACAGGCAACATTCATGTTAATGTAGCCTAAAATAATGCTTTGCTTTTTGGCATCGTCACACCCACATCCTTTCCTGCAAAAATGTTGCCTTGCCAGATATTTCATATATCAAAAGCAGAATATATAAATACGTAAGTATGTATTCCTGCTTTTTAGTTCTCCCTTCTGTGCAGAATGTGGACTTTCTGTATCAGTGCAGGCTACTTTCCAATCCTAATTGTGCCCCAGGGACTGCTCAGACTCTCATCTACATGACTCAGACCAGAGTTACAAGGTTTATAAGCATGTAGGCTCTGCCCTCATCCCCAGCCAGGGTTTAGTAGACCTCCCAATTTCCTATATTAAACAAAACAATTTTCCAATAATGTGCTTGCTTCATCTCCCTTCTGCGCAGAGCAGAAGCAGCTCCCCGTGGGAGCGCAGCTCTACCTGGCTGCCACTCGGTGCTGTGGCAGATCCCAGGGCAGGAGGGAGATGTGGAGGACACTCCACGCAGTGACACTGCGTTAACAGCACTCATCCCTGCCCAGCCACTCTGGGCTCAGCGCCCCTGAAACGCGGCCACGCTGCGGCTGCAGTGGGACCCACGGCGCTGGGAAGGCCCCGCACCTACCGGGATGAGGTCCAGCCTGGGGTAATGCCCCCGCTCCGGGCAATCACACCACGACTTTTGCCCCAGCAGAAACCACGCTCCGGAGGACTTCTGTAGAGCTGAAGCACCAAGTTGACCCAAAAATTGTTACCATGTTCTTTCTTTTCTCCACCACTAGGTCATGCTTCCCCTTGCAATGGCAGCAGTGAATATAGATTACATGCATCATCAATGCAGCTATTTTTATTGCCCAGAAATTAGCCCAGCAGGAATTCCATTCCCTTAAATTCCATTATTCTGGGAGGGGAAACTCAATGCTGATTTCAGAGAACAGCGCCCACAAAATCTGCAGAAAGGCTCAGAAAGGCTAGAAAAGGAAAAGCTGCGGTGGAGGGGTGGGAGGAAGGCAGGAAGAAGGTGACAAGCCACCTCAGCACCCCGACACCTCTGCCCAGGAGAGCAGCTCCCTGTAGGGCTGCATCATTCCTGCTACCAGTACTTCACTGGTAGTGCCACAGCATTTTTAGGACACATGATTTTGCTGGACTCAGGCTGTACTCAGAACCTCTTCCCCTGACAAACTGCTCAAAGCAGTGGAAGTGCTTGCTCTGTTTACATTTCCTCATTCAGCACTGCTATGAGTTTCCCATTTAAATGCATCATCCTTGAATGGGAGTCTATGGATTTCCACTCTTCACTGCTTGACAGACTTTACTGTTGTCCTTAAAAACAGCTTCAGAGTGCCTGATAAGGAATACTAATTAGATGTGCTCACCTAGGAGACAAGGGGGATTCCCAAAAATTAGTGCCAGAAAATGTGGTAATCCACAACTAATTAAGAAAAAATTAATTAGATAAGCCCTGTGTGTTTGCAGTTGTGCAATTAACAGCACAGTCACCTGCCTGTGAGCTTCTGTGGGGTTAAAACACACACCATAGTGATGTGGGATTCCAACAGCCCTGCCCTCACTCCCGCTCATCACAGGAAAAACCGCTTCCTGACCAGAGTCAAGCTGTAGGTTCAGATTCAGATATGCAAGAGATGATTCTTGTTGATGAATCTGAAGTTCAGTTACACGGACCTACAATTTCGCGTTTTGTGCACTACAGAAGACATCATTCATTTAGAGGAGCTGTTGGAGCTGATGGGGATCTTTAAAAGAAAGATTGCCTCCATCCTGCCTGGGACACCTCCATCCTTACACAGCTCTGCTGGTTGGAAGCCAAAGGCCCTGGAGCCAGGCTGGTGCCGAGGTCCTTCACCCAGTGCCACAGAGTTGCTGTGCCAGCACAGCTCCCACCAGAGCCAAGGATGTTGCACTGCTCCTTCACAACAGCAATGGCAAACACCTGCAAGCCTTGGGGAAGATCTGTGGCTCAGAGGCCCTGAGCAGCTCAGATCACGTGCATTAAAGAGATGAAAAAATATTCTCCTGGTTAGCTCCAACACTTTATCAAATAAAGTTTAAAATCCTCACCCTGATTCAATCCATCTGTTCAGGTCCCATTGTATTTCCTCATTTTTAGTTTAGAGAGGAAGAAAATGTAGGATTAGCAGATATAGGGGTTGCCTGATTCAAATTTCACTTCTACCCCATAACTCTTTACAGAGGTCAAGAAGAAAATGACATGTGGAAAAATGTTTCTTGGAATCACCAACTGGAGGTTTAAGATTCATTCCCCAGTGTGTCTCTGCAGACAGCAAGAGGAGAGGAGCAGGGCTTGGTGACTGAAGTGGCAGTGTGGGAGGTGAGAAGTGAGCCCAGTCTGGCAGGACCAGGACAGCGCAGGGGCACAGTCCTGACACCAGTCTGGAAACACTCCCTTCCAAACCTGATGTGAACATTATGGAGAAAGCTCCATCGTGTCAGCCAAACAGACCATCCCAGTGAGTGGTGCCCAAGGCAAACCTCAGCCCTGCAGCACCCAGGGCTCACTCCCTGCCCCTGCAAACAGTCCGTGTGGAGCCACTGTGGGACCTGCTCCATAGCACCTGGGCAGAGGTACTGGGGAGCTGCTCCAGGAGCACTCCTGGTATTGCCAGGCACCCAGCTGATAGTTGTTTTCTGTGTGAACAGAGCATCATTTTGCAGTTCAATTTTCTGGGAACTGTAAATTAACTTAATTCACTTGTCATCCATACCAGAGATTTAACAAACTCAAAAGTTTAGTAATTAGATAAATTTTCTCCCTGCACAGGGCCCTGTATATTAATAGAGAACTTCCTCAAAACAAATGAGGAGTCATTGGAAGCATCAGAAAAGGAGGACAGCAGCAAACAATAACTCCCCTACACCAACAGGACTTGGGATTTACCTATGCAAACATATTGTCATGCTCTGTAACCACGATCTCCAAGTCAGAGACCTGTGAGGAGTGCTGGTCTGGCTCAGGGAAGCAAGCGTGTTCGCACTCAGCTGCCCCTGGAAGCTGTTCTCAGCAGCAGCTTCCTTCGCTTGCATGTTTTAGCCGAAGGCAGGAACACGTTTGGCTGCAGGGACAGGTCAGGCCTCCACAGCTTTTTCAGGGCTGTAACACAGCATGCAGCCACAGCCACACACCCCAGGCACTGCTTCACCAGCCCCTCAGGACAGTTCAGGAGCACCCCGTCCCACCTGGCTGAAAGCTCCTCCCCAAACCTCCAGGGTGCCATCCTCATGTGAGCATGTACGCTGCAGCTGTGTGCCCCCACCTACGCACAGCCCCGAGCACCCTGTGCCACCCTGAGCCACCCTGTGCCACTGCGTGCCACCGGTCCTTCGCCCCACTGGCACCTCTGCATGCCTTTCTGCAGAACACTTTCAGCCACTGAGCTCTTACTGGAGGCTCCATCACTGCATTTTCCCTGCCGACAAATCCCTCATGCTCCATTCCTGAGAGGCGCAACAACTGCACAGTTGGGTCTTTGCAGAAATTTCCCACAGCACAGCTCAGCCTGTGAGGGGTTTCCTCTATCCTTCCCCAAGCACTGACTGTAGAAGCCAATGGTTTAATGTTGTTATTTCCTTTAGACTGCAATGCTCTCATTTTAGCACAGCAAGTTATTTTTAATAGAGTTTGGAAAGATTTTTTGTGTATGTCCTCACTTCTACTCCAAGCATGTTTGCTCTCAATTTATTTCTGCTCTTCTTATCTTCTCAACAACTGCATCTCTTGTTCCAAGTTCTGCTCATTTTCTGCTCTGTATTGTGATTTTTCTTTAATTTCATCTTGTTCCCACACTTCCCAATCACACATTTCATCACTCCTGCTTCCCTATTGCCAACAATATGTGATTTCTTTATCTTAATTGTATCACCCAGTCATCTGGTTCCAGGATGGCATCTCTTTACCTCACAGTGCAGTCTCTTTAATCATTACTGCTTCTGGCATGTATAATAATAGCTGAGACCAGCTGTTAGCTTTCACCTTCCGGTTACAGGCACAAGGGGTTTTTCTTCCATATAAGTCCTAATGACAACACAAACTGAAACCATCCAAACATCACTTCACACAGGCTGCAGAAATAAACCCAGTGCCCCATGAGCTCCTCTTCCCTGCTCCCAGCTAAGCAGCAGGGAGCTGTCCAAGACCAGCCCTTGTGGAAACAAAGTCTTTCTGAAGGACCAGACTCAAGCCCTTGCAAGGAGCCCGTCAGCCAAAGTCCCTGTTTCCCATCTGCTGGTCACAGACCCCGTTTCTGCTGTTTGCTCCCCAGGGGTGTCTCCATCTCATGAAGCCTGGGCTCTACCCAGACCCCTGCCAGGGCTCTAGCAATGGGCACATGTGTGCCAGAAATGCAGCCTTCCCCCACAGCCCATGGGACACCCTTTTCCCTCCCATCTGCCACGCTACATCTCTCTGATGCCCACCAATCCACCCACCAGTGACAAAGCTCCACACAGCTGGCAGCCAGCCCGTTGACCAGCAGAGTGGGCTCCCACCCACCTCCCTGTTAGAGGGTCCTTCTCCCACCAGGCTGGGGGACTTGGCACCAAAGGTCTTTCTCAGTGCACAGCAGAAGTTATAGACCAATTGCACCATCTGGGGTGCTGTCCTTGTCTGTCTCCAAATGCCACATCCTGGCACTGTGACGTGCCTGGCACTACGACGTTCTCTGGACAACTGGCTGCACAAGCTGCTATAGGCAGTGCCCTCTGTGTCTCAGATCTCCATCCAGCTCCTCAGTCTATAGTACCCAGAGCTCCTCCCTCCCCGGAAAGAATTTCAAACGGCTGATTGATGTTCAAAGCATCTTCAGCATTTGTGGGGTCCTGCTCAGTGCAGGCAGTGACAGCTCCTTTTCAGGGAAGCAGAAGGGAAATGGAACCACCAGCCCAGGTTGGAAGGAGACACCTATGCAGGGCTGTCAAGCAGCCAGAGTGGAGGCACCACCACAGGGGTCCAGTAACTGTCCCTTCCAGATGAAAATTCTGCTGTCTGGATCCACTTGTCCAGCTCCAGGAAAAGGCAAAGAGCTGTGAATGCATCACAATTTATCAGCAATAAGTTTTGCACGGGAGTATAGAGAATAGAAACTGATACTACAAGCTGCTTAAATGCCATTTCAAAAGGCAGCATGGCACAGGAGTCACTGTACGGGTCTAACTCAACATCTCTGTCTCTATCCTGATCCACATGTGCTGCTTGGAAGGTCACTGGGAGCCGGGCTTCTGCACAGACAAACATTTTACATCTGTCAGAGGGTGCCGTGGTGCCAGCCATAAATCAGCACAGGAGAGTGTCTGGTCACTGGATTTACACAAAGGTAGAACTGAATTGGAGCTTGAATTATACAGCTCAAACAAAGAACAGAGTTGGGGATTATACAGCAGGAAAATCTGACAAAAGGACTTATTTGGTCTGGAAAAAAGCCATTTACACAGGGCACCATACTTTGTCAATGTAAAGCAATCCTTGCTGATCTGTCTCTAGACAGGGCCATGCTAAAAGTCAGCAGCTCAAGTGGAGAAGGAATGTGCCCCATCAGCACTTGGGGCTTGATCTCTGTTTCTGCTCTGCAGAGCAAGGTCAGGACCATGGCACCCAGATGCGGCCAACACAATTAACTGCTGTAGCAGGAGAGCCAGTCAGAGAAGAACCACCCTGTCCCTTGACTTTGCTATTGGATTGATTTATCCCCTGGAGCAACTGTGCTTTCAGGGTTCAAACATTTAACACATCACAGGAGTCAACACTCATGAAACCTGGCCAGAGACAGAGCATGGAGCAGGTGTGAAGCATTGCCAGAACCAAAAAGTGCATGAGTTGTTCAGAATGAAGAGCTGCATGTAGGAGAGAAAAATAGAGGAAATTCTTACCAAGTGGCAAGGCAGCTGCACAGGGGCTGGAGCAAAAGGACAGCCTTGCTGACTTAGATGTCTGCATTTACCTACAAGGAAGGAAAATGCACAAAGAACTAAACAAGGCTCTAGAGTAACAGAAATGTGTTTAAGGGCCCCATAAGTTTCCTGCCTCTACTCCTGCCAGAGCTAGAGGAGCAGGCACAGGGTGCACAGGTTCAGAGGGCAGTGCCACAGGTTGGTACTGAGCCTCTGCCCGAAAGGCTTTCACAAACCAAGGTGAGTGAAAAGGCAGCATGTACAAATACAAAGATGTATAAAAGGACTATCAAAAGAGATGTTGGCAACTGGCAGAGACAAGGGGAAGGTGCTGGACCAGTTCCTTGGAAGCACCAGGTCTGCAGGCACTCGCCCACTGCTTCAGCCATTCGAGGATGGGCCTGAGGCAGCAGGAGTACACATGGGAACCTCCCATCCAGGAGTCCCCAAGGCTCCCCACTGCTCAACACGACTGAAAGAGCTGAGTGGCAACAACACTGCCTCATCACTCCTTGTTCCTGTACACTGAACCTGCACACTGTGTGGTTTAAATCTTAGGCATTCAAGGCATGTTGATGTATTCAAATATTTCTGGCATGCAAGTAAGACTTTATATAATCCATTCTAGGCAGCCGTAACTTAAACTGCCAGCTGGGGGAGCCTGCCATGACCACGACAAACACAGATAACAATCTTTGAGGGCAGTACCCCAATAGCCAGCCCTGGACAGATGGGGAAAGCCCTCCTGGGCACTCAGGTCAATGAAACTGCAATTCACCACATGGGTCTGGGCTTATTGAGCAAGTCAGTGTTGGCACTTTTTAAGGGGATTTCTCCCCTTAAAAATAATTGCTGAAGGAAAAATAAAACCAGCAAGGAATGCCATCTGAAGCAAAGTCTCAGAGTCTTCTTTGAGAGGAGCTCTTTGAGGGCACATTTTCCCCAAGGAAGAGCAGCTGTCCAAGTAGCACACACAGCCCAAGGTGCTGCCCCATGCAGCCCCCACAAGCAGACACTGCAATCGCCAGACCAGCTGCTCTGCTGTTCAGTCTCTGCAATGCTTAAAGACCCTCATCCCTGGCTTTGACCTGTCACCTACCCTCACTGCTTCCCCAGACCCCCTCCATCCCTGCCAAGCCCATCACCAAGACCAGGGCAGCTCTCCACTGTGTTTCTCCAGACACGTCGTTCTGACACTGCCCACCCTGCTCCAGCTGCCTGTCTGGAGCCTACCCTGCACTCAGGCCTTGCCAGGCTGATGACAGAACCATTTGCATCCTCATGCATATTCATTTGTGGGCAAGAAGACCAGCAGGGACCTGATCATAGAAACATAGAATGGCTTGGGTTGGAAGGGACCTTAAAGCTCAACTAGTTCCAATCCCCTGCCATGGGCAGAGAACCTTCCATTAGACCAGGTTGCTCCAAAGCCCATCCAACCTGTCCTTGAACACTGAGAGGAATGGGGCATCCACAGCTGCTCTGGGCAACAGCTGCAGCTTTTCTTCCCTCACAGGGAAGAATTTCTTCCCAATATCTAATCTAAACCTACTCTCTGACAGTTTGAAGCCACTCCCCCTGGTCCTGTTACTACGTGCTCTTGTAAAAAGTCTCTCTCCATCTTTCTTGTTAGCTCCCTTCAGGTCCTGCAAGGCCACAATTAGGTCACCCCAAAGCCTTCTCTTTTCCAAGATGAACAACCCTAATTCCCTCAGCCTTTCCTTACAGGACAGGTGTTCTATCCCTTGTCTGGTTGGCCTCCTTTGGACTTGCTCCAACAGCTCCACATCCTTCCTGTACTGGGTCCCAGAGCTGGATGCAGCACTGCAGGTGGGGTCTTACCTGAGCAGGACAGAGAGGTGATGATCACCCAGGATGACCTTGTGCCCAGCACAGGCCTTCAGACTGCCCTGGATTAACTCCAATTTGAGCAACCACAAGTTTCTTTTAGAAAGAAAACATTTGATCTTCACAGCCAGCGTTTCTAATGAGGAAGACACCTGAGGTCCATTGCTCCAATGCTTAATTACATTCAGTTCCCACTGTGTAGCTTCTCTCTAATCTAAACTTGTCTGTCTTCAGCTGCATCTAGTTAGAGAGACCTTTGTCTTCCAGACAGTGTCTGCTACCTGAGCTCTGTCCCCTAAGTAAGGGCTGAAGGAAGCTGCTTCCACAGCCTGTCTCTGAAAGGGAATAAGAGATCCTCTCCTGCAGGCTTCCACCTCACAGCCATGATCTCATTCTCCATAATCTCATAGCTCTTCCCAACTCTTCTCTTAGATATCAGCTTCCACCTTAGCACAGCTGGCGGAGCCAGGCACTCTGCTCCAGCCATACCAGGCACAGGTAAACTCCAGCTTCAACCTATTCTGTCCTGTGTCCATGAAATGATGACCACTTAGATTTTATTGTGTTCATACAAAAGAAACAAGTTAAGTCTCAACACCCCCCAGCTCCCCCTTCAAAGCTACCTGGAAGGTCTGGTACAGGGACCATATCCTCACTGAAGAAGGGTTAACAAGGTTAACAAAGGGTTAACAGCTGCTCTTCCTTGGGAAAAACAAGGGCTAGCACAGAACTCCTGGATGCAACTCAAAACTGGGTAGCTGTCACATGTGGGTTTGGAAATGTGGGGCCATTTTAGCTCTGGTAGCATGGGACCTCCAGCCACATGACTCCAAGCAAAATATCCTATGTAAACCTGGCCTTTTCTCCTCTTTCCATAGATTCACATGGAGCTATCCTCCTCCTCCATCACATATTCTGTTTTCCACAGCAAACATCAGCCACCACCCCACCTCATACCCTGCACATCAGGACACGCAGCACCGCTGACCCAAGAGCACTCCTGCTGAGATGGACCTTCCACCATCTTTGCCTCCCAGTCCCTTCCAACAGCTTTCAGCCTAGAGGTTTTCCAATGTAACTTTACAGTTAACTTTCCCAGCAGGTCTCAGCTA
Organism: Melanocharis versteri; assembly: GCA_013397845.1. NCBI lineage: Eukaryota > Metazoa > Chordata > Aves > Passeriformes > Melanocharitidae > Melanocharis > Melanocharis versteri. Next base: position 176,285 of record VZTG01001224.1, read on the forward strand.
CAACAAATAGTTGAAATAGACTCTCATAAAGGAGCAATTCTAAATCTTCTTGTGTATTAGCCGAGCTCCTGGCATTGATACACAGCAATTAAATAACTTTGTTAATGTATCTTTTCAAACTTCTTACTGCACAGACAGGAACCCCTTGAGATCTTATCACCCCTGCCCAGAGACAGGGATTTATAAGCACAGGCAGGAACTCAGATGAAGATAGACCAACTGGTGCATGAAATCATACCAAAGCTCTCCCCAGTCCGCTCACAACAGGCAATGCAGCCTTTGGGGTAAAAACTGCTGCTTCAGAGAGAACCTCTGCCCCTGGCTACATCTCTTTGAGAACCAAAGTTCTTTTCTAATCAAATTGTCATGCCAATGCCTGTCTTTACCATCAGCGCAATTAACCCCCTCATGCATAAAATACAAATGATTGAAACATTTCTGTTCTCCAGGCTCTATGTGACTCACACATCAGAGAGGAGTGATGCTGGTCCACCCCTGCTGCTGGGAGCTTCTATGGCTTTTCCTGGCTCCAGCAGCATAGTCCTCCTGCATTCATCTCCTCTCAGTGTGCACTAAGCACCAGCACCAACCCCATCTCTCTGCACTCCTCTTGTCTCTTCTTATGGGAGGAAGAACAGGAAAAATCCCCCTGAAGTCCACAAGACCTCATAAACAACTGGTCCCCTGCTCCTGTAAGAAGGGCATGTCCCACACACTTGGTGCCACTGCTGCCACAATGTGAAGAAAATCAGATCTGCCCAGTGAGAGCTGTTTGTTTCCAGGTGACGCCTGCCCAGAGGTCAGCCACATTGTCAGCGCTCAGCGCTGGCATCTGGAAAAGAAGACAGACCAAATACTGGAGCTTTTCACTGCACCTAGCAACAGTCCCCGGCGCCGAGGGAACCAGCTCCCAGCTCTGCAGGAAGCGCTGGAAGGGACAAGCCCTGGGGTTAATTTGCATGGAATGAAAACACTTTATACTTTGAATTCCCGACACTGTGGCAGACATTTCCTACACACAAAACAAACGCAGTATTGGTTGTTCCTTCAGCCAGTCTTTCCCTGCCCTAGAAAGAGCTCTGAAGTGCTCTCCAGCATCCACAGTGCTGCTAAACTATTGCTGATTGCTGGAGCATCCCCTCCACGGGGACACTTCAGCAGAGGGCCTTGCCGGGCCCTGGCCAGGCTGTGCCGAGGTGCCGCTCCCACGGGACCATGTTCTCCTGAGCCCCCACGGCTGCTCCTGGCCCCGGCAAGCCCCAGCCAGCAGCGCCCTGGCACATCAGTGCAGTGTCCAGGGAGGACCACAGCCAGGCAGGCACAGGGCGCTGCTGGCTCCCTGGCCACATGGACATGGGGCAGCGGGGTGGGCAGAGAGCGCTGCTGGCTCTGTGAGCAGGTGGACACAAGGCCACATCTGCAGGAGGCAGCTGCCTTGTAAAGCCCTAAGAGCTGCTGGAGTATCTATTCGTAGTCGGTACTGGTGATGTATTAAGAGAGGATGAAAAGCCTTTTCCTCACGCACACACTGGCAGCAGTCACAGTCCCTGCACCAGGCTCAGCGCCACAGCACAGCTCTCCCTCCGGTCCAGCCCCGCCACCACCTCCAGCCTGCTCCTACTCACAGCCACCGATAGACCGCTGCGCAGGTCTCCAAGGAGCAGGCACTCCCTGTACATCAGCAATTCCCAGACAGGGATATCAGAGGCTGCAGCCCAGTGCAGCAAGCTGACATCATGTGCCTGATGTTGCCAAACATGGATGAGCTGTTGCTAGAACAATCAATTTTTAAATATCTCTCTGCTTGTTACCCTGAGCCTGCAGTAACTATAGTAACGTGCTCCAGGCCCCCCTCTTCAAAGGCACCACAGCTGTGCCAGGGGCTAGGGGGCTCCGGGGGCTGGGAAGGCCGATGCCTCCTGGGCTGTGTCCTAGGATGCTCTCTGGGTCACCCTGGAGCATCCCATCTGTTCTGTCCCGGCAGCACCTGTCCAGGCACTGGCAGAAGGACTCTGCAGACCCCAGGCAGCTCCGGCCTCTCTGAGCACGGAGGAAGCATTCCTGTCAGCACTGCCAGGGTCTGCCCCAATACCTTGGGAACAGGAATCCACTGAAAGGGGCCACGCTGCCCACCCACAAGGCTTTTGCAGGGCTTTTTCAGGGGGATCCAGCATGGTCCTGCAAAGCAGATTTCCTCTGGCATGTGTGGCTTTTGGCAACAACTGGAAGAGCCCTGACACCTTGACAGAGCCCTTGTGCCTCCGTGGCTGCCTCAGAGTGGTGCTGACAGGCAGGTGCTGTGTGAGTGCCCCCCACCCCAAACTGTACTGCCTTCCGCACAGCTGCTCACAGGGAGACCATGCATGCCATGAGGAATAACGAAGAGGAAACCAGACTTAGCTTGTTTGCTAAGCTGAATTAAAGGATGAAGCAATAAATACCAGGCTCAGAAGTAGGAAAAGGCAGAACAGTGATGGGCACTGCCAGTATCAGACAGCCCGGTGGCTGCCAGCAGACGCCTGGGCTCCCTCAGCATGCAGTGTTGCCATGTCCAGCACCAGCGCCGCAGACATCTTTCCAGAGTGGGTGCAGAGACACAGCTCTCAGGGTGCGCTCTTGTCCAGTGTCAATGCAGTTCAGGAGTGATCCCACCCTCCCCTCACTGCATGCACACAGCCTGGTCCAGAGTGCAGCATCCCACCACCTGCAGCAACATGGCATCTCCTTGGCAGTCTGCAAGTGGGCTCTGAGACACCTACCCCATGCAGGGAACACCTCATGCTGTGATCTGGGCTGTCTGGGATGTTTACCTTATTTTTCTCCTTACCTCTATTCTGCTCAGTAAAAATGCAAATGAAGTGTTGTCACTCTGTTCACTCTTTCTGCAATGCAAATGCTGTGTGTTCCCTCTGTACCTGCTGCTTCCCAGATTGAGGGGGTGGAGAACAAGGAGGGAGGTGGGTTGGCCGAATTGCACCTTAATTGGGCTCCTCCCCAGACAACCTGCACTGTGAATTTTTCAAAATCATATAAATCGTGTAATATCAATTATTCAATCATTCTGCTAATCTAAAGGCTTCCAGAAGACTTCTAGCTTTGTAGGAAAGCTATACATGAAGTATCAATAATTGACAGCCTTCCCACCAGAGGATTAACTCCCAGAACATATCCCTTTGGAGCGCAAGCAGAGCATGCAGTGCTCCCTGGGGAGGTATTACCTCCACTAGTCAAAGTGCTCTTGGAGAGGTGTCATCACACCAAATTCCATCACTGCATTTTATAAATCCTATCCTATTAGATGCATTTATCCTGCAAACAACTTTGCAGTATAATTCCTAGGTTTTTTTCCCTGACATTACTGAAGTCCACATAACCAAGGCACATAAGGGATTAACACAGAGAGCACATTTGATAATCACATTTGCAGACAGTTTCTGGAGTGTCCCATGGGACTGGCCTCTCTGCATGCACACACTGGATCAAGGAGGGTCACATCCTCTGCATACAGTGGAAGCTGAGAGGGGGTAGTCCGTGTCACACCTCAGGGTAACTGCATGCTTTGCCAGCCTCTGTTCATCGTCCCCAGCCCCAAATCAGACAGTTGCATCTTCCATCTGAGCAGAGCGGGGTCACACTCTGACCTGCTCCCGTAACCCGGCTTTTCCCCGCACAGCCTTTCCCATGCCTGGCTGGCAGCCAGCTCCCGGAGGGCACGCTCCCCGCAGCCGTCAGTCAGGCTGGGATGCTCTCCGGGCAGTGTGCTGAGGAGGCCGCCCTGGGCAGGTGCCCTCCCGGCACTGGGCGTGTGGCAGCAAGAGGCTGAGGATGACGGTTTTCCCTGGCAGCTCTGGAAGCATTCGCTACAGAGGCTGCAGAAAGCCGCGAGCTTGCCAGCACCACGCCGAGCGTTTGGATGCCTCCTACAGGCAGGAGGGGCACAGAGAGTTAATTAAAATGCACTGAGCAAGTGTAAAGTTTCATTACAAGACACAAAGGTAGGCTGAGTTCCTCCTCCAGCAGACTGGGGTTGCAGCAGACTGGAGACCTTCCAGGGTCAGCAGTCCCACTGCAGCACATTTTCCCAGGAAAACATCCACAAAAGTATTGCTGGTCCCCTGAATGAAACCCAGCTCAGCCTGCAGTGTTTGGAGTATGAATATACTGTACATGTGAACTGCAGATTTGTTCCACGCATTTTCCTCGAAGACTGTATGTCTTTTCCTTTTTTTTAATAATGCCAGTCATAAATGTCACGTGTTGGAGCCCAGATCTCATTACTGTGAGCAGAGAAATGTATGCCAGGCAATAAATTCTTTTGTTGGAAATAACCCTGGTGACTAGAGAAATTTATGAATTTATTACTTTTTGTAGGAGCCTTTCCTCCCATGACTTAAAGAGAGATCTATCATCCTACAGGAGACCTTGCTGGTTCTCTAGAAACCTTTGTACGGTTTTATGTCGCTTTCCCTGCCTTCCTGTCCTAAGGATTCATTCACATGCATCGCTCACTATAAACAAGGCGTTCTGAAACCGGGCACCAGCACAGCAGCACAGCAGCCCTCCCGGGCTGGCACCGCTCCCACAGGCACCAGCTGCCACGGCCCCGGTGGAGAGAGTGTCCCCAGAGCTCTTCCCCAGCGCCCACACCCACAGCTGGGCACGGTGGCCTGGCGTGGCCGTGCTGGGCGCTGCAGAGGGGGGCTCCTGGCGAGCAGCCCTGCCAGCCGAGCCGCGGGGCCCTGCTCAAGCCCCGCATTAGGTGGGGCCAGCTGCGTGGCGATGGCTGAGGGGCAAGATGGGGCTGGCAGCTGAGGAAGATCAGAGGAGTAAATGGCATCAGTTCAGTTCCAGACAGCGCATCAGGGACCCTGCTGCCAGCTGCAGAACATCCAGAGCGCAGGAAAGGGTGTGCGATCACCTACTGACAGAGCCACTACGAAATTACACCTTGTTATCTCACTGTCAATTATATTTTCATATAGGTCTGAAATACTTTGAATACAAACCTTTTCTGTAAGATTACAAATCGCTCAAGCACTTCTGCAATTTGGGTGGCAGGGGGTCAATTATTTGGGCATGGGTTTCCATATATTGGCCTGCAACAGATTGTGAAGTTTCTCTGTTAGTGAAGCAATTATGAACACTGAATCCAAACTACGGCTGGAGGGTGGTGGAATGGGGCCATCTGGACATGGAGACACATGCACAGCTGTGAGGGGACTCCCTCAGCCAAGTGCTGTAGGTACTGGGGTATGTGTATGGTCTCCACGGAGCCGGCTGGGGCAGAGAATACGTGGTGTAAGAGACAGTCCAATAACAAAAATAAATACAAATACAAATGTAAAAATAAGAAAGAGAAGTGTCAGAATTTTTTTTGCCAAGAAAGAAGTTCAAACTTCACTTCCATGTGATTACTGTTTATTCCAGAAGACCAGATCATTCATTTAATGATTCAAAACATGTTATTTTCAAAAATCCTTAAAAGCTTTCACAAACAGACTCTCATGCAGCCAAAATCCAGCTGGCAAAGCTCCTGGGTGTGAGGATAGATTAATTTATCACTTCTCAGCAATGAATATTAGAGTTTATTTTGTTGAAAAGGAAAACCAGTCAGGGTTTTGACCATCCAAAGTGGCAATCACTGCCGTTAAACACAGAACCCAGAGTGCCTGCCACAAAAGACTCCAGAAACCACCTCCATTACGGCACATTCCCAGCACCAGGCTCTGTTCCTGGGAGGACATTTGCACTGTTCCTGGGCTGTCTCCACAGCTAGTTTACCAGTTCCAGGCTCCCGTGCTGCTCCCCACCATGCCTAGGGCATCATGTCACCTGCTCTCCTCCAGTGGCACACGGACCCACCAGTCCTGTGCTTCTCTGCGGCATTTCACCACCGCCGTGTCACCTGCACCCTGGGCCAGCACGGCTGAAGCCTTGGCACAGCCGGGCACAGCCACCTGCCCTGGCACAGCTGCCTGTTCCACACCCAGCCACGCACCTCAGAGCTACGGCCTTGATTTCCTGCATTTTCCCATCCCTCCATAAAAAATGGATGTCGGATGAAAGGTTTTACACAGCAAACAGAACTGAGATTTAGGGCTACAAATGTCAGATTTCACAACACTCTGCCCATAAAACTGAAAGTCACATCACCAGTAGCATGAACCAGGGGATGGAATCACAGATTTCCTAAAAGTAAATGAAAATGACATCTGAAGTTATTTTTTCTCCTACTCTTAAAAATCAGCCTAACAGAAACATCAAAGTAATCCATGAGCCTGGTCATTCCTGTAACACATTGGCATAAATCAAATACAAAACCATGGTTGAGTCGGGTAGAAAATCATCTTCCAGAGACATCCAACTGAGCTCAGCAAAGGAGAACAGGCTGACACAACATCTTTAAACATTTTTAATTACCCTGTCAAAGTGACAATTATGGAGCTAATTATTAGGAAGACAATACCAGATATACTGAATAGCACATCAACAGTGTTTTTATGTAATTATGCAATTTAATGAATTGAAGACTACAGTAATGGACTATATCTGGTTAATTAGGGACTCCCTTTCTGCTAATAATGCCATTTATTTTCAATTCACTATATTTTTTTTTTCTGTAAACCCAGGCACATTTCCACAGACAATGAAGGATTCTTCAGAACAGCTCATACACCCCTTCCTGTATGGGTGGGACACAGAGTTTTTCATGGGGTGGACAATGAACTCCAACTGTTACTCCTTCATTTCCAACTTTGCCATGCACCCTAGGGGTTAGTTGCATCCCGAGGCTGGGCTCCTGGTGTTGGCACTCAGCCTGCCCAAAGCCACCCACCTGCCTGGGAACATCTCCCTCCTCCCTGGCCTCCTGGCCCAGTCCCCCACTTCAAACCCAGTCCTCTGCCAGGGCACTGGGACAGGAGGTCCTCAGTGGCGCACCGACGGGTTGAGGTGGCCTTTCTCTGGGGCCCTGGCAGGACACGTGGGGCCTGCTGAGCCGATCCCAGGGGGGCCCTGCCCAGCAGCACCCAGATCTGCATCAGGCCCCACACCTCTGACAGCCCCTGATCCCGCTCCCGAGCCACAGGGAAACAGGGGCTGGCTCATGGTGCTGCTCCTCTAGCACGTCACAGGAAGGAAAAGAAATAATTTCAACATTTTCCCCAGTGGATAAAATTTTGGAGGGTTTCAAGCCTCCTAATTTCTCATTGTTGAACAAAAATTCTCTGATAAATTACTGATTGTGTTTTAAATGTACCCACAGAAGCCATTTTAATTCTTCTTTTCTCTTTTTGGAAATAATTAACCTGTTTAAATTTTTTAATCACTTGAAGATATTTCCCAATTGTTGTTACATGGTGGGGAGGGGCCTGCCTACCACACAAACCCACAGGCTTTGGGAGACCTGAGAGGTAGGAATGGGCTGTGGGAAGCTTCATGGCCACATTCCACTGGTGGACCAGATCCCATGTCCCAGCTTCCCACAGCATTCCCAGGGTGAGATCTGCCTTGTCAGCCTGTCCCCGAGGAGAAGAGGTTCTACAGGACAGGTGTCAGCTTGTGCCCATGCATCTTCCTCCTTCACAGTCCATCTCTCAAAGACAAAAAAAAGATCCATCTGGGACTGCAGCTCTTAAGGGACAGAAAACAGCTGAAAAACCGCACTTGGCCCCTGAGTACTGCAAAGAGGGCTGTCGAGCTGCACCTGCTGCCCCATGCTCAGCCACAGCTGGCACAGAACCCGCGGCCAAGGGGCATTTGGGCTGCAGATACGAGACACCTGTCACGGCAGAGGGGCCCCAAATGGTAACACAGGCACAAGCTCAATTTGATGCCCACCTTGGCTCAGTGGGCAATAGGAAGCAGCTCAGTTGAGGGGTTGCATAAAGCTGCCAGTGAAGGGCATGCTTGGACCATTGCCTGTACAGGGCGCAGCAACCTGCCGAGGTGGGTATGAAAATGTGGGTGGTGAACCTTCTGCTGAGTCAGATGGAGCCACTGTCACCACAGGTTCCTGCAGGCGCTGCTTTATGTGCTGTCCACCACCGAGGTACAGTTCAGATGCTGGCCTTTCTCCCCTCCTTGAGGCAGAAGTATGCCTGCCCAGGCCACAGCTGCAATCCTGCCAGCATCCCCCACACCATCTGCCAGCCAAAAGCACCCCTGCCCTGGTCTCTGCAGCTCATTTAACTGTTGTTATGGGAGGGGTGGACAGGTCCCAAAACACAGATAAAAATAGAGGTATTTCACTCCAGAAGCAGTGAGAAGTATCATAGTAATAGACCAGCTTTTTCAGGTTCTGATGGCAACTGGGTCCTTTCAAATGAGGTGCCAGTATGTATTTATGCCAGAAATACTGAGAACTTAAAGAAAATGTGATGGAGGAAGAGCCTGTGTTTGCACCAAATGCTGGTGGAACTTGCAGGCTGTGCAAGAGCCTCATGCCCCACCAGCCAGGTGACACAGTCAGCTCTGCTGCCAGAGCCAGGGCCTTCCACAGCATGGAGGTGACTGGTAGTCTCTTCCTTCTGCAAAGAACTGCAATACCTGACAAATGAAAGCACCAAATTCACCTTTTCACATTTGCAGGTTACCAGCATTACTGGCATAAATACTTGGCAGGTGACCCTTTGCAGAGTTTTGCTGGCTTTGCGACCCACACTAAAGGACTTCCCATCTAAGTGGAAGCTGCTGTTAGGAAGGAAGAAATGCAATAATGTGCTTGTAAATTAATAAAATCCTGGTGACTGTGAAAACATCCTGGGCTTTTGTTGGCCTGGAGATTTATTCAGTCCTGCTGGCTTCCCAGCTAAGGCAGAAAAGATCATAAACCTGCTAAGAGAAATGCCACTGCAAAATGTTCCAGGCTCAGCTACAACATTCCTCCTCCTGGCACAGCAGCCAAGGTGCCCCAAAAAGGCCAAGAGCTGAACTTGCAAACCCTGTTCCATCTGTCCTTGCCAGCGGCTGCTCAGGAGCACTAACGCTGACAAGAGCTAACTGTTCTGCAGTTGGAATTTGGTTTAGGGGGATCTTCCAAAGCTTCCTTCTTTCTAGGAGCATAATAAGCCTTGAACTGTGTTATGTGCCCGTGAAAATTCCTCGAGGGAGTGCTGGGAGGGGGTTGTGGGTGTCTGGACTGTGCACAATCCCTGCTGTCAGCTGAAGCTGAAGAAGAGCCTCTGCTGATCTGCAACAGGAACGGTCAGGGATAAGCCACATGCCCTGTTCACAGCACAGCGCCCAAGTCAGGGAGACCAGGCTGACCTGCAGCCCAGGCAGCTCATGGCAAGGACGGCAGGAAAGGGACCAGTCGAGTGCTGCAAGGCACAGCAGCAGCAGGAACAGCTGTCTGGAGTGATAGTCACGTTCCTGCTCCTGCCTGTTAAACAGGGTAGACACAGCTCCCTGGCCCTCGCTCCCTCAGCGATGCTCTGAGGCAGTGAAACATTTTGCTCCTGCTGTACAAGTCAAACGCATTAACTCCAGCCCTCTGGGGATTCTCTGAGCACTGTACCGAGCCCTGCCACTTCCCCAGAGCCAGCAGCTGATCCAACCATCTTCCTGACTATCTGTCAAGGCAGCAGAATTCACCACATATTCCTTGCATTCATAAACACTGAGTCCCCGAGCCCAGGTGCAGGAGGTACATGCTCTCTATGAGTAGCATCGCCACAGGACGGACCCCAAGGACACAAGGGTGCTGATGGGAGCTCTGCCCTTCAGACTTGCAGCCCAAATCTCAGTGGACAATGAGAACCTGCTTGCATGGGATGCTTTGCCTCCATAAGTGCAGGAACAGGATGACATCCAGGGTCTGGAAAGGGCTGAGCAGTGAGGACACCAGGGCTTCAGTCAGACTTCACCAAATATTTAATAGAGAAATGATCCAGAACCAGCATTTCTGAGGCACAGCAGCACTTCATTTTCATCAGGGAATACTCAGCTAGCTGATTTTATGACAGTATGTCTTTTTTATGTATATAAAATTTGTGAATTAATTTAGTGCTTATGAAAGCAAAGGAGTAATCACACTGGCATGGGCCATGGATAGTGGAGAGACTGGCCAGCATCTTGGGTCATGAGCTAGCACAGCAACATGTGCCATACCACTTGTACCACACCAGGAAGGCAGCTGCCCTCCTATTCCAAGCACTCCGGATCAGACACTGGCCACTTCCTGGGACTCAAGTACTCAGTATTTCAGGAGGAAGATCTCCACCAGCCTCGGTGCAATACTCATGAAAACAGAAGTTGGTTGCACCAGTCCTAGTGTGGGGTAAGTGATGCCAAGGAAGCTTCACGCAGCTCTGCCGGATGGAGATTCATATGAGTCGTCTCCAGCGTGGTTACCCAAAATGTCCCAAGAGGCAACAAAAGAGAAAGGCACAACTTGCTCAATCTACCTCCACGCTGGCATAAGAAGAACTGAGCTTCTCCTTCTCCTGCACCCCAGAGCACCTTCCCTGTTGTGGTCTCTGTTCTCTTACCACTCCTTGTTTCCAGGGGAAACCCCTACTGGGGAGCCTTGGGAAGAATCTCGGGCACACCACTCCTTCCCACAGCATCATTCCTGCTTCCAGCCCTGTCCTCAGCCTCCCCTGTCTAGATGCATTGATGCCAAACTGTCTGCAACACAGTCCAGGCCTTTGGCAGCATCTCACTATCTGCAGAGCCAGCAGTGACCATGGTGACATCACACATGCTCTCCTTTGCCTCACTCCTGTGCCCCCACCTGTGCTCCCACCCCTCTGGCTTCTCTCCTTCATTCCTCAACAGGCTTATCAACTGTGCTGTTGCTGTGGGTTTGATCTCTCTTCTTCTCGCTTTCATGCAATGACACAGGCAGACTTTTTTCAGTCATTTACAAATTTTTTCTACTTTACAATCTAAGATTTTCTGGCTGATAACAGAAGGATCATCAGGATGGACATCTCCACGATTTTGCTCAATTGACTGCCTCTTGCACCTGCTGGGCTTTCAAATACCCAGGGTGCCTTGGATGTTTTAGTTTTCCCTTCTAGCTCTTTTGCTGCAGATCCTTCTGGGTAGCTGCTTCCTCTCACCCCTCCTGTTCTGTTCTGGCTTGTCTTTGGCAATAGGTCAGGTTGGATAAGCAGTCATCTTCTCTGGTCTGGGACCTGCAAAATGCCAGATTTTGTACCTGAGCTCAAATTCCATCTCGTGCTCAAGCATCCATTATCTAGAGGTACAGACTGAGCCTTCACCTGGCAGAGCTGTGGGCTGAGGGCAGGAGGGATGATCAGAGCACAGTGAGGTCGTAACTGCTTAGGCACAAAGGCAGCAACACTCCCAGCAAACAAGTGTTCTTCTGATGCCATCATCCCATTGTCCCAAGAGCAAAGCCATCCGATGCCAGAGCCTGGTGTGCCAGGGGGCACTCACAGAAATAACAAGGGGGGCTCTGATGCCAAGGAGCTCACCCTGTGCAAAGCAAATGCTGATCCTCCTGCTCCTTCTGCAGGCTCAGAGGAGAGAAAAGACAGCATTGGGGGTTTCAGGGAAACAGCCCTGGAACTGAGGAGTGGCCCAGAGCCCCCAGGGCCAGAGCAGAGGGAGCAGCACTGGCCACAGGGCTGCTCTGCTGGCAGAGCACAGCCCAGCCCGGCCATTGCCAGCACCAGACTCTCTCTGCTGAAGCTGCTCAGCCATCACCCATGGGGTGGCCACTCCGGAGCACCCACCTGCTCTCACCACACCGAGGGTGCCCCATCCCACTCCTGCCTGCAGACTATGGGATTGACTCCTGCCCACCCTGGCACAAAGATCAAACCCAAGATTTTCCTAATGACCAGTCCACGGGGACTGCAGGGCAACTGGAGAGTTCAGTTTCCTGGCTTCCAAATGTTTTTGCAGAGCTCCATCTAGGGGGGATGATGCTGGACCAGGCTGCAGAGCAGGACAGGTACTAGTAAACAACACAATGGCTCCTTCCCCTGGCCTGAGGCCTCTCATCACACACTTACGGTGCTAATTACAAAGGAAGGGAACAGCCTATAAATTTTACAGTTTATTCTAATTTCAGTTGCAGCTGATTTCAAAAGAGCTGATGAAGGTAAGTGCACGTGCGCAGATCAGTGGTGCGTCACAGACAGAGAGCCAGAGTGCTTAATTAAATGTTATTCTAGGAATAGCCCTCATTGGACAAGAGTGAGTATTAAAGCATCAGTTTTCTGAAGGAGACTGAGTGTAACCAGAGTCTCTTCTATAGAAAAGCAAAACTAATCCGAGCTCCTGACACCAACGTCTGTCAGAGAGTGGCAGAAGAAAGTAGCACAGTCCTGGAAGTGCCTAGCATTGCCGAGGGTAGAGTGGCCTGCAGAGAGAGAAGCCCCTGGGAGGTTTCAGAGGTCTGCTCTGCTCACAGCTGGCCCAGCACTGGGAGCTGGGTCCCAGACCACCCTGAGAGCTGACCAGTGATAGCAGCACAGGTGCTGAAAACAAATGGGCATCTCCCCAGCCCCACTGCACGCAGAGCTGATGGATGCTGCACTGGGGAAAGTGTCACAGCTGTGGCAGCAAACAGCAGGTTGGGTCACTGACAATCCCCTCAGAGGGGATAGAACAGATCTAGCCTCATCCTCTATATGTTTTTATTTTCAGGTGAATCATGGTGTCTCATTTTATGTCCTCAGCCCCAAGATGAAAGAATAGCATTAAACTTCACAAATCCTCTAATATTGCTGTGCCTAGAGTTGGAGGCCTCACATATGCAGATATTACTTCTCTGTTGCTCTGAGGTCTCTTTCTAATTTAATACTTTAACAATATTGCAAAATTCATAACGTGGGCTTCTCCAGAGGAAAACAGCTCATCTCCCAGTAAAGGGGGTCTGTCACTGCAGTGGATTCAGTGCTGTTCCACCCTGTCCCCACGTCTGGGTGGCGAGGCGATGGCTAGGATGCCAGCGCATACCTCTGCATCCAGCCAGGCACTTGGTGCCCATGCCAGCCTCGATGAAGCTGCAGCAAGCACAGGGCAAAGGCTGTGTCTGTGAGTCCTTTCCATCCTCCGATGGTCTCCACATCTGCCCGCCTGGAGCCCTGACACCAGCAGGAGGAGAGGGAGGGAGAGAGGGAGGGAGGGGGACAGAGGGGCTGGCAGCCAGATCTGCCCTTTGCTGTTACTGTCAGATCAAATAGCTGCTAATTGACCAATGTGTCTCCTTTTGCTGAGCTATTAGCCACAGCACCATGGCAGCTTCCTGACATTAATTATCTGTGAGTTAGCAGGGTCTGAAAGCATAAATAACCATTTGCCATGATGGCAGGGTGAGCTCAGTGCTGCAGGCACTGATGTGGCGCTGTGCCCTGGTGTGGTGGGTGCCATCGCTGGGCCCATGGCCAGCAAGGTGTCAAGCACCATGCAGAGCAGCCAGTCCTTCCCAAAAGCACTCAGAGTTTGGTTAGACTATCATGGTCCAGGGATGCCCTGCTTCTCGGGCCACTTCATTGGTGACAACAGTACCAGAGACCTCAGCACCAGACAACGGTACCAACAGGACCACATCATGCTGGTGTGAGCCAGACTGGCTGGGCTGTGCCCTGGTTTGGAAGCACTGTCTTACGGCCAACACAAACATGAAATACAGCATGAGGGTCATTCCTCCAGCAGACCATCACCACAGAGAGGAGAGGATCAAATACAGCAAACCTTGGCACATGTTTCCTTTCCTGGCAACTCTAAGAAGTTCCCGTTAGCCCCCTTGGTTAGAGGGGCTCTGACTGTCCCCTCAGCAGCTGCATCTGAGACCAGGAGAGCTTAGCAGTCAGCAAAGGAGCTGCTGCAAAGCAAACAGGCTCTTGGCACTGCACTGAAGGAGCAAGGAGGCTCTGAACCTTCCTTGGCTCATTGCAACACAGCTCTGCACAGCCCCCCAGCCTGGCCCTCCTGGCCCCACGCAGGGGCTGGGACACTTGCGACACCGCCGCCCTGAGGCCACGCCAGACCCCGCTGGGAGAGGGAATGGAATGATCCCAATCAGTGCTTCCTGATGCAGAATCCTGTGCTCTGGGGGAGGCAGACCAAGCCCCCACATCTGGAGCAGCACCAACAAGTCCTGACACCTAGACTGGGGGCAAGCTGGAGAGTGGCATTGGTTCGGGGTGATGAGGGACAGGGCTCTCGGGGCAGAATCCGCAGCTGGGAGGATCCAGATCACCCCCCTCCCTCTCACCAGGAGTGACTTACTTGAAGCTATAGGTCGTTATACCCTTTCAGAATAATGTGGCTGATGTGTGATACAAGGCTGCAATTAGGAGAGGATTAATTATTTGATTTTCATCAGTTAAGTCAAAGGCGGGGTCCCAAATTGCAATACGTATTGTGGACATTGTGCAAGAGCCAGCCAGCGGACTCCAGAAATGTGCTTAATGGAGACTTTCTGTCACTCAGAAGCTTGTTTGAGTAACACCACCTCAAAACCAGCTGACATTTATGCCAAAGTCAATGTTTTATCTAATAAGACAGAGCCACATAGGACACTCTCACCTAAGTGGGGAGTGTGCCACCTGCCCTGTTGTCACCAGTGTGTCTCCACTAATCCTAGGGTCCCCACCAAAACTCCTGGCTGGGACTTTCAGCACTGTCTCACTGTGCCCCCCTCCTCTGCCTTGAGCCAGCTCAGACTGTGCCCACCAGTGCTGCCAGATGGGCCTGATGATGCCCCTCATTCTCGTGCCTTGTCCCTGCTCTCTGTGCCAAGCCACATGGCAGGCACTCGGGGCAGTCACATCAAAGAGGAAATGGAAGCAGTCTCCAGCCTACACTTCACTCTTTCCAGTGCCAAGCTCACATATGGCAGGGATCTGGCTGTCACCCAGCCCCTCCTCTTTGCCTGCATCTGCTGTCCCGGGGAGCCTGGGGCCACCTCACTGGTCTGAGGAAAGCCAGGGCTGTCTGCAGTACCCCACAGCTCTTCTGAGTGTTCTTCCTCTGGTGTTCCCAAGCTCTGTCATGGCAGCTGCCCCAGGCAGCTTTTCTCCAGCAGTTTTGCCTAATTCCTGCAGTGCTGAACCCAGGTGTCCCAGCCCTCGGGGCTGGCTCTGACCATGGGTGACACACAGGCAGGGAAGGACAGCCCCTTGCCATGTACCCTGCCACCTGTCATCCTGCCCATGGCTCCGTTCCTGACCTGTTTCTGTGGGTTTCTTTCCTTGTGTATTTAACCCTGTCCTTAAGAACAATTAAATTCCTGCTCTCCTGAAATAGCCAATGGGTTCAGTGGTGAGAACATGGAGTGTGGTGAGTTTCTGTCCCCTCAGGGCAGTTGACACCTACCAGCCAGTGGCCAGCTCCATGGCACACAACATCCTCCCTGGCATTTCACCGGTCACCAGGTGGGCAAGGTGGACAGCAGGTTCAGCAGCTGGGCTCGCCTCCTGCTGGAGGGGGGCTGCTTTCAGAGAATCCAGACCTTTAGCCAAAGGGAGATGGATATGACCTGGAGTGTTATTGTAACAATCTTGCCATTTTTATTCCCAAGTAGTTAAAATATTTCAAAAAGTGAATGACCCAAGGTCATTAAACTTTCTGAAGAGATTAGTGCAGGTATTTCCAGACATCTATCAGAAACCAAGTCACCATGACTGCCGATGACTAGAGGAGAGCACAGGTTGGCAAACAGTAAATTGTCCTGGTTTATATCCTTTCAGAATTTTTGCTGAGGTCTCCTAGTTCTTCATGTCCAATTTGATGACCATATTAATTAAAATTAGAGTTGAATAAGAGGTACCCTTATCCTTTTATCACCCTATCTGATATGAAGAATGAGTCTAACTTTCGAGAAGTATCATGAAGATAGATAACTGTATAACTCAGGTTCTTTAAACCAGTTTCTGATTTAAGGATTGTTACTTTCGAGGACTATTTTTGCTTGCCTGTAATATACAAGAGACATACAAAGATTATTTAAAAGTTGTAGGTTGCAGAAGTACAACACTGCCCATGACTCCATGAAAGGGGAACTCTGGAGCATCCTTGCCACTCCCCTGGACAGCAGCATCATCACTGGTGTGCCCTAAGCGATAGACACGACGTAGGCAATGACACCCTTGCTGGCCAGGGGCCTCAGGGGTTTTCCAGGCCAGCAGCCCCAGTGCTGTGTAGGACAGGGACAGCACATCCTCTGCCAGAGTGAGCACCTGTTCCCAAGAGGACCCTGTCTTTAGAGGCCACACAGCAGCACCAGACACTGCTGCTCATGGCAAAAGTGTGACACAAACTGATACAGCAGGATTAGATTGGATTTTTTTGTCATTCTTTTTGCTTTGTTTCAGTGTGGGAGAAAAAAAACATCAAGCCAGAGCTAACATGATCAAGATGTGAATGTGAGCAGCCCAGAATGCTGTGAATCACATAAAAGATTTGATCACAGTCAATATCAGCTGCTGAGCTATAATAGCTTTTGTGATTCTCCTAACAGGATTTTAATTTTATGTTTATTATTTGGGGACCAGCAAAGCACAGGAAATGCCCTTGTGGTGGTGCAGGCCCCCTTTCCTCTGTTCTCTGGAAGGCTGGGAAGACTCAAGTGCAAAGCAAGCTGACTTTCAGCATTTTCAATTTTTGCTTGTGTTCCCCAGGCTTGGCAGGAGAGAGTGAACTTAATTAAAATCAATGGAGAAACAGAACGGAATAAATCACAATATGAATATTCTCAGTGCTTGCATTGAAGCACAGCACATGGCTCTGCCAACACTCAAACAGTGACTCCTGCAAGGCTGGAGGAGCCTCGAGCCCTCTGTTGTCTCCAACAGCATCAGCTCTTGGAGCACAGCAGCCTCACTGCAGAGGCTGCGCTCTCCATCCCTCACTCACTCTGCCAGGATGGGAGATGGGAAGCAGCCAGGAAGTGTTGCTGTGGCCAGCCTGTGTGTGCTGTCCCAGGCACACAGTTTGCTCTCCAGCACCCTTGGCCACAGACCCAGCCCTGCCTCACTGGCCAGCACGGCCCCTGTGCAGAGGGTCTGCCACCCCCAGCTTGACAGACCCAGGTCTGTTCCCAGGGGTGAAGAGGAGTTGTCTGATTCTTTTCCTCAGTCAGGAAGCTTGGTTTGGCAGTGCGTGTTTTCCACAGCCACACACAGCATCATTCTTCCCATATTGGCAATACCTGGGACACTGTAGAGCCAGAGTTGTGGACAGGCCTGCGACACAGTTGGCAGGGGCAGGAGGGGGGGGTTGCTCCTCATAGTGGTTCAGCTTCTGAGCCCCACCACAGACCCATGAACAGGTCAGGAAATGAGAACAAAAGAAGAGGAGAAAGGAGCAGCAGGAGAAGGGGATATTGGGAGGGAACCGCCAGCCCCAGCCCCTGTTTATTCCCAAATAGGCTATTTAAGGGCGATCTTGGATTGCTTTTCAGAAGCAAATAACAGCTTTTTAGAGTCACATGCCAGCAGGTGTACGTACTTTAAAGCTTTTCCACATCAGAACGGAATTGCCATATATAGTGTGCTGAGCGGCTAGCACCAGCAGGTTAGAGGAGTGCCAGGAGTGCCTCACTCCAGGCTGGCCCAACATCGGAGGTCGCAGCGCTTACAATCCACGTGCCCTCAGGAGGTATGCTCGGGGCATCCAGGTGTCTGCCCCAGACAAGAGCAGATACGCCATCACTGCCTGCAGCCTCCTCAACAACCATTTTTCCAAGCCTCTCTGACTGTTACAAGCACTATATTGAGCCACAAAACCAACTGGCAACCAGCTTGCGCCCCTGCAGCAGGGGGAGAGCCCTTGGCTCAGTGAGGACCATGAGAAACCCCAGAGCCTCAGGCAGGCCCAGGCAGCCTGTCTGCCTCAGCAGCCTCAGCGCTGTCCTGATCTGCCTCCTCCTCACCCTGGGAACCTGCAACCAGCACCATACCAGGGCTCAGTCCTCCCACCGCGTTTAGCTGCTGCCACAGCCACCATGCAAGAGCAACGGGGCTTCCTCTCTCCATGCAGCCAGGGGTTCAGCCTTCATAAAAAAAAATCATTATACCATTGTTTAACACCACATGCCAATCCCTTCCAGATGACTTAATTTGTTAATCACACTTTTAATGGTGGAGGCTGTTAGAGCCCATGAGGGAGAGGTTAATATTAGTACCATTTAACTGTCGAAAGCTTTTCATGTCGTAAACCAGGCACATGGTCGAACAATAAACCCACAGTGTAATTGGCGGGTAAGAGGCCTCCCGGCGCTCATAGCTCCTGGCGTTGACAGCAGCCACTGTGTGCCAGACCAGGATGGCCAGCGACTGAGAGGGTTCTGCCACGTCCCCCAGCCCAGAGCCCCCAGCCCAGAGCCCCCGGCAGGGCGACCGCAGAATGGCTGCGGGGGCAATCACCCACCTCCAGGCCGGATTGCTGCCAGTGGCAGGGACGTGCGAGTGGGTGCATGGCATGAGAGAGCATTCAGCAAGTATGTGGGCTGTTCATGACTGTATTTTTCTTCCAGTCAATCTTTCAAAGATTTATGCTGGAGAAATGGGAACATTAAATATCCCCTTGCTGTAATTCAGCATGCTGCAAGAGATACAGATTTAAATATTTAGTAGCACATAACTGGCTAAAAGCCTCAGCAACATTTTAAAAAATCACTTTTTAATAAAACTGGACTGAAATATTCCCCACAGTTAGAATTTATGGTTCGTAATCGCTGTTCTTGTGATAAATAGGAGCGAATATATATTTATGAACAACAAATATTAATGAAGAAATAATATGGGAGCCCACCTTCAGGCTGTGCAGCTGCTAGTGCTCTGCAACATTCCCCGAGGAATGCTGACATTAAGCAAACACAAAGGCCAGACCAACAGTGCTATTAGACTGAAAAATCCAGGAGGAGAGGAGCATGGCCTGGGCACAGAGGCCAGCTCAGAGGCGGCTGCACTCAGTGGGAGCCTCCGCACGCCACTGCAAAGGCGCGACGGAACTCGCCCCTTGCTGCAGATCAGAGACATCGTGGGTCTGAATCGCAGCCTGCAAACGCTCCGGCACGGCTGATTTGTATCGGGGTGAGCCATTAATTTGCATGTGTTTCCCCATGATAATAAACCTGGAGGCAAAGCCCACAGTAACTGCTTCTCTCTTCTGTCCGATGGCAGGAAAAGATTTATCTCGGGGTGGTGATCTCGATTACTGCCTGGGCGCAGGCAGAGCAGGCGGGAGCAGCATGCTGATTTCTCTGCACTTCGCACCCACCAGCAGCAGTTTGGGTTTTAATGCTGGTCATCTTCTGCACCAAAACCTCGAATTAACACAAGCCAGACTGAGGAATGCCAGAGAGTGCGGGGGATCCCTCCCCTCACATAGCAGCATCTGCACCGGTGGGGGCTCTGCACCCCAGCCTGGACTGAGTAGAGGGAGCCACTGGGCTCCCCAAGGTTTGTGGAGGATACCATAGCCTATGCAGGCAGAAAGGCAGTTCAAACACCATCCCAGGGGACCAGCTTCAGGGAGTCAGATCCACAGCAGGAGCTCTTGGAGCAGCCGTCACATCTCTCTGCCCCACGGGGAGGCTGGCACTCGCCCCCACACTAGCAGCACTGAAGAGCTACAGCAGCCAAAGGAAACATTTCCAACATTAAATAAAACAGACATGTTTATTGTACAATAGAAGCTCTGTGATCTTGGAACACAATTTGCATAAACAGACAATTTGGCTATAAACAATTTCAACATTAACTGGTATTTACATATAGAACAACTCACTCAAAATACAATTAAAGGCCTTGATGGATTGTAAAATGTCAAAATATTTAAAAGGCTACAATACATGCTTGGTTTATGTCTCCTTGGTCAGACATAAAACTGGAGTTTGTTTACATTTTCTCGGCCAGAGCCCAGAGCACATGGGGCTTCTGGCTCTCTGCATCAGCACATGCAGGGATTAGTTTGCTGGTTATTCCTCCACACAGGGAATCATTGCTGTTTTCTCTAAGAACAGATTTAAAATAGGAAGGCTATGCTTCACCTCACAGCTCCACTTGCTCAGTACCCCTAAAAGAATCTGCAGGGCCACTGTTTTCCATATTGGCCAGAAAACAGGGGCTAGCAGGATGGCATTCATTCAAGACTGAGCTATTGCAGCAGAAGACAAGACCTGGATCTCACCCCAGGCTGCCTGAAAGCAGAAGAATCCCAAATCAGCAGCAGCCTTTTCCAGTTTGGGCCAGAACCTCTAGCTGTCCAGAGAAAGCATCTGACTCCTCAGCATCTACCAGAACAAAACCCAAAACCCACCTCTCTCCACTCCCCACAGTCTCCTGCTCACAAGCTCACTACTTCACCCCACTGAAAAGCTAAGTACCCAACACAAAGGGGAACAGCTCCAGTATCAGCAGAAAGTCCACCCCACCTCAAAGAGGCTGCTGCACTGCCGTGAGACGTGGGAGATACATGTCCAACCATGCTTGGAGAAGAGGTACAGCACAGCTCAGGCCCCCACATCCTGAAAGATGCTCTACCAGGAGGAGGGTGCAGGCAGGAGCTCTGCTGGCACGGCAGACCCACACAGCTCAGCTCACCAGGCAGGAGCTTTGCAGCACACGGCAGCCAAGCGAGGTGGCGCGCACTTCTGTCTGGTTCAGCTTCACACCCTCCGAGCTTGGCTGTCAGAACCAGCACACATGCCACCCAGCCAAGACTGTCCCAACTGCCAGGAGCGACGCATCCCTGGAAATCTCACCAGACACTTGGTAACTTTACCCTCAAGTTCTCTGCCTCCAAGTGCACACTGAGGTCACCTGAGAGGAAGAGGAGGCTGGAGCTCAAGTTGCTTCCCAAACCACACCAGCCAAACACACCACCTACTGCTGAAATAATAATCAAGAGCAATTGTCCTGTCTGATCATTCTCAGAACCTTTTGAAAGCTGCTCACAGCATTTCTTCTCTTCAAGGTCAGATTCTTCAGGGGCTGAACAATTCTGCATTCATCCTAAAAACACAGAGCTTATTTATAAACTGCCTAATATATTTTAAAGGGCAGACACTCCACATTTTACTTTTTATTGCCACTTATCTTCCATCTCTGCCGTAGTTTTTACCCTCTGCTATGCCAAGGCACATCTCCGCAGCCCTGCTGCTGTGTGGCTGACACGGTGGAACACTGGGAACTCAGTCAAGTGCAGCTCTTGTAATCTGTCAGAGCTCATGGAGGGGATCCGGATGCTTTCCCAAATACCACTGAGCTTATAAAGCAAAGCAAAAACCCATAAGCAATCACTGACCGTGGAGCTCAAAGACTGAGAGATATTCTCACGAAACCTACAACATCAGCCTGGGAATGTGGTGGAGGAGCAGCTCCAAAAGCGAACAGGCTTTGCTCCTGGCAGAGCAGCGCCCTTGTTGGGCGTCTGTTCCACGCTCAGGGAGCCATTTGCCTCCCTACACTCTTTTATGCTTTCCTTCCAGGCTGCAGCAACTGCCCGACCCTGTGCCAGCCTGCGGGACCAGGCTGTGCATGAGTCCAGGCTCAGCCAGCACACCAAGAACCTCTGCACCCTGCTCCGGGGGCACAGATAGCATGGGCAGGTGGTGCAGAACCTCTGGGACATGGCTGCAGCTGGAGAGAGCAGAGGTGCTGCCCAGGGAGCCTGCATGGGGCTACCCACTCCTCTCCTGCTTCCCAGCAGCCCTGCTGGGCAATGCTGCCCCTCCGCCCACAGACCCTGCCAGCTCCTGGCAGCACCAGCCCCACAGAGCACAAGCAGCAGAACAAAGAGCTCCTTCTACTCCACCAGGTTCAACAGCCCTGTATTAATTGGGCTTGCAGAGGGTTCTCATCCCTCCTTAGCCTGTCCCTCAACACCATGCCCACCCAGCAGGGCCTTCCTGTGGTGCCTCCTCAGCTGGACCCTCCTTCTGTAGCCATGGTAGAGCCCTTTGTTCATGCTGCTGCTGCTGCTACTGCCCAGCAGGTTGCAAGTATTATTTATTACAACAAAGCATATGGATGCTCTCTTTTCTATTTGTCTGCATTAAATAATTACTTAAGCTATATTAGGTATTTATCAAATAAACTGTCAGCAGCTGAAGTTTCCTTATTGTAGTTGGAGATATAGAACAGGGCAATTTGTATGGATCCTAGTCCTTGCATGGAAAGGGCTTTCTGCAGGCTGAAATTATGACATGACCATGTTTTATGAGATACTAGAACTTAACCTCAAAATCTGGGGAGAAGGGAGTGAGGGGAAGCAGGCTCTCCAGGGTGCCTGGCACAGCAAGAGGCTCCCAGCCATGCTTCTCCTGGAAACTCAGGGGCAGCAGCTGATGGTGGGGCAGTAGCAGACAAACCACCACAACGGCCACCTCAGGTCAGGGCACCCACTGTGACTCTGCAGTGCTCCTCTGCTCCTCCTTCCTGAGCAGGTGAGGGACTGTGCCTGGCTCAGGGACTGACACGGGACTGACCGTGCCCTCCTGTCCCTCCTGAGATCCTAGAGGCCTCCACGAGAGTGCTGCAGCAGTCAACACAAAGCTCCCTGGTTCCTCTGAGGATCCTGCCCACAGCCCCTGTCTGCAGGGCAAGAGGGGAGGTCCCAGGTCACCAGCCCTCCCTGGGCAGGGCTGTCCCCAGCACCAAGCAGGGCAGCAGGGGCATGCCCACCGCAAGGGCCCCAGCACCCCTGTGGTTCTGTGTGCCCGTAGGGCCCTCCAGCACTCCTGACTTGGGAGCTGCAATGAGGAAGCTGTGGGAAGTTGCTACCACGTCTGCCGTCTGAGCAAACCACCAAAGTCCCAGCACTACTGGTGAGGAATCCTGGGCTGGAAAAAGTGTTATTAACAGCTCCTCTTCCTCCCCTCTAGCTTTGGCATTTCTCTCTCCCACCCCAGCTCTCACAATTTCCACAGCAGGAACTTGGTGTGTTGGAATATCATCCTTTAGTTTCCCAGAAGTCTCAGGCTGCTCCTTTCCTTTCCTTTCCTTTCCTTTCCTTTCCTTTCCTTTCCTTTCCTTTCCTTTCCTTTCCTTTCCTTTCCTTTCCTTTCCTTTCCTTTCCTTTCCTTTCCTTTCCCTCCCTGTCTCTGCTCTGCCAAGCTGCAGGTAGCTTCCTCCGTATCTTGACCAAGCTGGACATCCACATGGGGAAGCTGAGGCAATGCTGTCTAGAAAAGCTGTCAGCTCTTGGCAAGCTGCAGGTGGGAGAGAGGCAACAGGTCTTGAATAAGCAGCAAGTGCAGCAACCCCAGCCACACTCCAGTCATCACCACAACCACAGTCCATGTCAGCTTCTCATAGCAGGCCTTGCAATGGATTCATTTAAAAGGTTTCAGTTTGCTGATTGAACCCTGTTTGCCTTGAACCACTGTCAGGATGGTGTGGCAGAGCTGTAGCTTGTTCCTGGCAGCCTCCTCTCACTTCACCAGATGGCTGCCTTGGCAATTGTCGTCAGCTGAAGAGGCTCTGGGCACAGGGTGCCCCAGATGGGCCCAAGCGCTGGCATGGCACTCCTGTCCTCCCCATCTGAAGCTGGTCTGTATGGAGGGAGCTGGGGAGCCCCAGGCAGTGCCTCAGCACCCTGATGAGGGGCCATGAAGTCAGGTTTTCTGCAGGAATCAGCAGCAGGTGTCTGTTTGGGATTTGAGGTCATTTTGGAGAGCCCTGAGAAGGGGGCTCTCATGAGCAAGGACACAGGGTCCCAGCCATGCCACCACTCCCTGGTGGGAAGGGAAGGGGGCAGGGGTGCAGCAGAGCCCAAGCAGCAGAAGTCCTAGTGCTCTGCATGCAGCCCAAGCCTGACATCAGCTGCAGGACAGGATCTGTGTTTGGGTCTCTGGGAGGTGCCAGGTGCCCTTTTGCCACAGCAGACCCTGCACAGATGAGGGTCACTGACAGGCATTGTGCTCTGCATGTTTCACCCGGCTGGTGCTGAAGCACAACATCCCCGAGATTCATGTACCACCCCACCAATAGGTTCAACCCATATAATTACAGAAACTGTGAAGTCTGAGAGACAAGTTACTTGTGACACACACAGCACGTGACACAGACACCAGCACATTTGGACTGGGTCTGCATCATGGCATGATCAGTACAGAGATGGAAACCCACACAGTTTTCAATTGCTGAATGAAAGCACATTTTTTCCTTTATAGATTCTTGATAATTAACCTACACAATGCTTTTTATTTGCATTGATCACATTTTATAGTATGATTAAATTTGTATGGAAGCAAACCAATTAGTTTTGTTTTACACTTATTGAATCCACTTTATGGTCAGACAAATTAACTCTCAGTTAGTTAGTTTGATTTAGCTAGCAGCATAAAGCTTGACAATCTGGACTCTCAGATAAACAGTTTTAAAAGAATTATTTTTCTTGTTATTTTTCCTGCTTGGGAAAAACCATTAAACCTGGAGGCAGGTATGAAGAAGAAGCAAACACTTGTCACAGACTGGCCCTTCCTGGAGATTTCAAAACTCAACCTGACTGTTTGCCTCCTGCCAAAGCCTCTGTTGAAAGGCACCACCATATTCTGCACAGAGACACTCTCCTGGCAGAGAGTGAGTGCCAGCACAGTGACCCTGTCCCAAGGAGCGAGTGCCAGGCTGCTTTAGGAAGGTCACTTTACTCACTGTTTGGGAAGTGCACAGGACCTATGGGTGCTGTGGGTGTCCAAGATGCTTCCCCAGGGAGCAACTGGAAATGCTGAGCCAAGAGGGTGTACCCAGGGAAAATTACCAATGGGAGAGCTAGAGGAAGAGCTCAGGAAAGCAAGCAGCCTGGGCAACCCATCAAGCCCTGCAAGGATGGAAACCTGCCAATAGATGCCCCTTCCCCCTCAGTCTCCACCTGGCCCTTGGCCTGTCCTGAGGACAGGAGCTCCTGCTGCTGTGGCAGGCAGTGGATGGGGTGGCCCTTGTCAGAGGTGTGTGTAACGGTGCAAGCCTTGCTCTACCCCCTCCACAGCTCTCAGAACATCGTTCTTTCCAGTGCTGTGTCACTGCTGAGATGTGGGTCAGGATGGGGCACAGGCCACAGCTGGTGGCTGCCCTTTGGAAGTGGCCTGCTCCAAGGCTGTCCCCTCTCCCTTAGTCACTTGGGCAGGGCACATAGTTTGGAAGAAATTATTGCCAATGCTGGGGGTGTGTTCCTCTGCACTAGAACAGACCCCTTGCAGCTCAGCACCAGGTACAGATTTCTGAGCCTGGTCTTCCTCCTGTGTAAGCGTTCCTTAGCCTGAGGCTCGGCAACCCTCTCATGTATAGCAGGGCCCATCAGAAGAGAAGTTTTTGACTGGCAGAGTGAAACTGCCGTTGACAGAAGGACAAATGGGCCAAGGAAGCTCCCTGGCACCTGGGCAACTCTGAAGCCCAACCTCATTTGTATTCAGCAGCTACAAGTAAAAAGAATTTGTTCCCAGTTAGTAAATGAGATTTAGTTAATAAATTGGCACATGCGAGCAAGCTGCCAGTTGTTCCCATGCAATGCAATAAATGAAGAGATGAAAGCTTATTATTTTGTGAGAAGGAGCTGTTTTGTTACAGGATGAGGTGCAGGAGACATGTTATTTTTTGGCAGGCAGTGGCCATGTTTGATGATCATTCATTTCACGGATCTTCACACGGCAGTCAGAATACTGCCAAGTCTCCTGAACTGTGAAGGGGAGCCCCTTCCTGACAGCTCCATCACCACCAGGCCCTCCCACTTCCTTGGCTCCTCAGGCATGGGGAGCTCCTGTCACTGATGCAAGCCCCAATACAACATCTACAGAAGAAGCCACATCAGGTTACCCTGTACAGCAGCTAGATAAAAAAGCCTGTTATGTTAGAATGGAAAACTGTCCTAGGAAGAAGGAGATCTGTAAATCCTGGGAGCAAATCCATTATCAGGCCTATCCTATGGGGCCCCTTTCCTTTGCTCCTTATTGATCTTGTAACATAAAATTCAAAAGTAGCATCTCTTACTGGATAAAACACTAGTTGCTCTCTAAAATATCAAGCCCAAACATGATACTGAGAGTATATCAGCAACAGACTTCTAAGCTGGGGAACAGAAGTGTAGTTTGGAGGACTGCATCCAACAGACAAAAGCATCCCAGCACTCCTCTGAAGTGAGTGTAACTTTGCAGGGTCCTTAGAGGACACAGTTGCTCCTCTCCCTTGCAAGGGTCTCCTTGAGAGGCTTCATGTGCACAGATTCCACAACTGCCATTTGGCCAAACCACAAAGCACTGTAAAAGTCAAACCTTGGACTGGGAGCAGCACACCATCTGTTCAGGCCTGAAAGACAGGAAATCACTATCACAACTACAATCTAATCATGATCAGCTGGCTGGCAGCTGACAAGAACACACACTGTCTGGTGAAGAGCAAAAATGCCTATCAGCTGAGCCCTGCAAGAGAGAAATGAAGTGTCTGATGGGCTGAGGGAGAAGTACAACAGGAGTGGGTAGCTAAAACAAGGCTAATGAAAGAGGAGAGTGATGTGGTCCAGTGATAACCAGGGAGCATCTACACAAGGTTCCTCCCTTTGCACCTATACACCTGTAGTTTGTACCTCTAAGTTGAGCCTGTTTTGCCCTTGAAGTGATTTCTCCCAGTCCTTATCTCAACTCATGAACCCTTCATTAATTTTTTTCTCTCCACTGCCCAGCTGTGGCAGGGGAGGGTGAGCGAGTGGCTTTTGTAGGTGCCTGGTGCTTGGCCAGTGTCAAACCATGAAAACACCTCTGGTTAAATTTACATCCTCTATGAAACAGTGGCCAGGAAGTAGTCAAATATGTCTGCAGGAACAAAACTAAAGCCTACAGCAGAGATGGTAACCAAGCACTATGTGTGAACCCTGGAGTGCAGGAACTAAAACATGCACTGGATAGAGAAACTTAATCTCTGGGAAAGTATGGAAGATGTTCTGTGAAAAGGACACTTTTCCCTGAAGAGGCCAAAGTCTGCTCTACTGAACTCCAGGGTAGAAGTAGCAATATTTTACTTTATTTTAATTATTGAACCGTTCTTATTTCAATCTACAGAAAAATACACTTCTTTTCTGATTCTCCTTCCCATCCGTCCAAGGAGGGAGGGAGAGAAAACAGCTGTGTGGGACTGAGTTTTTGCTGGGGTTAAGCCGTAACAACATCTCCTGTTCAAACACATTTGCTGCATTTATCTCCTTCCAGAACCTTGTTACCCCAGGAGCATCTGATCGTCCACAGCTGTTACGGATGTAGATACTCCAGACATACTGGGGAACTGACCCCAGGACAGTTGTCTGTGAAAAGACTTAAATCCATGATGAATTTGTCACTTCCTTACTGGGCTAAATAGCGAATTCCAAGAAACAACACACTACTGCTAGTTACAGTGACATCCTACTTGGGGTCATAGGATCACAGAATCATTGAGGTTGGAAAAGCCCTCTAAGACCATCAGGTCCAACCATTCCCCTGGCACTGCCAAGACCATCACTAACCCTTGTCCCCAAGTGCCACATCCACACATCTTTTGAATCTCTCCAGGGATGCTGACTCACCAATGCCCAGGGCAGTCTGTGTCAGGACTGAACAACGCTCTCCAGAAAGAACTTTTTCCTAGTTTCCTATTCCCATCTAAACCTCCCCTGGCACAACTTGAGGCCGTTTTCTCTTGTCCTGTCACTTGTTACCTGGGAGAAGAGCCCAACCACTACCGGGCTCAGCCCTCCTGTTAGGGCCCTGTAGAGAGCAAGAAGGTCCCCCCTGGGCCTCCTTTTCTCCAGGCTGAGCTCCCACAGCTCTCTCAGCTGTTCTTCACCAGACTCATGCTCCAGCCCCTTCCTGAGCTCCATTCCATTCTCTGGATTTGGTCTGCTGCAAAACCGTCATCTTTCAACACCTTTTCGAAAGCCACACCTAAATAACATGAAATTTAATTTTGGGCAAACTGGAAGATACAAAAGGTGAAAAACTTAAAAGCATCAGAGACATTATTTGCTGTAATGGTATGACAGCTATTCCTTGAGCGGCACAAAGCACAGCCTTGCCTCTGCTCAGCTCTGCACAGGAAATGTAGAATTTGCCCATCATTGTTGTTTCCTTATTGATGACATCTGGGATCTGTAACAGACATAGATTGTCCTGAAATGTCTCTTCCACTTTTCATTTCAAGCTTGCAGTTTGAATCAAAGGACTTGCTTAAAAAAGGTATTTTGAGGATTTTTCTGCATTTCTGTTGTGTATGTAAGAAGTTTTAATTGTTTCCAAAACAGCCTAGTTTCAGACAGCTTCAGCACTAAGGGTAGCGCAGCAACACAGGTGCCATAAACCACCCAGTGTTGGATCACACCTACAGCCTTCCACCAGCAAACATGAATCTTGTGTGCTGATCTTGGCCAAGACACAGTCCATGCAGCCAGTACTTACGGAAACAGAAAGCATGTTGCATTTGAGTAAGATGAATGGCTAACTCCAGGAACACAGAACACCCTCGTGGATCACAGCAAAAGGGAAAGAGTACCAGGGAGGACAGGAAGGAAAAGTCCCTCTTTCCCCAGCTCAGCCCCATGGCCCGTTAGAGCTGCTGCTTAGGGAGAATCTGACAATGTCACTTGTTCACAGACATAGCTCCATAAACCAGGGGTAGCTGGGCACAGGCCAGGCTGGCTGCAGCGCCGGGGACAA
The DNA here is from genome assembly GCA_013397845.1 of Melanocharis versteri. Classification (NCBI taxonomy): domain Eukaryota; kingdom Metazoa; phylum Chordata; class Aves; order Passeriformes; family Melanocharitidae; genus Melanocharis; species Melanocharis versteri. The sequence goes on from VZTG01001224.1 coordinate 204,891, forward strand.
GCACAGTGTCTGTGCCGGGCAGGGAGGCTGTGGGCAGGGCACTCTGGTCCTCATCTCCTCTGGGTGGGTGGATGGAAGCAGAGCCCAGGCCAGGAGGGTCTCCACAGAGACAGCGGTGGTGATGCGACAGCCGTGTTTTCATGTCAGATGGAGGGAGTGGGCAGCACCTCCCAGAAAAACAGAGGATCTTTCTTCAAGAGCTGTGGCTACAAAATCACTTCTCTGCAGTTAAAGTGATTCAGGACGCGCATCTCTAATGGTGAAGGACTGCAGCAGGAGCAGCTCAAAGCCCTGACCCAGAGGAGGCTCCTGCAGGCATGATGCTCTCAGAGGAGGCAGTGCAGAGTCTGGGGGACAGTGCAACCCCCCACTTCGGGAGACCCTCCTCCAGGGCAGAGAACCCACTTCACTGAAGAAACTGAACTGGGAGTTTTCAGGCTGCTATGATACATCCAATTTTGCTTTTTAACATTTGCTTTTCTTTTTCCCTTGTCTTTGGTCTTCCTTCCTTTCTGGAACAATAACAAGAGCAGATAAGCATTCTTTAATCTGCTCCCAGGGAAAGGTGGAATGCTGATTGCTTGCCCTGCCTCTTTTGGTCAAGCATTTTTATCCTGAATTGCTATAGGGAAAGGTCTTGGCTCTTCAGGCACCAGCCTTTGTCTTTTCCTGAGCTGAAGGGTTTTTCCCAAAGTGAGTACTGAAATGCTTCAATGATCTTTAAAAAAGTGTTGTGCAGATTTTGTGAGATTTCAGGCTGAAGTAAAAGCAAAATTTAACATGCTGAATGTCTTTTTTTTTAAGGAGTTAAGCAAAAGGCTACTGGAGCTGTCAGAGTTTAAGCTTCAACCTTTATGTTTACAAAGCAAAAAGGGCAATTAGATGTGGAAAAATAAATTTTTCCAGGACTCTGTCAGCGGTTGTGGTTTGTACTCAGACTGCTGAATGACAGGCTAGTTTAGTGCCGCGGGCAGAGACTCAGTGTAGAGCAGCCCTGACATTTCTTTGATGCTAAGCACTGTACCCTAATAAAGACGTTCTTTGAAGTCACTCCCTCTTGCCTGGTATGCAGGCATCACAGAGCCTTCCCAGGGCAGCAGGACTGGGACTGCCTGCATGCTCCAGGCCTCCCATGCCTGGCATCCTGCTTCCCTCCTTGCTTCAGACTTCCTCCACACCTCCATCCACTGAACCTTAGGAAGAAAGTTTTGGAATAAATCAAAGATATAGCTAATAGGCAAGTTTTGTGCTTTCACCTCCCGGCTATTTCACAAAGCCTGTTTTCACCAAGGAATTGATGACAGAAAACCTCACGGTCCTGCGAGCAGAGTCCATGAACAAGCACAGCCCAGCATGTGGCAAGGGTGGCTGCCCAAACTTGCAACCAGTCACAGTCCTCCAAGCACCTGCACGAGCAGCTGAAGGCAGACCTGCTTTCTCAGCAGATTAAGCGAGCTCCTCTTGGCTCTTTCCTCTGCACCCCGTCAGTCAGTTTTGAGCCTGTGGCCAGGCCAGCACAGCTCCCTGTGAAGGCAGGGCATGGACTGCAGACAGCAGTTCCCCAGTGCCAGCTGTGAGGTCCTGGCTGCCATTCAGGGGAGGACTGCACTCTCTTCCCATTCTCTTCCTATCAGCCTCCCATTCTTCATGCATTTCTTCTCTCTGCAAAGACCAAAATGCAAAAAGAGAGATGAACAGAAGTGGGGGAAGGCACTGGGAAGCCCATCTCCAAGTGTGAAGTGACAGCAGATGGCAGAGGCGCTGCTCTATGGCAGATGAAGAACGTGTCAAAGGCAGTCATTACAGCAGCCTGCCTGACTGCCTCTAGCTCTCAGCTGCCAGCACCCGTTAGACTTGGATCTCCCAGGGACACAGCACATTCTCGAGCCTCCTCCCACAAAGCTACAGACACAGGCCCTGGAACAGCTCCTCAGCCCCTCAGGAAGGATGCAGCAATGCAGGGTCAGACCGCGGCCCTGCAGCACAAGTTTGCTCAGCACTGCCTGGGTATGAAATGGTCCTCACGTGCCCAGCAAAGTAACATTGTTCCCTCTGCCATTTCCTACGCAGAGCATCGGTGACTCACGTCAAGCAGGGCTTTTGGCACACCTCCACACACAGCCTCATGCCTGGGCACACAGGGCCGGGAGGGTGCAGGGCCAGAGCAACAGCAGCACACAGCTTCCAGGGGACAGAAGACCACGGTCCTACCTCAGAACTGGAGCAGGGCATCCCAGAGTGAAAACTTAATTAATTATAACACTAAGCACTGCCATGATGCCTTTACTTTTACAAAGCACTTGGTAAACATTAACTAATTAATCTGCTGTACTTAGCAATTATATAGTTCTTTATATTTTCCAGGTCCTGTGCAAACATTAGCTAATTAATCTACTTAATTATTTCCATGTTTTATATTCCAGAGCACTGCACACTGGCAGCTCAAGGAGGAGGCCTTAGCAGGGATAGTCGCAAGCATACTCAGCTTTTAGGTGCCTGACACATTTTGGGCAGATGTCTCAAGAAGGAGCCAGCAGTCCTGGACAGTCGTGCCAAGAAAAAGTAGACAAGTCAAACCTAAAGAAATATGAAGCATTTTTCATCAGAAAAATCCTAAAAGAACTGAGTCTGTCAATCACACACTCTCCAAACAAGGATTAACGTGCACCCCTTCAAGCAGAGCCACAGCTCTCTGTTTATTGCATTTTAACATTGTCAACAGTGCTTGCTGAGGCACTTGCCGTGCTCTGCTGACCTCCACTATTTAGGATGGCATGTGAATTGATTGCAGCTGAAAGATTCTTACTGGAATAAAATGAGCTTCTCAATTATCGCCATCCAAAAAAATCCTTGTGTTCCAGTGATCTTCACCAGGGAGCACTTCCAAAACCCCAAGTTCATGACAGCAGGTATCTCCAGCTCACAAAATACAGGTAGCTTTGTTGTCATCACTGTTGAGGTACAGGACAGGAGAGGTCAGGCGATGCTCTGTATGACACCAGGAAGGGAGGCTGTGGGGACAACATAGGGCTTACTGGTGTGTCTGATGGATAAATGATAAACTCTCCAGCAAAGCAAGCTGTGATCATTTTTGATACCTTTTGTCAAAAACAGTGCAGGAGATATGCAGGAAGTATTAATGGGATGATGAACAGGTGAACAAGATGAACCAGCCTTTCCTTGGACGTGTTACAGTAACTTAGGAACTAGTTGTTTCTTTACTGTGCTTCTTTATGGCACTGTCATACAGGCACATATGCACAATTATTAAAAAATATAATTCGGCCAGAAAAAAACATTGTTTCTCTATAAAGAAAGGGGTGTCTGATACAAATGAACTCCAAATCTTCCCCAGAATTATCCTGAAGAGGCTACACATACACATTTGCTTCTGGTGAGACATGTCCTGTACTGCAACAGAAGCAACTTTATGTCTTTCATTAGCTGTGGAGAGCACACACACACTCTCTGAATACACAAACCAGCAGAGAATTGCAGTGGCAATATCTACCATCAAACAGCATCCTCAGGGGGAAAGGAAAATAGCGAGGTTCCTTCTTTAATAAAGGTATCCTTGGTGTAGTCACTGGGAAGTGATCTGAGAGCAGGACTCTGCTGGTTTTCCTGAAAGGCATTTCCTGTGTTCATCATGCATGATGGAGAAAAGCAAGGGCAATATTTTGTGGGTGATGTCATAAAAGGGATTGGTAATACTGAAAATGAGGCATCTTGCTGTGACAAAGTGAATGGCAACAACTTGCCACCAGTCTGGTAGCGAAGATGTTGGTGCATGTTCCCCTGGCTATGAGAAGTTTCCAGGAGAACAAAAAAGAGCATCAGGTTAACTGGCTGCATGTCATGATGGATGAGACAATGTTTGGACAGCAGTTTGCAAAAGTTTAATGCTCCTACATAGATTTCTTTGCTTAGAAGTAACCAGTGCTTTTCAGAGGCCAATTTCTCTTTAGCCAGTGTATCTAGGAAAACCCTTCTAAACACACCATCACATAACCCATACACGCACACCCCCCACATGTGCTGGTGTGCTGCCAGGACATTACATCCTCTGAACAGAGGTGCTGCCTCTTCTCCCATGTCCCCTTTTATACTTGATCTTGCCCAAGTCAGCCAAAGCACATTTATCTTGCATCAGCTTTGATGACCCTCTCTCCCCCTCATTGTGCCTGCGGCATCTTTTGGAGAGAGAAATGATCAAGGACTCGGTATGCAGAGCAAGAGTGGAGGAGCCATTGACATGAAGGTGGGATGCACCAAATACTATTTCTTATCACATTTCCCATGAATTCTTACACAATGTTTCATATTTTGACTACTGATGTACAAATCGGCCAGTTTCCTTGGCTTGCCTGCCATAATACTGCACCAAATTCAGAATCTGTATGGTACACGAATGATTCAGACTGGTCGTTCCAGTGTGCCTTGCCCAACATTTGTCTGTGGTGGCTAACACTCCATTTCACTTTGCTCTCAACTGACACCTCCACGAGGAGAATGGCACACAAACTCCTGGCTGAAGTCTCTACTGCACATGTTTATCCACTACTGGAGGCACTGGCTTTGTTGAGGTGACCCTTACCAATCATCGCCTCTCAAACAGACACTCCAGGAGATGGATACCCAGCCAAGGAAGCAGAGTATATGTCTTGCAATTCAAATGTGATCCCATTTTCAGATGGTCTGCACCAGCCTGGATCACTGAATCACTTTCTCCTGTGTCTCAGATTGTTCTGCTGCATATGAGGTCACTCCCTACTAGCTGCTGCAAAAAATGCTGCACCACTGCTACTTCTTTCTGAGCAGGGTCTTCTGTGATGAAAGGCTCCTCCCTCCTTGAAAAAATTGTGGGGTGGCGAGCAGGCCCCTAAGCACCACAAGCTTGACCTCTTTAGGCTACTAGACCAAGCATCCAATCTAGTCCATAACCAGTGTGTTATGTCTCCATTCAATAGGAAAATATTTTTAGTAGTCCTGTTCTCACCTGAAGCCTGGCAGCATGCATGCCCCTTTCTCCCAAAGCGTGCCCAAGAGGGCTGGCCCTCCCTCCCTGCAGGTTTCAGATGGTGGTGCCAGCCAGCTCCATCACCACAGTGTGCCACCCTGTCCTGGCAGCCTGGCTCTTCCAGCACCAGTCCTCCAGGAACACTGGAAGTGTCTCGTGACATGGAGAAGAGCCACATGCAGCACAGACATGGTAACCTTGAGGCCCCACGAAGAGCAGGAGTTGCTCTGACACTTGTGGTGAGGGGAAAGGAGCGCGGGTCTGCTGGAAGCACTGACTCCAGCCTGGGCATATACCCGGAGCATGCTGTGCCAAGGACAGGCCTGGGCACATGTCCAGACAGCGGAGCAGCAGCCCCTCTCTATGCTGGCCTTAGTCTGAAGGGACCATGCACCATAACCATCATATAAATCATGGAAAGTCACCTCAGATGCAGATGAAATGCTCCCACATGCATAGGATGAGCTGTATGTCCAGCACGGAGTGTCTGGCTCACCAGTGAAGCTGTCATGGACCAAAGAAGGAAATCCTTCCCTTGTCAGAGTTGCTTTTTAAATATGCCCTTCTGTTCAGTCTTGATTAATTCAGCTTCATGTCTATGTGTCTTGCAAATTAATTGTCAGAAAAATGGAAACCATTAAAAACATTAGTTTCTTCCATGTTCCCCTGAAGCAAAACACTGCAATGCTGCCCAAGCCTGCTGTGCTCCTACTGAGCAGGACTTGCAAGCGTTGGGGTGGAGTCCTGGGTGGAGACCACTGTGGCAAACCTATCCATGACCTGCTAGGTACCACGAGAGAAGCTACAGCAGCAATGTTACAATTTAAGTTGGTTTCGTTCCCACAGATCTCCGGGGACTGCACTTCCTTTGCCTACTTCGTACTTTACAGAGAAGCTCATGCCTGTGAAAGGCAAGTACCTTGCCCATAGACCTGGCAATTATTTACAGTTACATTAACAAATAGATCAAGCAGACTGCTTAATAGACACACAATATTTCATTTTTTATTATAATCTATAAAAGATGGATTCTCTCAAGTTGCTGTAACAGAAGAAAGCTTTCTGAAAAGCTGATTTAAATACGGCTATTCTCAGAGACAAACATCAGGCATTCAGCTATTCTGGTGTACCTGAAAAGATTTTTCTTCTGACTGATACAGTGAGCACTGCCTATGGACACTGGTAATTGAAGTTCTGACAGAATTGGCATTGGCATTATAACACTAATTAGTAACTAGTTTTTAAATTTGAATTAATTAGAGGACTATGCATCTGGGGTTAAAAAAAAACCAGCCAAAGCTCTAAAATGTTCATGAAACATTTACCCATGCTTGAACTTGCACACCCCAACACTGCAGAAGGGAGCAAATCGGGCGAGGGGGAGCTGGGACAAGGAACCAGGTAGCAGTGCCACAGACCTTCCCAGAGCATCTCAGCATTGCACTCCCCACAGCAGGAAAAAGCACTCAGGGTACAAGATAAGTGAACAGATTTTCTTCCTACAGGAAAGACCTAAGAGAAAATTTTAACCAGCAAATGTAAACAGATAACAAAACTGATGCTGACATGGCCAAACAGCAGTGCAGAGCAGCAGCAACCACTGAAGCCTCTGCTCCCTGGCATGCACAGCCTTCCCAGCAGCTGCATTCCCACCATCCTATGCCACTTCCCCCCCAGCGTCCTCGCACATTGGGTGAAGATGCTGTACAAACCTGCAAGGAGATGAGGAGCAAGCAACAGGATGGCTCCAAGCAGCAGCACTTCTCAGTCCCACTCTAAAAATACCAGGACAGAGGAGCTGTGTTTTGCACACCAAGGACATCTAGCAGAGGAGAGAGGATCTGTGCTGGGGAGAGGGTCAGTATCCAAATGAGGAAGACGGACATCCAGTGCTTCTCTGTGACTGCTCAGTTGGGAGCAGGGAGATTTTCATGATCCACCACGGCCCCTTGCTAATATCAAATCAGACAGGGAGGCAAGCAAGGGGCAAAGAGGCGCACTCTTTCCCAAGGCCTCCTGAGTCTTCAATTCCAGCCAGATACAATCAGCATGAGATTTGAAGGGTTCCACATATCCTCTGCAATAAGCAGCACCAGCACAAGCAACAGCTGTGACATGTTCCTGCCACAGCAGAAAACAACTACATGGTCGAAGGGACAAAGGCCAGAAGCTGGGATGCAGCACCTGCCAAGGACCAATGCTCACAGCAGCCTGATTTCAGCATCACTCCACAGCTGAATCAGCCACACCATCCCCAGCCTGCCTGCACCAGCACCCTACAAACCTGCGTAGTCCTGCAAACCCGCTGCTGGCTCAGGCAGCAAGCCCAGGGTTAAATCTATGCTCAGCAGCTGCTTCCTGCCCTGTGCTCTTGGGGCATCCCCTCTGCACATGCCAGGTGGAAAGGAAAGCCAGGCTGAGCACCTGGATGAGAGATAAGCGAGCCATGGTGCTGTGCCTTCTGCTCTTGGGGGAGTCAGGGGTGAATCATAACTTCATCAGCCTACAAGGAAAAGAACCAATTATCTGGCAATTGTATGCAGTCCATTTCAGTGAGAGGCTCATAATGTAACCAGCCCTTGTAGTCAGGGGGAATAAAATATATGCTGACATCAGTATACAGAGGTTCCCATTGGAAGCCACTTTCACTGCAGTGTCGTGAATCTTTTCAGAAGCAGCTTGAAAAGATTCACTCAGTGTATCAATCTTCCTGGGGAGCAGAGCTGACGATGGTTGTACATAATAATGCCTAAGCCTATTCACATGCACTGTTAGTGGCTGTCTAGAAGTCCTGGCCCTAATCAGTGCATTAAATACAAACATATGACTAATAACTCTGAAAGGGCCTCTCCAGGGGCAGTGAAATCCTCTGCTTTGGCCACTGTCAGCTCCTCAGGCTTCTTCTATAGAGGCACAATCTCCCCTTGACTCCAAGAGGGAGAATGGAAAACCATAACTCTTCTCTTTGTTCAGGTGACACATTTTTTTATGAGCCAAATTCTTTACTTTAGGTTTTGATGGCAATTCTGTGAGTTTATGTTTGTCCTGTAATCACAGCACTTCTCTGAAGCAGGAGCAGAGCCCATAACTGCTGCTGCCTTAGCTTGTGCTGGAGGGGAAGCAGCTGCCCCACTGCAGCCCCCTGAAACAACCCTGGCTGCCCACTGCTGGGGTACCATGGGTGCATGGGTGCCCAGCTCTCCACCACGACAGCTCCCCTCTAGCAGCCAGCCAGCCTGGACAGGCGGACCTGCACTCTCCCATCCTGATGCCATGAGGAACCCAGGAGCTGTAAGCTGAACAGCAGCTAATGGAGCAGGTGACTCGGAGCTCTCTGGCTCAGGACCTCCCATGCAGTCAGGATTTCTTGAGCAGTACTATTGCCATACCTATTATCACACATATCCCTTGGGGATGGCACATAGGCAAGGATGGAATAACCTTAAATGCCACATCTTCTGCAGAAAGCATCTGATGCATCCTTACCGGATATCCATGTGCTCCAATGCTGCTGGGAGCACTCACTCCATGTGCAGGACAATCCCTCTAGAAGCAGCATAATGCTGTTGCAGACTTTAGCATGTAATCAACTCTGTGTGTCTTTTTCTTTCTTTTTGACACTCATGGGGTTTTTTAACAGGTAGTAAACCACCTTAAAACTTCCTCTTTCATCATTACACAAATAAAATCTGACCATTAACCCCCTGTTTATCCCCTGTGCACCTGTAGCCTCTGGTTACTGCAGCTGTGGGAGTCCCCCATTGAATCAATGAAGCAAGCAAGCACCTAGTTTGTGCTGCCAGAGGAATGTGGCATTTGAGAGAGAACACAGTATTCTCCCTTCCTTACCTTGGTGTGTGCTTCACTGCTGGCTCACAGGTATGCCCTGCACTTGGGCCACTAAGGAGTTTTAATGCAGGACACTCCAGAGGAGGCAGCCCCTGAGCATGCCCTGAGCTTGACTCAGGGGACACTGCTGTCACTTGTCACACGTTTGTAGGAATGAAGTGTCATCCTAGATCAAAGTCTTGTGAGTGACTTCCTGTGAAGAAAGGGGATAGAAGAGAAAGCATCTTACAAAGCAGATTATAGCTGCCTTCACCTTCCCCACCTCTGTGTGACTGAGGTGCAGCTCCTCATACACTGGCTGTGCCCTGATTGTTTGGGCAGCAGCTCTGAGCTGGGAGCCTCTGTGCCGTCCTCTGTAACAACCACAGTGAGGGTAGGAGAGCCCAGAAGGGGTGTCCAGGCCAGACTTAGTCCAAATCCAGAGTTAAGAGCCCTCTGTATGTTGTTTTCTGCAGCAGCTGAATCACAGATGCTGCTTCATTAAACTTGAGATTCGTCAGCCATTGTTAGTGTTTCACACAGTAACAAATTAATATTTTAAAGAAAACAGGCATCAGAAGAAAGCAAGTCCACTGGCTGCTGGGTCTGCCATCCCCCACTGAAGCCTGGCAGCCTGCCTGCTGCCAGGCCTGACAGGCAGGCGGAGATGGGAAAACCCCTCATGGCTCTTTTTATTGTGATAGCCCTATATGAAGCTGCAAACATATCTGTCACCTTCCAGCACACTGTTTACCAGCTCTCCTTAACATTCCCTAAACAATATTTTCTAGAGACTGTAATTCAATACCTCACACCCCAGAGCTGTAGCATCAGCCCAGAGAGCAGCATGATGAATGTATCGTGTTCCTCCAGGGCTTGGGCTTGGGAACTGGTTTGTGCTGTTCCAGCTGTTAATTATCCCTCTGCTTTTTGCTATTCTCATCCCACCTGTGCCTCTGTATTTATCATATGGGTCTACATGCACTAAAAACATCCTTACTCTTTAAAGTATAAGGAGTAATTTATCCCTTTTGTGCAACACAAGGCAGCTCAGAGGACCAAATGGCAAGACTTGATCAATAAGGAGTTCACTAGATTAGAGGCACCGGGGCTCAGACCTCAAAGTGCTTGTTTAGAAGAAATGCAAGAGAATGAACTGAGAATGTTAAGCACAGACACAAATGCAATCTCCACCACTCTCCCTTCCCCAGCCTGCATCCCAGAGACCTCCTCACACTAATCACTGCTGAGGACACCCTCCAGAGCCAGGCCAGCCCAGGCCAGGCTGCTCACCAGGAAGAGCTGCTCCTGCTCTCCCAGGCATGGCAGCGCGGTCACTGCAAGCAGCCAGTGCACAGGACAAGCACCCCACTTTGCTGGGAAACAGCACACCAGCCTCCATCTGTTCAGCCTCCAGCACCTGCTCAGCACAGAGCACTGCTCTCAGGTGGTTGTTACCCTGGTCTCACCCAGGAAGCTGCAGCCATTCTCCAGAACACTCCTGCTCACTCCAGAGTCCCACCATTCTCCCAAACCTTTAGTTAGTGTGGAGTATAAATGTTGAAGGCTGCACACATTCACTTTCATAGCATGCAATCCAGAGGACCAACCAGTAATACTGACAGGTAACTTACAGGGGCCAACACCTGTCCTTCATGTGTTTCTAGTGAGTGTATCTTAGACCTTTGTCCACACTGTACTGCACCCTCCCTTTCTCAGCACTCCAGTACTGCTGCAGGGCTTTCTCACACCTGTGCTGAAGTCTTGTTCTTTGCTTATAATGACAGCTTGGATTTCTTAATAACCTGCAGCCTTATGAAACAGCCATAATGTACCCAACTCAGGATACCTGGCAGGATTGCTGTCCTGCTTTCCACCAGTGGCCAAGAGGCTTCCTCCCACGGAGGCACCACACATCTCACTCCTTACAAAAGTGAGGGGTCGTTGCTGACCACAAGGACACTTGGTTCTAAGGACCTCACACAGGTAATTAAGAAGGGTAATTAAGACCCATGCTGCCACTTCTCACACTGGGAATTGGTGATATTTAATGACATTTCCCAAATATTTTTAATAGAAATTTCAGGTCTTGTTTCTAATATGACATTTATCTTCTATTAGCATGAAAACAAATAGAAAAGCCTGAAAATCATTGCCTATATTATAAATGACTTTATTGTTGGTTTTATTACCTTCTCCATTAAGCTGTCACAATCTGTGCCTCTTCCCATTTTTGTGATGGCCAGCCACTGAAATCCATCATGTTTTCCATGTGATTTATACAGGACCCTAGTGATAACTTTATTCACCAGGAGGATAATTATCAGCTATATTATTAAGGCTGCTCAGTTGCCCGAGGGGATAATGTGTCAGAAAGGTTAATATATTGACAAGCAATAAAGTATGTATTATAATTACACTGGGGCCAGGATAGATAACTGGCTGTGAGCAAGGAACTGAGCTACATCTTTGCATTTGCCCAGTAAAGACAGCAATGCCATGGCACACTGTACACATCCCTACAGGACTGCAGCAGTCTAGGCCCATCACCTGGAGGGCACCCCAACAAAGGGCATGCCCCATCCCATTCACATATATTGACCATTTAAGCCCCGACAACCGTGCCCTCAGTGAGCTTCTTTATGATTCATAACTGAACAGGATGCATAGCTGAAGTAGAGGAGGTTTTTCCACGATCCTTCTGTATTTCTTCCCATATCCCCTAAAAAAGCTTGTCTTCATAAGAATGGCAGAAAGAGGGAGAGCAAAGAACTGGCATCTCTGAAATGAAACATTGATTTCTTCTGGGACTGGAGCAGCCAGGTGCATGCCTTATTGGTAACATGGTATATAGGTATAATCTGAAGGACATTGCTGAGATAAATTGCTTTTTGGTTCAGGCACTAACAAAACAAAGCACTGAATAACTTGGCACTACATCTGAAGTGAGACCATAAAACTAACCTTGGTCATTCCTCTAGATCTACTATTGTTACATCAAGAAGACTAGACCAGGGATGGAGGAGCTCATAAATAATTTCTCATGGAAAGCACGTACACCAGCCAGACAAAATCTCTCTCTGAGAAAATGTGGAAAAGTAGTAGATTTAACCTACTTCAAAATGTCATTTTTTGAAAGAAAAAAAAAGCCAATCCACGTCTCTTTCTTGATGCTTAAAGGATGTGTCTGTACTGCAGCAGCATGTTAAGCACCAAGCCCTAGACAGACCTGGCTTTGAGCAGCTGAAAGAACTTGCTGCATCAAACTCTGCCACTTCCCTCCAGTATAATCATATTGGAAATAGATGGTCACCTATGGATAAACATGACTGAACAAAAACGGAAAGACATTTAATAAACGATATTGGTTAACTTTCTTCTGCTAAGCAAGTGCCAAGGACTACAGAAACTGTATTTAGCTCAGGTTCATCTACATCTCACTGGATTTGTCCAGGGGAATATAACTAGTGTAGAGGACTGTGGTCCTAGAGATGAGGGTCAGAGCTCTGGCCCAGCCAGCCTGAGACGCCCTGCAGCATTTCTCTGGAATATGAGCTCATGCTGTCCTTTCACTGGCCCTTTCAATGAGTCATGGACACTGGGGAATTAGAAGTAGTTCTACAAAACATCATTTCTCTGTTCACCACAAGTACAAAAGTGAGAGCATATGGCTTTCTTCTCTTATACAGACCGAAGAAGCCTGGTGCTATAGATGCAGCCTTGTGCTCATGAGCAACGGTCTTTCAACCCAAGAGGTGCAAGACCCACCCCTGGGGCAATGAGCAGATTCAAGAGCCCTAGAGTAATTACAAATAGTGACAAAAATTAGCTATAGTGAGCCCACAAGACACTCCAGCTCCCTTCCGCAGGCTCTCTGGAGTCCCACAGGAGATGCTTAATGCAGTTCCAGAGGAGAAGCTCCTTGGGTACTCACAATCACACCTGTCTCCAGGCTTAACATTTACCCGAGAGCTGTACAACTTCTTTCTGCAGCACGCTGCTCTGGACTTCCAATGACAAGACCTCTGCAAGGGCCACCAGGGAGGTTGCCTTCCTGCCTGCTTCCCAAGCTTTTCCCCCCTCCATCCAAGGAGTTGGCTGGAACTCAGCAAAGTATCAGAGCCAAGACTGACTTGACTTAAGGACCTACTTGTCACCCCCAATGCCAGCTCCAGCACAGACACGCCGAAGTCCTGAGGGCATGCCATCTGCTCCCTATGCAAGGGGGCTTCCACAAAGAGGCATCAATGCAGTCAGTGCTCCCCTCACACAGGAAGGTAGGCTGAACCCCCAGAAAGGCTCCTTTCCTCTGAAAATTTGTTGTTAACTTCCCTGATGACCTCCACACCATGCACTGCAGGAGGTGTTAAAACATGGACAGATAACCAAGAGTCTCCTCAGATGACATCTTTGTGAGACTGCTTTGGAATGTCTGGCTCAGCCTGGCCACAGCTGGTGCTGCCCAACACCCTGTGACAGGATAAGCGAGACATGAGCAGCACGAGCTGCAACAGAAGCTCATTTGGTCCACAGGCACCTTGGGAACTGAACGTGTTTTACAGTGTCACACCAGCACACAGGAACAGATGACATAAACGGAGGTGAATTAAAACCCGCATCTCAGGAGGACAATGGCTGTACATGCAGCATCTGCTCAGCCTACAGCTTCAAAGCAGCAGAAATTTTAAGTGCTACCATTTACAAAAGGTTCATCTGCACCTTTTGTTTGACTGTAAATCTCTGAAGTTCACCTTGTTAAGGAAAAGTGTGGAACGGCAGGAGTACTGTACCTCTGCCACACCTCCCCCGGTGTGTTCCTCTCTGATGCATTACAGGTAATCTCCAGGAGAGATACATCTGCATTACAAAGCATGAATACTCCTTTCAATAACAGACGTGTCCACAACATGCCTGACAGCAGGAGACAGAGCACTTCATTTGCAGTCACCTGCTCCCACCATCAGCTCAGCCTGCTCAGGGCAGCGACCTTAGGAGGTGTTTCCTAGGTGTGCCACAGGGGGCAAGAGCACTGGGCTATTTGGTAGGAGCTTTCCTCTACTTGTCTTTGCTCCATTATTAAAATGTCCAGACAAAAATCATGGAGTGAGAGGGGCTGGTGTCAGCCTGAGGAAGGCACAGGGGGATGGTCACTATATCTTCTCTCCTACCAGAAACACTGAAGGCTGAACTCCCTCCTTATTTGAAAGAAACACTTCATGTTTACTGACAGAGAATTAGACAACATAGACTCTTAGAGGAAAGCATGATTAAATAACACACATAAGTTGTTCTTTGCACAATGCATACAAATGCCTACATTGGCTCTCTGTATGCAACCACCTAACATTATAATACTTTGCAGAGCACCAGAAGACTGTCTCCACAGGACTATTACCTCTGACTCCTGACAAAACCTCTCCTGAAGTATTTTCTTCCCATTGTGCCTTGCAGATGTTTCCCTTTTTAATTTGTCAGAGACAAGTAACTGCATCTCTGAAAATAACATTCTTCAAAAACACTCCATTTACTGCCAGATCTCCTTTCTCAGCTAGTACTGGTTATGTTCATCCTTTTTTATCAGATGGGCAAACTGCAGCCCAGGCCCATGGTTTAGGTTAATATCACAAATATGTTCAAATAAAAATCAACTTTATATCATTGAAAGCTCTATAGCTATGAAAAGATGGGAAACATGAAGTCTTCTTACAGCACAAGGGTCTCTGGCACTGGGCTACAACAGAAGACTGGAGAGCACTGGAGAGCACTGATGGTATAAAGCCACTTCCCTGCCCAGCTTCTGCCACAGAACCTGCAGCCAGAATGTACCTGATTGCATGCAGGTCACAAGCCTCTGTCGTTACTGGGTTGCAGCTGCTGGGAACATACAAACCACTCGGTGCATCCTCAGAGAACCCAATACCACAGGGCTGGGAAATTCCTCCTACCAGTTGCTGTCCATTTGTGCTATAGTCAGCATAGATCCAGGGATCAATATTACTGCTTGTAGGAATTACAAGCATTGAGGATGTTAGATAGAAGGTGAACTTGTCCTTTCCTAGAGCTAAATGTCTCTTCATGGCACTTGAGTAGCCTAGCAGTAATCTGCCCTTGCTGGATGTACAATCATGGGGAGTCTGCTGGCACTATAAACAGATGTGGAGAGCAGAACCAGGACCTCAGAGGACAGTACAGCAGCAGGGCAGGTGCCAATGTGACCAAACAAAGTCTGAGAAAAGGAGCTCCTTCTCCAGGGAGATGATGCCGAAATGTGCCAAACTCTCCTCCCTGCCTCATGGGATACCATCAGACTGAAATAAAAAACACAGAGCAAAGGTGTCCCATGTTCTTAAGGGAGGCAGAAATTTCAGTATTCACCTACCCTGGACCCAACTCCTGTTGAAATCTCGTCTTCACAGCCTGCAGACCCCTACCGCTACAGAAAGTCCAGTTCTACTAGGATATATATAATGAGGCATTTTGTCCTGCCAAGCTCACCTGTAAGAGGAAACAAAATGAATTGTCCCTGTTTCCTTCGGTGAGATGTGAACGCACCTCTGATACAGCCCTTTGACAACGGCAACTTTGCTGCACCTGAGACTGGCGAGTCTGTGCTAGTGACCTCACGCTGTCCCCCTGGGTAAGTGCAGGGCAGGTTTCCAACTCGGCAAGCTGTTAACCTTGTAGAGTTTTGTAGGCCAAGTAGAAAGTATAGGAGGGATTCTTCCTCCTAAAGTTAAATAAACCTTATGTGGAAAATGCCATTTTGAGTGTCTTGAGCTGTCAATTGCAGGAGAAAGTGATATTGATTTCTACAGAAACTTTATTTGAGTAACCTATTAAATGAAACTTATTTGACACTAGATGACTTCTGCAATTTAATTCCCAAGTGAAGTGATGTCTCCAAGGCTTTGTGATGTTCTTTAACCTGAATGATGAAAGGCATTTTCCTTACTGCCATTCACTGATCTCAGGGTCTTTGCAAATGAAGTCCTCCAAACAATCCAGAACATGCTTTCACTGGCAAAGTGCATCTGATACCCCAGATAGCCCAGAACATACCAGCCTTTACGAGCAAAGCTAAAGGTGCAAAGAGCCTGAGACAAACTGCCAGACTCTGCAGCCCCCACCTGAACAAAAGTGCTGAGAAAAGCCCCATGATCCAGGAGCTCAGTAGCCACAGGTATCACAGTACTACCCCAGTCAACACTTGTGCCAGGGCAGCCCAGCTCATGGCTGGGGTATGCTCACACCTCAAAATCTCCTCCCTTTCCTCCTGCACATTTCTATCCCCAGGCTAGCTCAAGGCAAAGCTAGAGCTGCAGAGGCATTTGCTTTTCAGTCCAGCCCCCTCTGCATTGTGCCTTGAAGACTCGTTAGCTGGCTGTGAACACAAACCTGCCTGTCATGCTTCAGGGGCCACTCACTTCTACTCAGCAAAGGTTTTCCACAGTTTGTTCTTTTAAAATAAGCCAATTTATTTTTTCATTTGAAATTTACAAGAAACAATTAAATGGCAAAAGTGTCAGATTCCATTTCTTTCATCAAAATGGCTTAGTCATGTCTGGAGTGTCAGCACTAACAATCCCAGTCCTTTTGTGCTCACAGCCCCAGAGCTCGTGCTGCAGCACCACACCAGCTGTGCAGAGCCCTGTGCTCTGTCGCATGCCCTGCAAGGGCTGCTTGTGCTGCGAGCTGAGTGTCAGCAGTCCTTCTCACTCAGAAGTCCCTCCCAAGGGCCCTGCGTGGCCAGAGACACAGGCTTACCTATTCACTTTAATCTCTCTGTTCCCAACGAAACAGGAGCTAAGACTGCCTCAAGTTTCAGGAAGACTTTTCCAGCTATGTGCTGGAGGAGAGGGAGGAAGAGCACTGCGCCTGCGTGCAGGAGGAGCCTTCTATGGTGCTCTGAACAATGTGTAGGTCAGGCAAAGCCACAGCTGGATTGTAAATGTGCTCGTGGGAGTTCCACGAAGTTCTGGAGCTCAGCAAACACCTCAAGCAAGACTAAGGAGGGTGACAAAAGCACTGCCCGTGGTTCTGGGTTAGATGGCAAAGTCTCTCACTGGGAGGCCTCAGACCACAGCACTGGATGCCACAGCAGACCAGGGCAGGTAAAATTGCCATTAACAAACCAACAACACATCTAAAATGAGACCTACCCCCTGAGCAAGAGGCTGCCTGAGGAGCTGCTCCCTTTCAGTCACTCTCAGCAAGCATCCTGGGGCACGGACAGCAGGCAGAGGCCACTGGGCACTCAGGTTTCCCAGGACCATCAGTGCAGCACTGTGGCCATAAGAGCATGCACTTGTATCCTGCCTGCTGCTGTCCTATCTCCAGCCTGTTTAAGAGACAGTAGAGCCCAGACACCGAATGCCTCCTCCTGCAGCCATCCATCCAAAGAGCTTCTATAAAACTACTTTGTACATTTCCCTTAATTTCGGTTCAGTCATGGCAGATCGGCCCACAGGATTTGAACACAATTTTCTCATGGAGTTATACTAAGCCCTTCAGGGAAGGAGCCAAAACTATGTAGAATCCATAAAAATTAGAGTAACATTCTAATCTGCATTTTAACATTCTTTTATTATTTAGAGTTAACCTTTTCTACTTCCAAATCATTAACTAATTTTACATTCCACTATCAGATACGGGCCTTATGCTACAGGAAATGTGAGATCACTTGTTTGTTTCATACATACATGAGCTAAAATATAATGGGGCACCCAGTGGTAATTGCTTCTCAGAACAAGGCCCAGAGAAATCAATTCACTCAAGGCACACTACAGTCTGCTTGTTCAAAGAGGATGCAATGATACAGATGATACACGAATTCCACTGCAATACACCCAGCCTCAGCTCAGAGTGTTTCACCCTAGCAGAGCTCCTCCCTCTGCTCCCAGGGTCATCTCCATCAAATTTAAACGCAACAGCTGGGAATCTGGGACCTAAGAACTGGGACAGTAAATACTGCAGCCCAAAAAAATCAGGAGACCATGTTTAAAACAGATAAGCTCTCAGTTAAGATGCACAGAGCACCACTGCCTGCCAGCAGCAGTGGAAGTTAGTTGGAACTGCTTTCTAGCAAAGCATCACATATGAGTTGTCATTCCAGAGACAGAAACTGGACTTGACGGATGCAGAGTTAAATTAATGATGACCCTTTCCATGTTAGCTGCCTGAGGGCTGGCAAGCAGCTGCTCCAGTCACCGTTCTCACACCTGGCCTGTCTGCTGGGAACCCGCAGGGCATCTCCTGACCTCAGGAGAGTCCATCCACACCCAGAACCACTGTCTCAGCCCACTGCACCAATCCAGCTAGGTGCTGTGCTCCCAAGACAACTCACACCACAGGAGTTATTCTAAGATCAGCCCAATCTTCTGGAGGGAGGACCTGAAAAGCTCACTAAAGCCTCAGATGGAACAGCAAAGAGGAACTATGGCTGACCTGTCCCGCTGGCAATGCCTGGCAGCCCCGGATCCTGTCAGTTCAGCTTTCATGGGACCAGAATCTACACGGATCTGAAGAAGAATGAGGTTTTCCTGGCAGAGCGCAGGGCATGTGCTATCACAGAGAGGAGCAACCAGTGTAATCACCCTGTCAGTTCAAAGCAGCAGCTCCTGCCAGAGACCAGCAATTTACCACTGAAGCCAATTCCTGCCAAAGGTGTTGGGGTGCTGCTGGAGCTTGTTACACTCAACATACAGCTGATGGGCTGCCACACGGATCTCTCACAGCTGTGTACTGATAGCTGATTGAGTATTTCCTTAAAGACAAGTTTCCATCATTTAGTATGTTTGTTTTCTCTTCCTGCTGCCTTTCCAAATGCCAAGCCTTCTTTAAAAAGAAAGCACACAAAGCAGCGTTTAATTTATAAAACACTGCTTTCTCTCTGAAATTTAAGCAAAGCTGAAACTTGACTTGAAAATTAACATCAGCTGCATTTACTCTACAAGTAATTAATTTGCTTCATCCAAGTGCTACCTTGGGAAAGAGAACAAGTCACAAACATATTCACCTGTCATTAAAAAAAGGCAGACAAAGTAAATAATTCAAGAGGTTTAAAAATAAATTCACACATTCATAGAAGCAGACTTCCAAGCTTCTTTTCATCTCCTCTATGCAGCACCCTGCTGTAATAGAACAGTGATACAAATATAAAGGGAGAGAACACAGAACAAGTCCTGGGCTTGACTCACTTGCAAACCAAAGGAGTCTGTTTGCAGGGACAGAGCCCTGTGGAATACACACAAAGGCTCCTGGATTTGCAGCTGGGCCCAAAGGAACCAGACCCTTGATATTCTGGAAAAAAATGCAGGCTTTCAAAGCAGATCAGGCTCTTTTGACTGGATGAGGGAAGGAATCTGCAGTGCCTCCTCAGAGCTCTGTGAAAGTAAATATACAGCTGTGTTGTCTAACAGGAACCACATCAGCTCTGCTGCTGCATTTATGATGCAGCATTCATTTCTATTGTGGTTCCAACCGGTACGTTCAAGCCCTACATTTATTCTCAGCATTCTTACTAGAATGAAATAGTACTGCATATGCATCAATGAGGAGGCCGGCTGCCCCTGCTCTTCCTGAGGTTCTGTGTGCTTCTGAAGCACGCCAGGAGAGGGGCATATGCCTGGTTCCACTGTCGTGGACTTCTGTCCCAGGTTGGGCCTGGGACTGTCCAGGGCTGGATGCTGGCAGACCTCACCACAGTCCTGTGCCCAGGAAGACACTGCTCAGGGACTTGCCCCAGAAGACTGTCCTTTCAGTCTTAAAAGCAGTTAAAAAGCATTTCAGAAATCATGGGCTTGGAAATCATCCCTAGAAAGAAGGAGGAAGAGTCTTTCCTGACTCCACTATGCCCAGGATATTCTGAACCAAGGCACTAAGGCTACACAGGATTGATGTTCCTTCCACCTACCAGTATGTGCCTGACTATTCTACACAGAATCAGGAAACACAATTCCTAATTCCAGGCAATAATGATCCATGACTTTTAGTATCTTCAAAATCTGTAGAATTTTATTTCCCAGAGTGTTTGAAAATTACTCTTTGTTAATGGCTAGCTAAATGCCTTTAAAGCTAAACATCTTTCCAGGGGTGTGTCAAGTAGCTCAGAGCAGTCACCATCCCTTGGGGTAGAGGAGTCACAGCGCACACAGACTTGGCAGAGTCCCCAATTCAGCACTCAAAGACTGAGGCAGAGAACTGTGCAGAGACAGAGCCCCAGCAAAGAGCTGCCTTTAAAGTAGACAGAAATCAGGTGGTATTTTGCCTATATCATTCCCAGCGCTGATCCTTTTTTCCCTCCCTTGACATCTACCAAGCTATCCTCTCTACTTACAGGTCAAATCTGATATATTTTTGAGAAATCCTTTTTTCCCTCTTTCATAGGAGCAGCAACAAAAGTGGGAAGGTCTTTGGCACCTAAGTCAGAATTCCCTGCAATGCCTTCTTGCTGAAGTCAAGAGGCTTCCTGTCACGTGAACTTAAATATACCAACCTCATACAACAAAAAAAGTGAAGCCACCTTCCATCCAAGAGCAAGAAACAGCAATTTCTGGCAGATCCATCCAGAGCAGTGATAGCATATTATTCTTTAATGCAGTTTCTGTGCCCAAAAGAACATCCCACTGTGACTGAGACAGTGTCAGATACTTCCACAGCACAAAGGAACCGTATGGATGTTATTATACACTGCCCAAAGATTTTGTGCTGAACCCCCTAGTTGGGCAGCTCTGTGGCAGGATGCTCTCACTCCTCATCAACCACATGAGCATGTGGCTTCCTGAAAAGACTGTGTTTTATCCCTCACTACATGAAGAGCTCCTGTTTTCTCTTAGTTCGGTGTACACATATCCATATTGAACAGCACTTTGCTCACATGCTGCCCGCTTTCCCAAAGTCTTTTAAAAAGTTCTTCCAGCATGTGCTGGCAAGAGACAGGGTCCCAGCAGGCCTGTAGCACCAAACACTTGGACTTTATGATGCAGGCCAGATGGAGCAGACAGCCAGCATTCAGTGACAAAAAAGAGATTCTGTTATCATCTCCTGCAGGGACTGCATGGGACACCAGCATTCCTTGGGCCCATGAAAACTGGCTCACAGCTGGCTGTGACAGAGAGAAAAAAACTCTCTTACAAATGTAGTTCCCTGAAGGTGTTCCTCCTTGCAGAAGGATACAAATAAATCAGGCAGCTGTGGCTGCCCCTCTTGGGGTGTGCAGCAGGAGCAGGATAGCTCAGGTTATGCTGCTTCGTGATCTGTGATGACAGCTGTATGCTGGGGATCTCCCAGGAGCTGGCTGAGCCAAGAATGAAGATGAGTTGGTAAAGAGGTGCTCGGGATCTAGCATGGAGGCAAGACGGATGTGGACCTGGAAGCCTGGCACAGAGCACTGTGGTCATCTGCTAGGGGTGAGGGAAGAGGAGCCCTGTGCCAGCACAGCTTCTGTCAGAACTGCTCTCAGTCTGCCTCAGCAGCCACCACTCCTCTGCTTGGGAGGAGGGAGAAGAGCTCCTCTTTGACAGAATTTCATTTGTTCTCTTTTGTAATCCCAGCAACAGGATGGAAGCAGATAATGTGCAATTTGTTTTAATTCAGCTTTATCTTGTCAGTCCTAGCTATAACACTGCAACAAGCATCATTCTGAAGAATAAAGATGTGATGGAGCAGGATGAGATTCTGCAAACCCTATTGATTACATCACAAGTCATCACTATAAATATTTGAAGGAGAGAAAAACTCTTGATCTAAACATGTTCATGTAACAAAATGTGCAATTGAGAGTGAGTGAGAGATGATTCTAACGGGACAGGGATGCTAGAAAGCAAAGCATTTAAGCTGCTTACCTTTCAACCCAAATAACATCCATTAAATGGAGCATTGTGGAACTCACACTGTGAGAAGAGAAATACAAAAGGCTTAGTGTGCAGGAGCCTCAGAAGCACGTGAATGAAGTATGTCATGAAGGAAGCACTGTGTTTCTAATCACTACAGAGAAACTAAAGCACTTTCTACAGCTCCTTTTGGGGCCAAGAACTGCTGTGAAAATGAGGAAGCCTAGAATTGCTGGGTGGAGAAGGGTGCTGACAGCCATTACAGACAGGAGAACACCAGTTTAGCACAGCAAACTCTGCTCGGTGTTCCAGGTTTGTCATTGTGCCAACACTTCTCACTGTGTAGGAAGTAGAGAACAGGGATGTCTGGCAACCTCTGGCCTGCCTGCCCTTGGAAAAACCCTGGGCCCTTGCTCTTCTTCAGAATAAAGTCAAATTCTGGGAAAAGGCAATGCATGCTGTCAGCATGGCAGTCAGTAGCAGCTGAGGGTTCTCACTAGGTCTGCAGAAGTGATGTACACAGCCAGTGGCTGCCCTCCCAGAGGCCACAAAGCCCGTTCCTCTCCTTGTCTGTAGGAAGCAACCCTGATTTATTCAGTCAGTTTGTATTGATCCTCTTTTTGTTATTTTTATGAGAAATTAATTGTGAGGCAATTCTTCTCTGTTTAAGCTTGAGGAGATAGTGTTCAAGGACTTTTTGTGATGCTTCTCTCTCTGACAACTTTATTGCATAATAGCCATAGACAGTGTAGGTGTGCACAGACAGTCAGACTTTTTATACTGTGTGTTCCCATAAAAATGATTGGCTTTAAAGCATTATTATAGCATTGTTGTGATTGTACCGCAGGACCAAGCAGCCTAAAAGGCAGATTTGAACTGAAGGCAGATCAGTAAGTGTGCCCTCATCCTCCCTGTCCTCCGTGCCCAGCAGGGAGAAGCCAGACTGGTATCTGCCTGCAACAGCAGACAGCATGGAAGAGGAAAGCACAGCTTTACTGAAGTTCAATCAACAAATTATATGCAGACATCCCAGCTCTCATGGGGAATGGCCATATCATGTTTCCCTGCCATCCTAAACCAAACATGGCTCTTCTGTCACTCGAGGCACATTCTGCCCATGACAATGTCCCTGACACAAGCTGTGGAAGTGCCCAGGCAGACAGTGCTAGGGCTGCCCTTCAATATGACATAGCCAGAGCTCATGGCCCTCTGGGGCCTCTGGTAGCCCATCCCTGCCCCCAGATCTCCTAAAACATTGTCCAAAGACACTGTGTGCTGCTGCTATGAGCACCTACTCAAGCAGACAGCTCTGTTTATGGCACAGCTTCACAAGACTATCCTGAGGACTTTCCTATTTATCAGAATATTTTAAAGAACTCCACTGTGTGTGGCTTGGAGGGGTTTTGATCTGACTGTTTGTAAAGCAAAGGACAGTCCCTCCTAAAAGCAAAACTGAAGATAAAAACCAAAAAAATTTGATGATATTAGCATCCCTGCTATTTTAATTCCAAAGGAGAAACTGTGTTTTTGTTAATTCATTAGCCCGTGCAACTAACTGCCATTAGTTAATTCTCACACACCAATTCTAACTGTGATGTCAGGTAATTTATAGATTTGACTGCTTTTTATCTTGTCAGCAGTTTCAGAACCCCATCTAGCCAGAAGTGAAAAAGTTTAAATGTTCTGCCAGGTATGGATGGCTCAGGTAGGCACTGGTAAGGGAAGATAATGAGGAAGATCATTGATGATTGCAAAAATGAAGAACTGATGTTCCACATATTAAGGAGCTGTTATGTTAAGTGTCATTCCAGTGACTTGTGGGAGTGGCGCACTCAAATGACGGAGATTAGCTGTTCCAACAAGGTCACTTCTGCTTTAATGTAATTAGTTATGCCAGGATTGATAAAGAAGAAAAAAGAATACAACCTGGCAATGAACATCATTACCTCATCACAAGATTATTTCCTTGAGTTCAGGCTTCCTCAAAATCCCAGAAGAGTCGAGTTCATACATAACACAAGATTTTGTTCCTTCCTCTTCTGTGATACAGGACAAAGGGGGATGTGTTTTTTGAACCCAAGATCCAAATAAGAAACCACTTGGTTTCAGGAAAAAAGTTGGCACTGCATCCTCCTGAGAAGCAGGAGAATGGCCAGAAATTCCAAGAGATCCTGACCCAAAACAGCATCTAGGAGAAGCAGCTCCACACACTTAGTGACCGGAATTATACTGATTCTAACTACCCTGACTATAACCTGGATAACATTTCCTGGGGCTGCATCAGGCTGGATTTTCATCCAGTAACTAACAAATAAAATCTTATCAGATTTGACACTGGTTTTCTGGACTTGACCTGATACAGGTGTCATGATAAGGGGCCCGGCGTTCCTGGGAGCTATTGAAAGGACACAGACATTTTTTAAAGGTACATCTTTTTAAGACTGAACCAGGAGCCTGCTAATGAGTCTGCAGACCATGCCAGATGCCTATTCTCCCGGGGCACATTGTTGTTGATGTCACCAGGTCACCCTAGGAAATATGGATGCAAAGTCTCGACATCCGCAGACGGTGCAGCTGCAGCTCCTGAGTGCAGCGACAGACGCCTCCTCCTAGACTCTCTTTGCTCCTCAGACTCTGCCTTGCTGAGGCACCTCAGGCAACAGAGAGTGAAGAGCCTCTGCCCATCCTGCTCTGCTCTGCACAGGGCTCATGGCCTCTGCCCATCCTGCCTTGTCCTAAAGCCGAGATGCCTTCTGGCCACAGTGGGAAGAGTCAGCTGTGTACCATGGCGGGTCGAGGGGCCAGCAGTACTTCACTGGGGGTAAGGACCCACGGGAAGCCCCCGCTGGAGCAGAATGGAGCAACTGTGACGGAGTGGGGCCACCCAGGAGTGGGCTCCCATGCCCAGGTCCACCAGCCACCAGAGACCTGCTGCTGCTGGCCCCTACCCCCAGCTCTTGATGGACACCTACTGCTACCAGCCCTGGGCTGGGCGAGCTCCTGGGCTATGCAAGCCCCTGGGCCTTGCCCCACAGCAGCAGGGAGGCACAGGGGTGGCAGAGCCCTAGGCCTTGAGTCCTGCACTGGGCAGGTGGGCAACACCAGCCCCAGTCCATCTCGAGGGCCCACCATCAGCTGCCCCCACCACGCCATAGAGAACACTACATGTCCCTTCCCTCATGCTCAAGAAGTGCAACATAATGGAAGGAAAAAGTGAGACTTCTGAGTGCATGCAAATGGCTCCTGAAATCAGCAGAAAACCCACTGAACAGCTTGCAATGCATGCAAGTAGTCTAACGATGTGTTCAAACAAACAGCTGTTTCCAGAAGCCCAGTTCCCACCTCACCCTCTTTGTTCCACAGTGTGTCAAACCTCCACCATAGTTTCCCACCTATTCACACTTCATAGGGACCAATCCTTGCTCATCCTAGTGACAAATCTAGTTTCAGTTTGAAAGCAAGAAATCACAGTTCAATTACTTTGTCCTTCAGAGCTTTATGCTATCTTTTATGAAAGTTTTTTCACATATGAAGAATGATCATTGGCTGGCTGACCCAAAAAGGAAATGATTGACTGACAGCTGAAAAAACACTTTTAAGGACAATAGAATGTGTCAGTCCAGTATTTTTCACTCTGAAGACAAAACCCATTTTATCAACACCCTGAAATTATTTTGTCAACAAAATTAATTTTGTAGCATTACCTTCATCTGTCAAGCTAACAGAACATTCTCTAGAGTGTTTTAAAACCATTTTGCTAACACAATTAATTTCTGTAAATTTAAACTTTGCCTTTTAATTGTATGCATGTGAAAATGTTGTAGTACAGGCACAGGAAGGTGTGAACAGCAGCACCGTGAGCACAGGCACAAGCAAGATGCCATGGGCGCAAAACAGTTTACACAGATTACACCAGTCCAGGACAAGATGGGAAGAGGAGGTGAAACAAGTGACTGGCTACAAATAGGCAAGAATCCTGATTGATTGAATCATGCTTTTATAAGTTACTTCATCTCACTGAAAACATTTCAAGGAGCTTTATGTAGAATACTGAACAGCAATTAGAGCACTGCATGTGTGCATACGCAAAACAAAGTACATCACCCTACATCAAGTACAGCCTTTGGGATGGTTCTATCGCCCCATGACACGGACAACACAAAAGATGGACCAGTTCCCAGGTGACAACAATATGCACTGCTAACTCAGAATGTCCTTTTGTACACTTGATATGTCAATGCTGGTAGCAAACAAGTGCTGTGGTTCTATGCCATATGGGAGATTTTCAACAGGATTTTTCGAAATGCCCTCCATGACTTACACACTGAATTCTCAAATATTTTCTACATTTCCTCTCAGAATCTCTTGGCTGCCTTTCTACTTGAATTTAGATTTCTAGTGCGTATGTAAATGGATCATTTTCCTTGTGCCTATTTTGGTTTTTGATAAATGATCCACACAAAGGTCAAATAACTTTCCCAAGGCCATACATTCAATCAGCACCAGGAATCAAACCTAAGCTCCCTGCCCCTTGGCAACAATCCTAGGGAAATCTACTGCCAGAATTACATCTGCATGTGCCTGGATGAATAATGAATGAGCTAAAACCTGATCCATCCTCTCTCTGTCCAATCTGTTCTGGGGCTTTGTAACCACTGCCACTCTGCCCCTCTCCCACTGCCACCTTCTTACCAGCTCCTGATGGGGCTGAGTCACATGTCTTACAGTCTTGCTCCCTCTAGGCCCCCTTTTGGCACTGAATCATTAATTAATTAATCTGTTTTTTGTATTTCCAAATAGAAACAGACATGACTGGTGTGGGTGGTCAATACTCTGTTCTCTCATTCCTCTCAGTTCCCATCATTTTAGAATCTCCTCTGCTTTTAATCCTAGGTGTTTTTTAATAGGAATTCATTCTGTGAAGAATGTGACACTTCATTATGGCAGCCCCACACTAGTAGATTTAATAATTCATATCTGCATTGGTCACTTTTAACTGAAACGATACATTCCAGGGCCGCTGCATGACTCTGTATTCTTGTGAGCCAGGAACAGCTTTGGCCTTCCCCAGTGATCTTCTGTTGCATTACCAACACACAGGGACAATACCTGTCAAGATTCCAAATATGCCATGGGAAAAGAGTGAAGATCTCCTTACACTCATCTTGAGAAGATTACAAAATAGACTGTATGTGAAGAGTGAAACCCAACGGACTGCTGCTAGAGCAAGACATAACAGACCCACCAACACATTACAGCAATAAGTGCCCAGATATGTTGGGAACACAGCCTGTACAGTGCCAGAGCAGCGGGGCTATGACCTGCCTTAGAGCCCTTAGAACTATCCATCATGGTACACCACAGGGCCAATGGTAATCGTAATCCTGGTACCAGCTCATCACAGCAGAAGAGCAAATGCAGGTTCCAGAACAGACTGAACAGGCTGTATTTCTAGTTGAATTCATAAA
Organism: Melanocharis versteri; assembly: GCA_013397845.1. NCBI lineage: Eukaryota > Metazoa > Chordata > Aves > Passeriformes > Melanocharitidae > Melanocharis > Melanocharis versteri. The sequence goes on from VZTG01001224.1 coordinate 232,037, forward strand.
CTATTACTATTATTACTATTATTTCAGTTACATAACAATTTTTCGCAATTTGTCAGCCTTTACAGCATCAGTGTTGGTGTGGGATCAAGTTACTCCCACCTGAAACAGGAAGAAGCAGCTGTATGCAGCTGGTAGGTTAGGGAGGGACAGAGTCTGCCTATCCTCTCCGTCCAACCTGCAGCAGAGCCTCAGACACAACGTAAAGCACTGCTGTCGCACCCAGCCTGGACATGCACCTCACAGCCTGACCCATCAGGGAAGTGGAGCAAGAGGGCCTAGTGGCAGTGACTGGTCAGCAGTCTGCAAATTGGCTCCCATCCAAAGCTTGGAACTTCTGCTGCTGTAGGGCACACACCAGGAGCATTCATGGATTTTCTGATCACAGATGCACCTGGGTAAGTGCACCTAGCTGTCCAGTCTGTGAGGTCAGAGCAACTGTACAGTTAAAACAACAAAATCCAAGCTGACAGTGCTGTAGGCACAGTGCCCTTGCACATGCTGAGTCCACCTGCCACCATGGCACTCAAATGGCCAAGGCCAGAGCTTTACCACAGAAGGAGAAGCACTTTCATCTTGTATAAGCTGTTTGGATATCAACTGTCAGGTGGACTTGACTTAAAGAAGCAATTTGAAGGAGTCCCAGTGGTCCTCAAGAAATAAGGACACCCATGTACAATCACAGAAAAAAATGAGACCGCTGGGTGTTCTTTGCTCCTCAGGAACAGCACATCTACAAAGACAAACCATCACATGGGACTTTACAAGTTTTTCTGCAGCACCTCTCCATAGTCTCTGAAACCTGGAAAGGCAAAGAGGCCCAACAGCTACAGAGGAATAAGATAGAGAGCTCTGAGGCTGTCAAGCGCCTTGTCCTCTTTTTAAAGACATTTCTGATGCCAAGTGGAGTATTCAGTGGAATTTGGCAACAGGCATACCAAAACACAGATTCAAGATGAAAGGCAACAAGCAGTAAGAGAAAATAGCTTGTCAGAAAGCAAGTGCCAATCTGCACTCATCCTGTACTGTGAAAGTTCATCTGAACCAGCAGGTGCCAGGCTGTGCAGGTGCCAGACATGCTCACAATTCATCATGCACACAGGGATGCAAAGGGCTTAGGTCTGTTACTATGATATATTCTCCACACCCACTCAGGAATAGCCCAGCAGTGAAACACGCTTGCCCTGGCCAAACCAGCCATGAGAAAGCCTGCTCAGCACAAGCATCTGCAGTGTGCTGTGCAGTTAGCCTGTGCTGTGGAGCCTGATGAAAACTCCTACATGCCAGGCATGGCAGCGTGGTGCAGGTTCAGAGAGTGGAGCAGAGGCCCTTGAATACATAAAAGCAGCAGGAAACAATGAGATGACAGGCTGGAATGAGCTTCACAGTCCCTGTCTTTGAGGTAAAACCTCATGCCTTTATAAGAGAAGCATCTTTTCCTGACAGGCAGCCTAATTCTTCGATAGATTCTCAGCACAACAACTCCCAGTTTTACTCTTTGTGACTGTAGTGACTTCTGTTTTACCCTTGAACTCTGTGATATCTCTTGAAACCAATTGTCTTTTCCATAACCATCATGTGCCTTGGGGCAAGGCTTCTAGCGAAAAAATGTTTATTATGGAAAACATTGGGGTTCACAAAATTGACTTCAAGCAGCCCAGACAACAAAGGCAGATGACATATTTGCTGCAAATTCCAAAGAAAGAAAAGTACTGCTTTTATGGTAACAGGAACACCTGAATGAGACATTAATAGTTCCTTTAATCGTCATTACAGAAGCTGTCCTTCTCTTTTCCTGAAATGAATGAACACATTGGTAGTTGGCCCTCAAACCCTCCATAGCTAAATTACAATTACTCTAGACTGGACTTCAAACCAGGCTGATGAAAGCCTGCATTTCCTTTTGCTGTTGCTGTAGTGAAAGCATAATGACCAGGGATGCTCCTCTTGGCACAGGAATTTGCTCTGCATAAAAGGTAATAAACCATCCCAGGTTCAGCTCATCTAAAGAGAAAGCTGCATAAGACAAACCAGATGGCCCTACCCTGCAATTCTCACTTGGTCCAGAGGGAAGTATACTGTAACCTAAGAGGTCTTTCCCAGCTTTCACTTTGGTGGCTTTGGAAGGGGAATATTTTTGCCCTGAGTCATGAAGAATCTACTTCTATCTGTAAGTATAATGGCAGAATTGTCTCTGTCCAACATGAGGGCAGTTTCTGGCATCTTCTCATGGAAGCCACCCTCACAGTCCTTCCACTGCCAAAACTTTGCCATGTAACCCCAACACATGACGATGCAGTCCACTCTACCTATTTCTCTGCTCCTCCTGGCCTCTGCCCCATCTGCAGCAGGTCACGGAGAAGAGTGTGGAACCCATCAGGTAAACAAAGGGGCTAAGAAGTGATCACACTGGATAAGTGCCTTTAACTGATACACACACCTTTGGCACTAGTTCCCTTGTCATCTAACTCCAGCAAGTATTTATTAATGAAACCCTTCTGATGGTTGATTCATTTGATTGTTAAAGCTTGTGGAACTCGTGCTGTTATTATTCATTGTTATTAATGTTCACAACTCAGCCTCTCTCTTTCCAATATGCTCCACAGAGGAAATCGAAGGCTGAAGCCAATCGTTGCAGTAAATGAGTGATGGAGATGCTGGAGGACAGGACAGAGCCCGTTGCTCTGGGACTGAGGCAGGTTTTGGGGAGTACATTAATCTTCAAGCATAGGGACTGCAAAATGAGTGGCTGTTTCAAGTGGGTTCTCTGGTGTGTGCACTGCTTGCTCAGTCAAGTCACCAGGGAGCATGACCCTAGCAAAATTGTCTGTGCACAGGACCAGTGACGCAGGCCAGATTCTGAACTGTGTGCAGAAACAGGTCTGGACAGGTTCAACACAACAACCCAGACAGATGCTACAGGCCACACGCAAAGCCTTGCAGAAAACCCATCTCCATGTGATGGCATGTACTGAGGAAAAGCAAAGCTGGATAACCTCTGGAAGTTCTCTCCACTCCTCTACAACTGCTTATTCCTCACCCAAGGCCTAGGACAACACCAGAAGGACACAGCTTGTGGTATCCCAGACCACAGCAGTGCAACACGCCAATGAGCTGTGTCGGGGTGAACAGCATGCTGGTTGCTTTAGCATGCCCCCTCTCCTCCCCTCTCTTTCTCCTTCACCTTTTCACAGCCTCTTTGCTACATAAATGCTTGCCCATTCTTGCATCACATATAAACCCCGCAGGCCAGGATGGTCCTGCTCCTGCCTGTCTGGTAGTTGGAATGCTTCTAAATCCTCAGCAGTGTTCTTATACCAGCTCTACAGAACAATGTATTTGTTCATGTTATATCTTTAGAGTCTACAGAGCCATCACATACCATATTCAACCCATTATTCATCTCAAACAGAGAGTTCTGCAAAGCAAGAGGAAATAAAAGAGAGTTTAGTACAGCTTTACTAAAATGGAATTTGCCAAAGACTCACAGAAAAATGGATTTAATTAGGGCTGCTAATGGGGAACAGTTTGTTCCTGTGATTTTAAACAGAAGTTAGATAGTGTCTGTAATTTCAACATTTTTAAATTATATATAGGGGGTTATTTCTCATTTCTACCTTAATTATAAAAATCCATCTTTATGAATCACAATTTTAAGGCAAATAAAGCAAAGGCAGTAAAAATGATGTTTTAGTTAATAAAACTTTTAAGAACTCAGCAAAGAAGCAAAAGACACTTCAGCATGGATAAAACAGACTTAACATAGCAAATCATAGTTGAAGGCAGTCCTCTGGATGCTACTTGACGACAGCATAACAAGGTTAATTTTTTAACTTGGGAATAGGTGTGTAAAGGAAGGTGTGTTCTATTACAAGAAATGAAAACAGGTGTAGTTTTTAGGGAATAATGGGAATGTCCTCCATTTAATTTCACAGCTAGGTCTAAGTTGCAGGCATTAATTGACCTGACATGCTTCAGCTAATAATCCCAAATTCTAGAATTCTGTGCTACCCATTCTTACACTGATTACTCTAAGATTTTCTGAATTGCCTGCAAACTATTTGTCCAGATAAAAGGGAATAAAATTATAGAACTGTGAGCCTCTTCTGCAGCCTTTGGTTTTATTTAAAACTAACAAATGTTGGTTTTGTGACATTTCTCCTGTTAGTTGGCTCTGAACACATGACCTAAGTAAATTGCATTGTAAAGCACTGAATAATTTAATTACAAATAGCCCAGACAACTGGTAAGCAAGCTGGGCCTAGCTGCTGTCACTGCTGCAGATTCTCCATCAACCATACTGCATTTTAATATTGCACCTTGAATCAGAACAGAATCAATGAGTGAAGTTCAAATGTGGCACATTTCCTATTTCTCTGACAGCTTATTTCATGGATCACAGGGACCAAAGTACAGCTGCTTATTCAACAGAGGAAAGAATGAATCAATTTTCATTCTTTAACACACTGTGTGACCTATTCTCTTATGCTCTATCCTTTACAATGGCTTCAGTCTCTTCAAGACCTTCAAATTTGTCAGATAGAGAAAATTTAAAATAATGACAAAATGCCCTGCCCTAGGTCTGCTTCCAACTGACTGGCTGCTCTACTGGTAATAAGTCCAAATGGAAGTTATTATGTCACTCGGGTTGAATTAAACAGACAAATTATAGTCCTAGATCATTAAAAATGAACCAATCTTCTGGAAGATTTTTGTGATTTCATTCCAAGCTCCCCACAAAGGGCACTGGATGCCACAAAGCTTTTGATCCTCATGTGCTCCAGTTTCTTCCCCTACTCCAAACATGAAGGACTAACATGACAGGATGGCAACCAGGCAGCAGCTGCTGACCTGCATATTGTGCTGATCGCTCCTGTGTCTGCCCCGCGCAGCAGCACCGAGGCCAGCACAGGGCACCGAGGGCAGCACAGGGCACCGAGGCCAGCACAAGGTACCGAGGCCAGCACAAGGTACCGAGGCCAGCACAGGGCACCGAGGCCAGCACAGGGCACCAAGGCCAGCAGGCAGACAGATACAGAGGTGCAGAGCCCCCTCCCCACCCACCGTCCCAAAGACCCTGCCACACCAAGCAGGGATACCAAAGCTCTACTGCTCTGCTCACCCCAGCAGACTCCCTGAAACTAGCACATAATGTCACAGTTCTTAAGACACTGCCAGTTGGGCAGAATTAACACAATGAAATGCATAATTTTGCAATTTCAGTGTGAATTTTTTTTTAAATTTAGAAATAGCCCCAGGTATTGTGGTTTTAAATACCCTCTGTGTACCTTGTGTTTGTCTTCTTTTACTATTAACCCCGGTTCACTAGTGACACTTGCATAGCTCCTGCCATTGATAACTTGGTATTAGCCTGTGCTTTTTACTGTAATCAATTTTCAGATAAGGAAGGTTATATTCTGAAAGGAGAACAGAGCACAAGGGCGAGTGCTGTGGTCACCCTGGGCAGCCATGGGCACCACGCTGGCACCCCAGAGTCAAGGCAGCAGGGCCCCCTGCAGTGCCAAGGGCAGTGGGCAGCAGCCTGGCACCAAAACAGAGGGGCAGCTGAAGTGCCAGACAGATGGTGGACCTGACAGCATGGCCTGAAAGAGAAACTCTGAAAGGGAAGAACTAAGACTTCTACCAGCAAAGAGGATTTCTGGATCTCCTTTCTCAAACTCTTCTCCTGCCTCATTCTACATTATGACTGACCCCATGAGGTTTGCCTGCCCTTTAGACATAACGGTAATAAATCTAGCCTTACCAGGATATTTCTCAGATGAAACACACATATCACAGCTAGCTTTGTTTGCTTCTCTCTGCATATCCAGTAGTTCAAATCTAGGGCTTTCAAAGCAACGGATTTAACAAATATCAGTACTTCAGAACACACGGGCAGACAAATCGCTTTTTCCAGTTCATAAGATGAATATGGGACAAGCATGGGTCACTAAACGGTTGCAGCAAGTGTTCTAGTCCAGACCTGTGTTTAAGCAGGCCATGAGATGTAGCAGAGGTTGCTGGTTTGATTTGTTTGCCCCTGAGAGACTAACTTTCCTTTTTTATCTTCCTGCCTTTTGTGAAGGAAGACCAAAGACCCATCACAGCTCAGGATGGCCCAGCAGTAGTAGCCATTCCACTTGCTGCTATAATCTGGAAGCAAACAGGACAGTCAGCTTGTGGGAGCTGCTGGCTGAACTGTGAACTCTTCAGTATCTGCCATCCCTTTTCTTACCCAGCCAGAAGTGTACTGCATCTAAAAAAACCACCTGAACTTCCCACCGACCAGGTTTTGGCACAGTTCTGGAGGACTGTAATGTGGGATGGAGGCTGAGCAGCCAGCAGCTATTAGACAGTCAGATGCTGAACAAGGGGAGTTGGATGATGTTCACCAGATCAGCTTTGGGTGCAACAATGAGAACTGTGCATGCAGCGCTGAGCACACACTACCATAGAGGTTACGCTCGGCGTGCCAGTCACCAGTGCCCATTTGTCCCCTGTGATCAGAGACAAACGCCTACTATGCTCTAGTGAAGTAATCTTCACAACGGAGTTCTAACAAGACGTTTTCCCTTCATACAGTGTACAAATTAACATTCAGCAGCATTTGAAAAATGGCCCTAATCCCTGTCCACATGGGGAGTTTGTTCCCGGTGCAAAGTGCCAGATTATGACAACAATGTATACTTCAAGTGGGTGAAAATGAATGAATAACACCTGACAGTGCTGCTGTTCCTGAGTGCTTAGGAGCTGGGTAGAACTGACAGTGCAAGATGAATATGGCACTGAGATGTTATTATGTGTGGCTGGTCAGGAGAATCCAGACTTACTGGCCATTACAGATGGGTTAATTCTAAAGGCTGCATTTGGTTCTGAGCTATAGTTGCTCTCTGAGGAAATAGGGAAGGCTCAATCATTTGAAGGACTGAATCGCAGGTGATAGTCCCATTTGTGAAGAAAGCATTGGGTGATCCTAGAAACAAAGGATGCGAATTTGCCTCTGTGTCCCCAAGAGCAGGCTGACTCCCCTGCCCACCCCCGGAGGATCCAGCCGAATGGAAGCGGACAACTCGCCTACCACTGCAATCAGGAAGGCAGGACTGTCTCCAGCTGGAGGGATCACCAACACACACCAAATACTCACTAGCCCATTTTCATAGCATAGGAACCACAAGCTGCCAGGGAAATCATGTGCTATCAGGCTGACAGAGGAAGGCCAGTGTGACCCCAGGATCACATGTGGCTCTTTACCTGGAATGCTGTAGAGCCTAGATGTAGTCAGGATTTCAACAGACTTCAGAGACACTCCTGGAGCACAACCCCACCTGCTAGTTCAGAGCAGTGGTGGAACACAGAAGGACTCTGATCATGATCTCGAGTACTCCTCAAGTACCTTGTCTGCTACAGGCTTTTCACAAGCATCTGCTAATGGCTGTGGCCAAAGAGAGGCCCTTAAGTCACCCAGCCTCCCATGCCTCAGGGAGCTTTCTCTCAGATTGCTTCTGTGGTGGCACTGAGGGTCCTTCTGTGGCTTGTCACTACCAGTACCCAACAGTGGCACTCCCCAAGCTCAGTAGAGGATCCCCAGCAAGGGGAGTCCCTCTGTCTCAGTTACCTCTGCCCGACTCCCTGCGGTGCTGTGGCGTATCTCCTATACCTGCAGCATCAGGTAGGCTACATCATCAAAGAAGGCTTGGCCTGCAGCAGCGGGCAAGGGTCACTCATTCCCCAAGACTTGACACAGCTGCACCTTGTTCCCACTTCAGTTTAAACACAATCAAGGGCAGATCTTCTCTGTCCTCAGAAGATACAGAGCATGTCCCTTGTACCTGTACCTCTTTCCAGGAGTAGAGATTTCAGAAGACAATAACCTTGCACTGCATTATCCTGGTAAAATCGTGGTTGCAGTGATGTCAGGATGGTCTGAACCTCTTACCTCAGGCACCCTCCTCCCCAGGAGGAGCTGGTTCCTGTAATTACAAAGTGGAGTTGTATTAGAGGAAAACTAATCAGCTTGCTGGATGCCAACAAATTAAATATTAATCTAACTATTGTGAACACAAAAATATTCACCTTCAGATATTTTCTGGCACAAGTGTCAAAATCAGAGTGGAACTAAGGTTTTATTAATTTTCCATTATCAACATAGATAAGAACACTCAGAAAAATGGACAGTGATGTGCAGAAACCACTCAGCACAGATAATTACAGAGTAAGTTTAGGCAACTAATCACTTCTAGAATATGCTTCAGATCAAGATAACTCTGACTGGCTTGTTTCCTTGCCTCGTTAAGTCAGGCAGATTCTCAGGTAATGGAGATGGAGGTCCCAGAGTCAGCATCTTTAACTAACAATAGGGCTGTCTGGCAGGCATGCTTATCCCACCAGTCAGCAGCAGGACTGGGAGATGGTGTCCCACACCAGGAGAGCAAGACACAGCAGAGGAAATAGTGGCAGTTGGGGCAGGCAATGGGAGGAAGGCAGGGCAGAGCAGGGCATCTGTGGCAGCAGACAGACAGACAGCTGCAATCAAGGACATGAAGAAGGAGGAGCGGCTGCAGCGGCAGCAGTGGGACAGGAAGACCAACCGAGGGAAGATGTAGCCTTGCAGGGAACCATTCCCTGCAGGATACCAGCTCTGGCTTTCATGGCACTCACAATGGGGAGCTCTTGGGGCTGCCCAGGAGCAGCTCCTGCACAACACTCGCACCCACCCTCCCCATTGCCACCAGCTGCAGTCAGAGGAAGGAACCATACTGACACCAACGGATTCTCCTTTGGGGGAAATCACTGTGGGCATGAGGCAATTTTCCACAGCTCTTCCTCTGGCATGCCAGGCCCAACCTTCCCAGGACTGCCAGTCCATAAGCTTTACACTCCAGCACCCAACAAAGGCCTGAGTGCTGCCAGCAGGCACGGCAGCGAGCAGGAAGGCGAGTTCCTGCTGGCTGTGGAGCAGGTGCCATGGGCGCCATGGGTGCACCAGGGACAGCAAAAGGGGCACCCACCCGAGCCACAACACACTCAGCTGCAGTCTGCATAGTCTGCACTCACCAGTGCCTCACCACTGCATTTACTTTATTCAGAACGGAAAAAACTCCCCTTTATACTTCTAGTCAGTAACCATTATGTTCCCAATTTATACGGGAGTTTTCCTTGGAACTAAGGCAGGAATTATTTTTACAACAGCATTCATGGATATTCTCTCTTCTCCTTAGTTATTAACTTTACTGTAGTAAATAAAGCGTGTTTAGGAATTCCATCAATATCAACAAATCTTTTGGACTAAAGTACTGAACTAAAGATCTTCTTTAGCAGCATTCGCTTTTGCTTCATTTAAAGGAATTAAAGAATAACTATAGTTCTATGGATGCTCTTGTGCAGCTTCTTAAATTCGGAAGCCTGCCAGAAATTATGCCTGACTTACTAGCTGCTTTTTTATACCAATCCTAAAAGATAGGAGTGGAGTGAAATAAATTGGGAGTTTTAAGAGCCCACAGGCCCTTCAACAAGACATAGACCTTCAGAGATGGCAGCAGCTCTATTAGTTAACATGGTGCTCAGTATACTGCTTTGAAATGACAGTGTCTCTCCCTGTCAAAAGCTGTGCACCAGCTGAACCCTTCAGTGATGTCACAGAAGGCTGCTTGGCAGGCTCTGCTCACGGCAGTGCTAGAGCTGCTTTGGGAACAAATGCAGAAATTCCGTATTTACTTCCCTTAGCACATTCTGAGTCCATCCTTTCTTTGGTCATAATGATGAGCTTGTAATTCTGTGGAATGCTGAGCTGCACTATTTCTTGTCCTTAAGATCCCCATCAGGTAGAATGCTATGGGGAAGTGCCAGCCATGGATTTTTCAGAGTGGTCCCCAAGATTTGCCTCATCATTGAAAATGCGTCTCTCTAGAGATACACAAACTAAAGCAGCAGTTGTTCCTGGGGATTACATATCCCAAGGCACCTCTCCCAGCCATTTATAAATTACGTTGCTAAACAGGGATTGCCAGAGTTTCTTCTTCCACCAGTGTTTTTTATTCTGATCCAGTCTGACCCTGACAAACAGTAGCTTCCCTGAAAAACACATAGTCTGTTCTGTTTTTTAAATAATCAGCAATCTTTTGTCCATCTTGATTTAAGAAAGCCATAATCATTGAGTGTATTCTGCTTAGGATCCCATGGGCTTGGCACAAGATACTGACAGAACCCAGTGAATTATTCCAGCTGAGCCTAAAAACAACTCGAGCTTTTGTTGATATAAACCAAAAATTACCATGCTCTCCTTCTGGGAGAAACTGTGGTATTAGAAAGCATAGGTTTGACAAGACAAGCTAAAACCTACACTCTTCAGATTCCAGTAGGTCTATGCCATATTAATTATTTATCAACATGTTTTCTTAAAGTAGTGTCTTTGTGCCTTTAATTTTCAATTCCCTTAATGCTAGGAGGATCTCTGCTGGCAACACATAAATTATTAACAGAGTTAAAACAATATTTGTTTTCCCCCAAATACATTTTTGAATGCTGTCCTCATACCAGTTAGATTTTTCTGAAACTTTAATGAGGGTCTCTGATTTCCCAGACTCATGGCTGAGGCACAGGCTTGGCTGGGCCTTTGATTTGGCTGTGGGAGCACATGTGGCACCACATCCTCACACTGTTCATCCCACTGGGGCTGGGAGCATGATCAAGCAAAACAGCTGTGATGAGGCAGGAGAAACAGCAGCATGTCTGTAATTGGGAATTTCAGTTGCTGAGTTCAGAGGTTCTGTTGTTCTAGTGACTGTTCCGAATTTTTTTATTTCAACAGCTGTCCCTAGGCTCAGCAGAGAGAGCCCATGCTTCACTCTGCTTGGAATACTTTTCTCCTAACAAAGAAAAATATAGTGCAGTTCCTTTAATCTACAAGAGAGCCATTTCGATTCAGCAAAAGGATACTTGAAACATCATGGGTTTAAGAATTTTATGCAATCTCAGCCACTTCTTTCTCTGCCAGGGAGCATATAAAAAATTAAAGCCCCAAATATTGCTTCTTGCTCTTCTAGGTCCTAATTACAAATACATTTTCAAAAGGAGGAGTCGACTTAAGCCTAATATTGTGCGAAATCTCATACTTTCAATACAGTCTTCACTTGATGTGGATTGGTAATTGGAGCTGTGGAATCAATTTTTCCCACACTTGAAACACTCAAATGAGTATGAAATGTGTTGCATTTGTTCCATGCACGTTTACAGTTCTGCACTTTGCTTGGAGTGGAATGATCATTCTGATGTATTTTTTATAACAGAGCAACATTTCCTCAGACTTTGATGTTTCATGTACAGAACTATTATAACCATTTGCCATTTAGGTGCATGATCCATGGCTAATCTCCAAAGCTTTGATGCATGCAATAATTATTACTATTGATGTCATTGCACCATATTTAAAATATGAACATCTCATTGTAAGTCTACAGCTAACAGAAAAGAAAGGCAACCAGTCCACACCAAGACTGGAAATTCCCTGTTGGTAAACATCTGAAGGAGTGTAACATGACATTCCACAGGCTCCAGTGAGGCACTGACTGTGTATGCAAGGGCTCTGAGAGCATAAAGCTGATGCAATGTGTGTGCTGGCCTCTGCACTGAGAACAGCTCTGGGAAATAGAGCACTGGAGTCTCCAGATGCCATATTCTGACAATCTGTTTTTGAAGTTTGACCCTGAACTCAGCCATATGGTATGTTTCAGGCAACTCCTGCACCTAGGCCTCTGAGTAATTTTATCTGTGCCCTGTGTCACTGGCATTCTGAAGACCAATATTCATTCAAACCACGGTTTCCAGACCTGACTAAGCAGAACACCTGGAAGTGCCTCAGAGCTTTCTCCTGCCTTTTTATGAAATCTGGGTCTGAATAGATTGTTAACTGGGACATTGTCATGAATGTTTTCATTGAGGGCTGCAAATGTGTGCACCTGTATTAACACTTTCAACTTGCTAAAATGTACCTTACAGGTCTCTAATTACACTGAAACAAACAGCATCAATGTATTTAGTTAATGGTCCATTTATGCTACTGGCAACTGTTTCTGGAAAGTCAAATTAACAACTCTGAACATCTGACTAATAGGAAAAACATTATGTTTTGATTGTACATGAATGTTAATGGTTAATAAATTTTCAAAGCTTCTGTATCAGAATGAAATCAATATTTCCCTTAATCGCCTTAGCATAATGCTGTAACTGTGGAAAAACTTACTAGAAAATAATGACAGAAAATAGACCAAGGTCTTCAGCCTAAATAGTCACATGGGTCTGAATGCACTGGAAATAGTCTGCCTGGAGCATTATAGGACAAGATTAGTCTGATTCTGAAAGGTGGAAGGCTGAAGCTGCTAAGCTCAGCCTGTGCCCAGCGATACCTGGGAGCATCCTGCAGCACAGTCTGGCTTACACAGCAGCTGACACCAAGCTAATGCTGTCACCCTGCCAATCCTTACAGAGGGAGGTGTGCCACCAACAAAACTGTGGCTCCTGCAAGCCAAGTCGAGCACAGGGACCAGCATGTCCAGCCAGGGTCTGCCCTTCTGCTGCTGTTCAGTGAGACCACCTTTCCACACTTCCATAAGAGGTGCTAATTATAGCCACCTCTGCCTTGCTCAGGCTCCACTGGTTCGTCTGACATGTTACATCTGAGTCGAAATTTCGCTAACTTTATTACCTACGGACAGGGTTTTACATGGCAAGACCAAGAGACAGAACATAAAGAGTGATAAGCTGAAAAAGAGAACAAGAACAAAAGGCCAGCAAGGGCAGATGCAACGACTGGGGGCTGAGGGCATGTGGAAGCGTCAGCAGTTAGGGAAGAGAAGAAGCTCTTTGGAGGCACTAGGCAATTGCACAAAAACACTCACTGTCCACTGCCTGGATGTCTCATTGTGCCTCCCAGCCTCACTCCACCATTATGACCAGAGCTGTGGCCTTTATTGCCTCTGTCTCTTCAGAACTGCATGTGGTTGCCTTGCTCACATGGTCCTGACCTGCTCCAATGGCTGCAGAACCCCTCCTCCCCTGGTCCTTAGGCACCTGGACAGCTGCTGGCAATTCAGGAACTGAGCCAGGCTACACAAACAGGCTGCCAAAATTGCTCCCAGAGACATTGGATGTAGTTAACTGTCTGGAAGAAAACATGAATCCATGCAGAGAAGTGAAGCCAGAACTCTATCCAGGTCCTGACCAAGGAGTAACTCTATCCAGGTCCGGACCAGGGAAAACCTCTTTCTGGCAGGCAGAAATTCCTTTGTTTGCCTCCAAAGGCAGAGCTCTGCACAGGTCCTGGAGACCTGAGTGGGTACACTAGTCCTCCCAGTACCCATCATCCCCTCCTCAACTGCTTTTGAGAGGATCACTTTACATGTCTTTCCTTTTCTTTTCAGTAATCTAACAAACTAGAAAGATTGTCACTGTCACAGCTGGTCCAGCTGTCATCTCATCCCAGGGCACATACCAGGGAGATACAAATGTAACTTATTGCTGGATGAACACTCTCTAATGTCCATGCCTGACAACCTAACAGCAAAGACAGATATGACAAGAGCTTGCTTTACAGATCACTTTATCACCTTTCCAGTTAATAGGGTTCTGGTAGCAAAATTATTGAACTTTCCAGTTCCATCTTGTAGGTAGTACTGCTGCTTCCTTCATCCAGCATTGAGAAAAATTAACAAGTTTTACTTACTCCCTAGCAAAAGCTCCAATTGCTCCTCTCACTAGTGTGCAAAGCACAAAAAAGTGAGTGCAGGGAACCAGATTCACAGCTGGTGTAAATCATACTAGCCCCACTCTTGTCTGTGAGGTGGCTCACTGTGGAGCTATCCTGGCGCCACAAAAAGGCCTTGGCAGAGCTCATGTATTTCTATTTCACTTCTGAAACAAATGAGCTGAATGCAGCATCTTGCTCTTTAGCTGGTGACAAGACACCTAACAAGCTTCAGCAAGATGACACAGAGCTCCCAGATGTCATTAGCACCCATCAGGGCACTTCATTCGATTTCCTCAACAGAGATCCTTTGCATTGGGAAAGAGAGACCAAGTTAATCTAGAACTGAATCAGGCATTTCATTCTGCAATACAGCAGTACAGACCAGAAAGCACTAGGAAGGAGGATAAGCAAATGCAGAATCTCTCTGAAAGGGCAATATCAAGTACCTGTCAAGCCCAAGCAGTGCCTCTCCAGAACACCCTGAGGTCAGTCTTTTTGCTGGGAACAACCACCTCACAGAAGCCCTCCTTGGCTGCCATGCCACTTCCCAGACTGACATTTGCCTACAGGTGCAACAACTGCAAAGTCTAATCACAGTTTTAAAATTATATGACTTAAGCATTAAATAGAGCAAGTTCAGAATGCAGATGATCAGTAAGCAGGCCTGGCCTGCATTTCCTTCATTCTCAACCTGGCCAAGAGACCCTCAGAGCTGTATGTAAGGATGACACAGTCACCTGAGCAAATCTGCAAAAGAATCTCTGGGATATTTAAGATTTCAGGTGACAACATAGCACAGAACAGTCTTACTCTAATGTAGATTGCCAGCTACCCTTCATGATTCAGACTGTTTAAAATAAAACAGAAGCACCAATGGGGTGCATTTTCCATAAAAATATGTTCACGTATCTAAATTTGGTTGTGGTGGTTTGACCCCAGCTGGAGGCCAGGTGCCCACCCAAGCCGCTTGATCACTCCCCTCCACAAGTAGACAGGGGACAGAAACTATAACAAAAGGCTCATGAATTTATATATGGGCAAGGAGAGGTCACTCACCCATTAATGTCACAGGCAAAAAAGACTCAGCTTGAAGAAATTAACTGAATTCATTACCAATCAAAATCAGAGCAGAATAATGGGAAGCAAAAAAAATCCTAAAAATACCTTTGCACCACCACTCCCTCCTTCATGGGCTTAACTTTATTCCCAATTCTCCACCTGCTCCCCTCAGCAGTGCAGGGATATGGAGAATGGGGGCTACAATCAGTTCATCCCACATGGTTTCTGCCACTGCTTCCTTCCTCTGATCCAGCAGGAGTCCCTCACAGGGAGACAGTCCTCCACAGACTTCTCCAGTGAGTCCTTGGGTTGCAGCTCTTCATGAACTGCTCCAGCGTGGGTCCGTTTCCAGGGGGTCAGCCCTTCAGGCATAGCCTGTTCCAGTCTGGGTCCCCCACAGGGTCACAAGTCCTGCCAGCAAACCTGTTCCAGCATTGGCTCCGCTCTCCACAGGACCCTGCTCCAGCACAGGCTTCCCATGGTTTCACAGCCTTCTTCGGGCATCCACCTGCTCTGGTGTGGTCTCCTCCAGGGGCTGCAGGTGGATTTCTGTTCCCCTATTGACCTCCATGGGCTGCAGAGCACAGCTGCCTCACCACGGTTTTCACCACAGGCTGCAAGGAAATGTCCGCTCTGCCACCTGGAGCACATACCCCCACACTCCTGCAACGACATTGGCATCTGCAGAGATGTTCCTCCATGTATTCTCACTTGTCTCTTCTCTGCCTGCAATTACCTCTAAGTAATAACTTTTTTCTTTCTTAAATATGTTATCCCAGAGGCCTTAGTGCCATCACTACTGGGCTCAGACCTGGCCAGTGGCCTGTAGCCAGCTGGCATTGACTCTGTTGGACTTGGGAGAAGCTTCTGGCAGCTTCTCACAGAAGTCCCTGTTACCATCCCCTGCTACCAAAACCTGGCCACGCAAACCCAATATAATAGTGTGCAATCCCATTCTCTGGCATAACACTGGTAACACATTAACCCTGGCTGTGTGTGCCTGACCTTTCCAGTGTCAGCCTTGGCTTTTCAACTCCGTATTCAAACTTAACCTCTGCAGGAGGCGGGATGAAAAAGGCTTGCTCAGTACCTGTGGCACTCTGCCACTTACTAGCTGCCCAAGTCACACTGTGCAAAGAACACAGCAAGAATAACAAGCCTCACTAAGAGGGAAGCATTATAGGAACCCATAATGAAAATTCAGTGGTGAAAATGTTCTGAATTTATTTTCACGTTTTCTGGCTTACGTTGGAAATAATTATTGTTATTACTAAACATTTGACTTAATTTTAAAAGTGAATATAAAACTGAGAATAATGGTGATATTGTGTTACCTTCCCCAAGGTAGGCATCAAAGGTAGAAAGTTGTATCTTTAACTCACAAGTCTATAGATGGGATGTAGGTACCTACATAATTTCTGAAGTCTGAAATGGGTCTCTGGAAAGGATCTAGATATCCCTCAAAAAGAAAGAGGAGGAAAAAATATTTGAGCTGTTGCTGCCCTTGTCACTCTGTCAACAAATCAATGAATGAGCTCAATATCTACCATGAGAGCTTCAAATGACGCATCATTTAGTCATCCTCAACAAGCTACTAAGTAGCTTCCCTGCCTTTGATTTCTGTTCCAGAGAAATAGAAACTTCTTCTGAACAATTTGACAATACTTTGGCAGAATAGGCTCTGCACGAGTTCACCATAACTCCTTATCTCCTGCCAGCCTACAGAGATGGTAGAAAATCTATGGAGAAGTGACTGTGCCTCCTAGACAGCAACAACTCCAGCCAGTGCACAGCAAAGTCACAGAAAAAATGTAGAAGGATGAAATGCCATGCATGGAAAATTACAACTACCTTTTCTTACTATCTGAGCTTTCTCATTTTGCTGCGCAATCACTGTTACACACGCAGTGACTACTAGCTCTGTTGGACCACAGCTTACTGTAGCCAAAGACTGTACACATACACACTGTGTGAAACTGTCTACAGCAACAGAAGTTTATATCCCATGGGATATATTTCTTCTGAATACCAGAGCAGAAAACAGCAGCTGATTCCTACACGGTAGAAAGGTAGAGCGTGTGATAGAACAGCAGTCAGACCTTCATCACATTACTGCATCTGAGTTGTTCTTGTAAAACTGTCCCTGCATCATGCCTCCGGACAGACTTCTCCTTTTTCCCAGAGAGACCTGAAAACATCTCAGGGCTAGGTTCACAACAGCTCTCCCCAAGCAGGTAAAGAATGAGACACCAGCACCCTTTTTGTCTATTCAGCCCTTCCTCCCTTCCTGTCCAGGATCTTTTTGGCCAACTAACTATTTAGAAGAGTGGACAACTTCAGCAATAAGGAGCAGTCCCAAATTCTTGCAGCTAAGTGCCAGAGTTTCTTATCATCTGGATACACAGAAGAAATACCTGTACAGTATATAAATCACCTGTCATCATCCTCTCTGGAAAACTCATTACTATAATGGCCTAATCATTGTGATATCCAGTGGCATTATTCCTGCTAACATTAATCCTTATTAGTTCATCTAGTATTAATGTGTATGTCACAAGTATTTCCACATGATTTTCCAGGCTTCTTGTGTGCTTAAGACCTCCTGGTTTCTGCTTCAAAGAAAAAGCTGTTCATTCATCACCTGTAAGACAGTCAGGTACTGAAGTGCCCGGATTTGAACCTAAGGAATCCCTTCCTTAGGTTTCCCAATGTCTTCCTCTTAGTGAAAAACATACTTCATACCCCACCACTATGCAAGTTCCTTGGTGTAGGGGATCTGTGTTTTCATTTTGTTATTTTGTGCACATTCCACAGAGCTGAGGCTGAGTTCAGCATCAGTACTCAACAGGTACAACCTGTCTACAACGCTGGAGTCACAAAGTCCATCCAACATGCAGGGTAAGTCTTTCAAAGGGAGGGAGGCGCTGGGGTTTCATGCACCTGGTTTTCTGTGCCTGCGCTCTCCCCTGGGCAGTGGTGTGGGACCAGCCTTGTGGGCAGGTCCCCCAGTACAAGACACTGGTGTCAGTCTGCAGCAGGCAGCACAACCACTACCGAGAGGCAAATTCCCCTGTAGGAACAGGAGTGGGGATCACTCTGCTCAGCCCAGGCATCTCATCACAGAGCCAAGAGTTTTACTACCAATTCCTTCAGTGCTGTTTTACGTTCCACTAGCTCTGCCTTAAACACGGCTGGAATGTAAAGCAGAACTCCGGGCGAGGAGCATCAGCTAACCCATGCTGCCCTCCTCAGGAGCCGAGCACAGCCTGCACAGGGAATGATGGGCTGCTTTGCATAAACAGGCACATCAAGAATTTCATTTTAGTAAAGCTAAAGAGCTTCTCAAAACGGTCTTTTCTACAGCACTAAACATGCTCGTCTTTAGCTGAAGCTCAAGGAGTGAGAATAAGCCTTTCTTTGGGACAAACACATTCGGGAAATGCAAAGGGAGACAAAAGAGCAGGTGCTGCATTAGTGGCAGCAGCAACACCCACTGCGTGCACCTGGTGGAGCTAACAGCTGGATGGAGATGAAAGGTAGCAAAACCCATACTCCCTGCTTCACATCCTGATGCAGTGGACAGCACACGAATGGGGATTCCTAGAAAGCACATGCCATCACACCCACACCACAGCGAGCTCCACTGCTTAATCACAGTCACAGACTCAAAACACTGGCACCGTCCCATTGCGACAGAGAACTTTATAGATTAGAAGAGAAACATCCAGAGACAAAGCAATTCATCCACCCGCTGACAGGAATATGTTTTCCAGAACCAAAAGGGGCTTGTCCAGTCATGAACTCCTGAAGGGGAAAAGGGACAAGTATCAAACAACAGGGAGATAGCAATCAAAATAAAAACATCAGTGAATCACCTGAAATGGGAACAAGGAGGATTTCAGCATTACATCAGTATGGGGAAAAACAGAAAGTCACTGAGAGAATTCCAGCTAGTTATGTTTCATTAAAGAGCTAGAATTCAGGACAAGGCTGTTGTTTGAAAGGTGCAACTCCATCTGGGAAGGTCATGGTCTGGCGTGTGCCACAAAGAGCTGCCAGGAATGGTGTCACACTAAAGGGCCTCTAGCTTCTTCCCATGGCATGAGAGGAAAAAGCTAGAGCAATCATATCCAAAGCAGCTATCTGGAGGCAAGCTGTGGCACATGTCAGAGATTATGTGTTTATAATCCAATGATGTTTAATTCTTTTGCTCTCATCTGCCACCCAGGGACATCTTTGCATTTTGCTTTTATCACCAAAGTCTATTCTCACTCCAGTCCACAGAGGCTGATGAATAATATTTCTTTGTTTTTCATTTCAGAGGATCATTACTTATGTTGAACCCATTTGTCCCTAACAGAGATGTAAGATGTAGTTCCCTAGGAATTCAGAGGTTATTTAAAGTTCTTTTCCAATATCCAACTTGCCTGTTATTTATTTAGAGAGTTATTTTTGCAGGAACCTTGCAGCTGAGAGGCACCTTGTTACCAGCACTGGCCCAAAAGATGGCCAGAACTTGGGGCAGGCAGGCAGGCGGCAACATTACAGATTAAAATAGTAATTGCAACAGAGAATCCAACGTTAAAGAAGGAAAAAGTAGCAAAGTCAAGGGAGGAAAAGGAAACACAAACCAGGAAAAATACAGTGGTGCTTAGGATAATCAGAGTGCAGGAACTAGAGTGTGCTCCTGAGCAAGCACTTCCCAGACAGACACCACTCACTTCAGAGTAGCTCTCCTTATGCATGTTGTGATCATGTATGTGGCTGCTAGTCAGGCTGGCATATCACCTTTCCGGAGGTCATCAGCCAGACCTGTGCTGGCAGGATGGCTCCTGAACTACAGTTCAGCAGAAGGGTCTGCCTGCATGCAGCAGAGTGTGGGGCTGCAGACTTGCAGCCCTGACTCTGCTGTGCTGCAGACACACTGCACAGCCCTGGGCAAGCCTCTTGACCTTCTCCTCCGTCAGAAGCACTGGGTGACAATGACACTCCTCACACACTCACAAGAAAGAGATACATTTGTGACTGCCTGGACCTGCACTGAGCCTGCCTGATAGGAGAAGAGACTGAAAAAGTCTTGTCACCCAGCATTCCCAGGCACAATCCCATGCAGCTCTCAGCAGACAAGCAGGGAGGAAAGGGGCTGGACTCAGGCAGGTACCAGGGGCTGAGCAGCCTTGTTTGCACAGAACTTCTCTGGAATAAAGCTCCTTGTGAGTAAGACCTAGCCAGGCCCCTCTGCACCGCACCACAGTGCCAACCGGAAATTCTGAGGCACTTGCTTGGCAGCACCAAGAAAACCTGCATTCTCCTTAACTGTATGGGCTTCTGAATGAGCATTAATAAGGAAAGCCCATGCCCCAAACACAAGGCAGCTGCTAATTATTCCCACTACTCTTAATTTCCTCTGGTCTCACTCTGATCATTTAAAGGGAAGAAGACTACGTAATAATCAAATGTTGGAACCAGCAGAACCCCCACTCCAGCAGGGGATACACATTATTTACGCATAAAAAATGGTTATTACCATGTAAACTGTGATTAATTAAATTCACAGGAGTTATTTCTGTGGCATGTAAATGAAAATATTCCTGCAGAGGAAAAGCTGGAGAGCTGGCTCCATCCTGACAGTAACACAGCCATGCAGTGAGAGGAAGCCCTGAATTCACCCACAGGACTTTTGTGCTACACAGTGAACAACCAAGTGTGCAAAGCAGTGGGAATGGTCG
Organism: Melanocharis versteri; assembly: GCA_013397845.1. Taxonomy (NCBI): domain Eukaryota; kingdom Metazoa; phylum Chordata; class Aves; order Passeriformes; family Melanocharitidae; genus Melanocharis; species Melanocharis versteri. The sequence continues at coordinate 252,563 of VZTG01001224.1, forward strand.
AGACTGGAGTGAGTGTCTGCTTAACCCAATACGAACTTCCATCTATCCACAACCTCCTGATCATCTGGGTTTCTCCATGCTAGCAGGCATTTAAGTGCATGGTCTTCAACCACCATCCACTGCACAGGAGTTTCCATAAACATTCCCAGAGCCTTAAGTGACCATCTCACAGAGAACTCTGAATGGATCCTAGATGCTTACTGAACCTCTTCTTCCCCCTTCTTCCCCCTTCTTCCTTCACCCCAATCAATCACCAAAACATCACTGGATCAGGGCCTTTCCTGCCCATCTGTGACATCCATGCAACACAGCACTTGTCTCCCAACTTCAGACCTGACTTCCACTGCTGGCAATACAACTTTTACGGCAAGACTTAAACACACCACAGCCTACGGCTGTAGTTATCTCTGATGAGCCAGAGGAAAATTTTAGAGGTAAATAAAGCAACAGTAAAAAATACTGGCTCTAAGTGTAAATCTGCATCATACATAGTTTCTTCCCTGGAATGTCTCAAGTTGAGGATAACATAGAAATGTAAGAGTAGCCACATGGCTTCAAATCTAAAGTCCATTCAGCTCAATATCCTGCTTCTGGCAACAGAGAGAAGAAGAATGTCTAGAGAAGAAGGTAAGAAATAGAAAAGCAGATAGCAGCATGTTCCTAATTTCCAGTGATGCACATACAGTTTGAAAAATTCCTAAGACAGAATGTGGTGGGGCTTTGGTGTTTAAAACTCACAGATGGATTTAAATTCCTCAATTTTTGCTTTAATTTTTTGAAACTTTTAGCACCTACGACATCCTGACACAAGGAGTTCCACAGCTCCAGTATGCATAGTGTGAAGACGCACCTCCCTTTTGATTTTTTCTTTGACTCATGTATTTTTGTCCTTCCCTGCACCTCCAACCCCTTCATTAACAGAGGCAGTGAACAATCATTCCTTTCTCATCTTTCCTATTCTGCATGGTTTGATACTTTTATACACATATATTCCATTTAATTGTCTCTTTTCCAGGGCAGAGCTCACCTCATAAAGAAGCCATTCCAGATCTTTTATTATCTTTGTCTGTCTTGGCTAACATTTTCTAGTTCAATTCTTTGATTTCTGAAATGGGGGAACAGCACTGCATAGAGTATTCAAGGTGCACAACGCTGTGAATTTGGGTAAGGACATAATCCTGTTATGTGTTTTGTTGCTTCTCTAAGAACTCCTAATATGTTATTTACTCTTATGACTCAGTGCTATGCCAGCTTTTCTATATAAGTATTTATTACTATCCCAGGTCTCATTCATTACTTAACAATCACCTCTGTACTTTTGACTGTCTACACAAAATTAGGATTATTCTTCATTCTGCTCATCACTTCCTAGTTCTCTACACTGGATCACATCAGGTCAGTCACTCATAGCACAGGACAGCTGGAAGAGGTGCCCCACTCCTCTGTGGACATAGCAAGACGGTCAGAGGTGGGGAGGAAAGGTGAGCACTCACATCTCACTTACATGATGATGTTGCTCCTCTGAGGGCACAGAAAAGCTCCCTGGTTCCAGGGTGCCAGCCTACAGCTCTGCCACTGGCAATGAGCTCTTCATACGTGTCCCCTTATGCCTCCTGACATCCCTGCCACGAGGATCCCTAAAACCAGCTTCAAGGCCAGGGGTTCTGTTCCACACTGAGAACAGCCATACTGGTGCAGCAGACAGGATAGTGAAACAGCATGTGTGACTTGGGAGCCATTTGTCACAGAGTTTGTTTAGTTTCTCATAGTGAAGAAAACAGCAGAACATAGGATTCATAATTTTAAATTCTATATAGTGACAAAGTAGCAAGTGCATTTAACAACCAAAATACACTTCACAGCCAGTAATGGATACTGTAAAGTGTAAACTGGTACTTGGATTATCAAAGGCAGAGTCTATCAATTTTTGGTTTTGTATTAAAGTTGCTTTTTCCATCTGTTGAAAGTGGCTCTTTGTGATTTCACAGGGCATTACACTTTATGTGTCTCATTTGCTGCACCCAAAGGAATTTCATTCTGCTACATTAAGAAATACCTTGGTACGCTGGCTAAGCTTTTAACTTTCCTGAACATACTGTTCCATGTCTTTTTCCATCCCAGCAGTTACTTCCTTTAAGTGTCTAATTTATACATACATGCATACAAGATATAGTGTAATTCACATGTCATATCGGCTTTGTCACAATGAGGATTCTGTCTCTGTCCCTTTGTGACCCCTGTGGTCACCAGCCCAGCTTCTGCCACATGTGTCCAGAAGGGACATGCCTGAAGCACACTTGGATCTGTAGCTTTTGCTTTGCTGTGCATTACACACAGGTGGAGAAACAGGGAACTACACTGAAACTCCTTTTGCTGGGTGTGTCCCACAAATACACACTGCACACACAGACAGTTGTGCCTTCATTCTTGTGAGAATCTCATTTTTTCATTTTACAGTAACATACGTTCCAGCTGGGCGTTCCCATGCCAAGGCACGGCTACCTCTTAGCAGAGGTATCACTCCAGTCATATCACCACAAATACCATCTACCACAAGTGCCATCGCAAAACCCATTTCCAAGTGCATATTCTATTCTTTCTTAAAAGTCATGGCAACCAAACATCTGTAATTATGCCTCAGTAGTAAGCCTGGTCTCCCATTCATCCCAAGCTCACAATGCCCCCGTCCCCCTGCACACTTGCCCTTCCTGTTATTGTCACTGTACTGCATCAGCTCAGATCTTGCTGCCGGTAGATACATATTCTGAAGGATCTTGCTACAAATTAAATTTGGGGAACATTTAGTATATTGCTGAATCTAAGATTCCTACTGGATCTTTCCCAGCTGCACTGTTACTCCACAGAGCTGTTAACAGGAACTGATGGTAGCTTAGCAGGTGACTTGAACCTGCTCTGCAACACACACTGGCAAAAATACCTGCTCTAGGTGGACCTGCTTTAGCAGTGGGTTGGACTAGATGATCTGCAGAGGCCCCTTCCAAGCCCAGCCATTCTGGGATTCTGTGAAAAGTAGAGCCAGCGTGTCCTGCATCACCTTTTTGGAGCAGTAGTGTTGTCCGGGGTTCTCAAACACAAGCTGTGTGTAAAGCATGGCTGGGTGATTTGATGGGAAATATAGTCCATTTCCACAGTGATGTGTATTACATTCCTTTAAAAATCATTATGAAGAGAATCTCCAGGGCAGAGGAAGCTGCACAGCATTTTCATGGACTATTACAACATGAAGAGTGCATGCTTCTTCCCTTATCCTCACTGCAGCGATCCAGAAAATTTTCTTCCCCAAGACCTCCAGCCTGCCTGAACTGGAGAGCTGCTCACAAACAAATGGAGGATGTTCCTTCTCAGAATGTGCATGAAAATACACCCATTTCTATTAATTCTCCTTACCATGGCAAGTCACTGCTCTTTCCAGAGCACAAGAGGAGCATGGCCTGACCTTACAGGACACCAAGATCTCCTGTCCTGGCCAGACCCTCTGCACGCTTTGTGAGGAGCTTTGCTATCACGGGCACCAGGCAAGGTGGGTACACAGCTGCTCAAGAAAAATCAACCCCAAAATTCCACACAATATCTTGGAACGAGTCAGGAGGAGGCAGAAGAGCAGCATATCTACCATCCGCTCTCATGGGAAAAAGCAAAACCCATCTCCAGTCCAAGGAGAGCACAGCCAAGAGCCCATGATTCCTGCTGGGCAAACATGGAGCCACAACAGAGTGCAACTTCTGATTTTCTGCCACAATTCAAGCAGAGACACCAAGCTACACAGAACAGAAAGATGCCGGGCATTGCAGACAAAACTGTGACATATGAACCTGACGGGTTTCTTTCCTGCATTTTCTTACAGCCTCCAATATTGCTATAGTGACGCACAACACCAGAGAATATAATTGCTGTAGTGATTACTTACAGCCATTACATTAAGCTTTAAAATGCTCCTTTCAAATTGAACAATGTTTTTTCAAAGTCAACAGCTGGTTCACAGCTTGAAAGCAACAGTTAAGATAAATTAAATAAAAAGGGTAATAAAATCACAGACTAAATTTAATTTTTGAAGCACACGCAAACTCCAACAGACTTTAAAATATCTTTCAAAAACATCCACAGAAACAAAAGGCAATACAACCAACAATTATGGTGTGCTCATTAATAAGAATGTGATGTAGGAACACAGATAAATGTGTACACTTTTAAATATACTTAGAGCAGAAAACAAATTCATGGAGCATTTATAGCCCTAGTCCACGGTATGAATCAAACACAAGTTTCAAATGAGATTTTTAAATCTTGGGAGGAAGGCAAAAATGTTTATATATATGTATATATATTCTTCCTATTAAGGTACATAAGTGTATATAAAGTGTGGCTAATGAAAATGACATGTCCCAGCCCTTAGAATAAAAAGGGAATCTCGTGTGTGCTCAAGATCAGTACAATGCCTGGAGCCTGCATCAGCTCTTGACATGCACTACTGGAATGACAGGTAAGGCTTACATTTCCAGGGCATACAACACCAGCTAAATGCCAAGAGACTTTTCTCTGCCCTGGCCCTCTGTTTGCCATTGGGAGAACACTGTTCACAATTCCAATGGCCTTTGCCTTGCTAGCAATGAAGTGCCAAAGCTACACATCCATTTGGATAAAACAGAAAAACATAAAGTACCCATGCCCTCACTTCCTTCCACAACTCCTGTCAGGAAGGCTTTCTACCTGCAGCAGCATTCCAAACAGGCTGACTACAAGCCAGCTGTCTCTGTGTCTCAGACCTTCAGGCTGCCAATCAGCTGCTCAGCAGTTGACATCCTATGGCACTTGGATAAGAAAATGATAGAAAAATCAGGAATACATATTCTACCTTCTTCATCACAATGGGGTTTTTTGCCTTATGAGAAAGGCTGTTTCTCATTAATGCTCATTAGCAATAAGAAATATCCCAATTCAGTTTTCCTTGCACCTGCAGCTATAAAGTTTGTTTTAAAGGTTTGTTCTTGTGGTAGTGCATCTGCTCCATTCCTTCTTGGGCCGCACTACGACCCAAGAAATGCTGGTGAGGCTTCGGCCTTGACAAACAGCACCTACGCCAAGCTCCACTTGAGCTTATCAGAAACAGTGTCTGTCTGTTCCCAGGAAGTGGTGCTGTCTAATGAGCTCCTGTTTTTAATGAACAGCTTTGGAAATTTATTTTTCTTGCCTGAATAACAACCCAAGTGGAACAACATTTTTGTTATCGAAATTTCAAAGAAAGTTACCGACACAAATTGCAGCCAGGATGAAAAACTACTATGACTGAAGCCCACTCTCTTGCTACCCTATAAACAGTGGTCCTGATTGAGACCCTTTGAACTCTCCCGGACTGCAGCAGGCTGCGAGCAGCAACCTCCTTTTGAGTGGGGCCGCTCAGAGCCAGTGAATTCTCATTTGCTATACTCAGACAACCACTGCTGAATGACAAGACAGATCCTGGGCTGATGCCCCCACTCCTCAAGGCTCAACTCTTTGCCTGTTGACAAGATGCAAAGGCATCCAGTGTGAATCCTTCACTGAATTCGAGGGGAATTTTTCACAGGTATATATCTTGTACATAGTGTTTAGGTCTCTGTGTGTGCAAATGTGAATATGCTATATGAAATGTACTATGAATGTTGCTCTCTTAAATTCTTAAGAAGTTTAGATTTGTAAGTAAATTAGGCCTGGTAGTTCCTGTTGCGCTATAGTAAATTCTATAGCAATCTTTGTTAAATTGTTTAACTTGAGCTATCAATTAAGTGTTGTTAAATTTAAGAGCTGTTAAACCTTTGGGCCTAAACTGTTGGTCAAGCCCCAGCTCAGTTTAGCAAGGAGGTCCATTCTGAACCATGTGACTTAGCAGGACGGTCCTCCTTATTCCTTTTTATCCTTATCATTTTCTACCCTTACCCTTTTTTCCTCTCCACCCCCCAGCCTTCACACAGATAATTTTGGAGTTGATTCTTCTGAACTTTTTCTAGTTCTTAAACCAAGCAGTAGAGTTAACTTTGCCAACAAAATTTTTCATGCTTCCACTTTTATATTAAACATGCTTTTGCTGATACCTTTGCCGGTGATTCTTTAAGCAACCTTAAAACACTCATTCATGACAGTTGTAAAGATTTTATGTTTTCTTTAATGTTGAAGGAGCTGTTTGAACATGTTTGCAAATATTAAGGGGACTCAAGTTGATATAAGGAAAAAAATTAAAATAGTCTAACTTACATAATTTCCATCCAGCAAAGGTAACTAAGGCTACATGTGTAAGTAATACTGACTATCTCAGTTGCGTCTCAGCACTGACACATATGTCCCAGATGGATGTTACGTAATGTTTTTGTAAAATAAGTATTTTCCAATGATTTCTGAAAGTAGAACTGGGTGTGCTGACATATCTTGCTCTAGAAAGAATACTGTGTGTCCTATACCCACTGCAATGAGAAGCATTTCAAAGTGCCATGCAAAATGTCACCTTATCTCACTTAAAGTTATTTCATGTAGTATTATCAGGGAAATTACAACAATATGTTGTTCTACATGAAAGTACATGACAGCACTATTTGTGAGACCTGGCAGCTGCCACTCCTGGCCGAGCAGATGGCAGTGATAAAAACACAGTGCAGGGAACAGGTTGATAAAGATATATCCGTCATTACACTGTCACTGCACAATTACACTCAACTCCAAGATACCATCAAAATACACGGCTGTGTTACTCTCAATCAGGAAGACCTTGCTCATCTGAGGAAAATTATATTTAACAATTAATTCTGTACATATTTTAACCAGAATCATTCATCTCCTGTTCAGAGGAACAGGAAAAGCAACCCAGAAAGACATTCAAAATCTTTAAAGTCTTATGTGTTCACACTTTTGTTCTTGCAGAAGAGGAGACAACCATTTTCTGTAAAGGAAAATAAGAGCCAACTATGGCTTTCATGGCAGTCTTCAATTTATATTCCCATTCAAGTGCCAGAGAGCATCTTAGGTTCCATTTTCACTTATTTTTACCTTTTTTTTTGCATGGGTGGAGAGGTGCAGGGGCAATGTTAAATGAGTATGTTGCTCATGGAAGGTACCAGTTGACCACTCCTGGAAGCAAAAAACAGCCTAAGCACTGGTGGCAGGGCAGCAGCAGCAGTACCAGCCTGTCCCCACTTCATCCCTGCACCTGGACACTGCCAATACTGACAGGCACTTACCTGCTGCATGAAGGCACATGCCCAGGCATTCCAAAAGCCCTGGAAACGAGGGAACTGATCACTTTCCCTGGTACAGAATTACAGAATGGTTCAGGTTGGAAGGGACCACAGGTGGGTCAGCTGGTCCAACCTCCCTGCTCAAGGAGGCTTATCCCAGAGCACATGGCACAGGATTGTGTCCAGATCATTCTAGAGTATCTCCAGTGAGAGACTTTCCACACCCTCTCCAGGCTATCTGTTCAGTGCATGTCATCCACACAGTGAAGAAGTTCTTCCTCATGGTCAGGTGGAACTTCCTATGCATCAGTTTCTGCCCGTTGCCTCTTTTCCTATTGCTGGGCATCACTGAGAAGAACCTGGCTCCTTCTTCTTGGCACCCTCCCTCTAAGGAGGGTGTAAATTCCAAAGTGCCAGGCTGCCAAAAGGGACATGGCATTCCTGAGGAGCTGAGCAGCAGCCTGGAGTCCCGAGAAAGAAAATCTTCAGTGTTACTTGTTGTAGTCTGTATTGCTAGACATGATGTTGCACTGGAGAAGGTTTCATCTTTAATAAGAACTCCAGACAATGTAACTCATCTGAGATGACTTCACCAGTCAGCACTGCAAGCAATTTACACGTCCTGACTTGTGTTTAGATATTTGGGGCATCTGTTTAGTTTTCATTACTCCTGGCCTCAGCTCTCACACTCCTTCACAGAACAAATAACTGCTTTCTCTGTCTGCTAATTCTAACAGCTGGCTATTACTCACCAGACTCCTGCTACACTCACCTAGGGAAGAATCATAAATAAAAGTGTACAAGCAAGCAGATGCTGTCATTTTAAAAATTGATCCACCTAGTACAAACGTCCTACTTTGGACTTAAGTGGTGAATCACTGAGCATGTGTCTTGATGTCGTTTTAATAAAATAAAAAAACAATCACAGGACTTTGCTCATTAACTCAAATTAGTAAATGAGGAAAGAGTGCTATAAAGGACAATATTCCTATATATAAAATTTTAAAAAAATTATATTCAGGACAGGCCAAATACCAACTCTTTTCAATGAAGACAAATGCAAGAAAAGATACAGAGCTTTTTTATATATACATATTTGATGTAACTAGTCACTTTTTCACCAGTGGCAGACAAGGTAACATCAACTGCGGGTCCTGGAATCTATGACTGTAAACAGAAGAGAGAAATACAGATGGTTTATCAGACTTCATTATCTCCCTTAATTGTGTGCCTGTTTGTTTGGGTTTTTTAAATAGGTAATTTCTTTCTGAATGTCAGTGCTAGGAGAAGGAGAGGTGGCTGGAGCATATTTTAAAAATACACAGAATATAAAAGAGAACAAAAAGCACAGACTATAACCCAGGAAGCAGCAGGGGAAGTCTTGATACCAACTTTTCTTCTGTGCTTTAAAGGGACATCTTTCTACAAGGTTAGGCAGTCTGGTTTCCACAATCTTTAAAAACTTTACTTCTGATGAAAACATCACAAGCTTCAGTGATGGTGGCATAATCTGTGGAACTCATTTTCCCACCAGTTTCTGCAGGTTAGACACATGACAGTAATCTTTGTTCTTTGGCAGCAGGAATTACATTCTCTCTTCTTGACCTAAAATGGAAATGTCTAGCACTGAAGTCGTCCACTTTCTTGGTCAGCCATCTCACATAAAACATCTGCAGTAGTTTACAGGCATTTCAAAACTAGCATGCATTGTTGTGAGGTTAACTGCTCTGAGAGCTAAACTTCCCAATTCAACATTTGCAAATCTGTTGGGTTTTTTCCCCATTGAAGACAATTTCAACCAAGTTGCAAAGATGCAGCATGATACCATGAGCTTCTAGTGGATTTTCCTCCTAGACTAGAGGCCAAACACACAAGACTCAGTACACACCTTAAGACCTGAGTTTAATTAGCTCAAGAGATATACAGCCCCTTTAACTGTAATGACAACTCCCTGAAAGGAGGTTGTAGCTGGGTGGGGGTCGGTCTCTTCTCCCAGACAACCAGTGACAGGACAAGAGGACACAGTCTTAAGTTGCACTAGGGGAGTTTTAGGCTGGACATTAGGAAGTTCTTCACAGAAGGAGTGATTGGGCATTGGAATGGGCTGCCCAGGGAGGTGGTGGAGTCACCATCCCTGAAGGTGTTTTAAGGAAAGACTGAAAGTGGCACTCAGTGTCATGGTGTGGTTGACAAGGCGGTGTTAGGTCATAGGTTGGACTTGATGATCTCAAAGGTCTTTTCCAACCTAGCTGATTCTGTGATTCAAGACTATTGCTGATGTATCAGAATTCAAACGATTGCACCAAAACTGACTAGAAATAACTGTCTTCCTGTGTGTTCTCACAGAGGAACATCGAGCCTCTCTGAATACCCAAAAACTAAAATCACCTGCAGTGAAACTGACAAAGCTCATCATGGCCTCAATGCCTCACTGCTGTGCCCAAGATTATGTATTCAGACCTTGGTGTTATTTGAAATTCCAGAAAGAAAATCATAATCTTCAAAGTGAAACTCATGAAAATATTTCTCATATTTAAACTAAGAAAACTATTATTTAATAAGGATTGTATTAACCATCTTAAATGCAAATAAAAGTTAATGTCAATTGTTATAAAACGTGGACAGTCTACAGGCACAAGACTAATAACACTTGCTAGCATCCTAAATTACAAATAATGAACACAGGGTCTAACAAGAAAATCTCCTTGCCACTTAAATACTTTCTCCTACAGCAGCATATATTAACATTTAGCAGTTAAGGAGAAAATTCTGAATGAAGGTGCTAAAATCACACTGTCACAGGAGGAATTTAAGGTGCCAAGAGAAAAGCAGTCAGTAGACAGGCAATAGACAGGCCGGCATGATATGCAATGCACAAGTCTGAAGTGTGAGAAGTGTGAGAGCAGAAGTAATCATTTCGAGGAGACAGCTGGGGAGCAGAGGGAGAGCCACCACCAGCAGCAACAGAAGAATTCACATCAACTTTTTTTTCCTTTTTGGAAAGCACTAGTAACTGAGCATGGAACAAAGAAGAGTGAGTGTCTCAGTACAGAAAATGATGGTTTTAACTTTTTCTGTAAACTAAGATTTGTCTCAAATCTGAAGATTTCAACCCTAACTAGGAGATACAAATTCCTCATTTCTTGTTATGGTGGTTTAAAGCTTGGTTCACCATGTTAAAACTTTCCTCAGTTGCTGAATTTTAAGTAAAATGTTGTTTTGCCTTTGCAGTCAAGTATTAAGTCCTAAGAACGTTCAGGGCACATTATCAAAGCAAGCTGAGGCTCAATGATGCCGTGCCCAGCGCGTCAGAAAAAAGACTGACGTGCCTATTCCATGCAGATAGCACGTCCTACGTGCAGATTAACACCTAGCAGCTGAGCCAGCGGGAGGACACGGGCTCAGAGCCGCGCTGGGCTCCGCTCGAGCTCCTCGAGCGCACGTGGGGGCCGAGCAGAAACGTTTCTTTGCAGCACAAAAGGTCAGCTGGGAAGAGCGCATCTTCCCTTCCCCCAGCACTCACCGCCTGCGCTCCGCTGTCCCGCGACCGGGACTGAGAGGCTTCCAAGCGCAGGCAGCCACCTCCTCCCGCCGGCCCTGGGTGAACGTCCGGAGGAGACACCGTAACCTTCACCGCGGCTATGCGCTCCCCCTTACTGCGAACGGCAGCGTGGATCACAGTCACGCAATTCCAGCAGACTCGCTGCTCAAACGCATAGGCAAGAACGCCGAAACCAAGCTTCCCCAGTACGGGAGAGGCTCCGCCCCCGACACGGGCAGCCTGGCCGGCCCCCGGGCCCGCCTCAGCCCCGGCCCCGCCTCCGGCCC
>VZTG01001224.1:264199-280616 GCA_013397845.1 Melanocharis versteri
TCTGCGACTTGGGGCTGCTCATGGGCGCCGCCGTCCTGGGCAACGTCCTGGCGCGCCTGGTGCGCGCGCTGCAGCCGCACCTGGCCCGCGCTCCCCGCGCGCGCTCCCCCCCGCGCGGGGCCGTGCCGGCTGCTGAGGGGGAGCGGCCGTTCCAGAGGGCCCGGCTGGAGCCGCCGCCGCCGCCCCCCGCGGTGCAGCCGGAGGAGGTGATTCCGCACCTTCACTGTCCTTCGCTGGAGCACTTCAGAGACAACTACCTCATTCCCCAGCGGCCCGTGGTCCTGGAGGGCGTCATGGACCACTGGCCGTGTATGAAGAAGTGGAGGTGAGAAGTAAGTTCCTCCTTTGTCCAAGTAAAGGCATGATCGTTCCCTGTGTTGGATATTTTGGTGCTCGATAGAGTAGCGGAGACCTTCACAGAGGGTGGATAACGTGGGCAGTGGGTTTTGCTAGCAGCACTGTCCTGCTGCTCTGTGGAAGTTTCTTCATAGATGAGGGAAGCTCTTCATAGCATTCAGGGCATCACACGGCAGGTGCTGGACTGTCTCGGGGCAAAGTTGACCCTTTGACGAGCCTCTGGCTCTTCATGGGTGAAGGCCGCCTTCTGCCCAGCCTTCAGCTGTCCCAGGAGCCCAATGGCAGCACCTGGGAACTCATGAGAAGTGCACATTGCAAAGTGCCAGTGAGCTGCTCACAGCTCAGTGGATCTGTGTCATGCACACATCAGTGGTTTTTACCCCTTGGAACTTGCCGATAATTAGTACAACGGAAAGTGAATTTCAGAGCCATGAGTAAGCATGATTGACTTATTCATTCATAAGTCCAAACTTACGAAAGTTTGTTCAGTGTTGTGTTTGAGTGTTGAGTTTCAGACACCACTGTGCAGGAGTGAGTAAAAGCATTGTGCTGCCTGGTTAATGCAAGCAATGGTGCCCACATTTCCCATACTGTGCATCGAGTATTTGTGAGGTGAAGGTCATGATTCCCTAGAAAAGGGGAAAAATCACTCATGCTTAGTTTGAGTAATTGCTTTAGTTCAACAAGCAAAGGTAAAATTAAGTGGACACAATTGTTATGTCATAGGGATTTTAGTAATTTTTGAGGGAAGATACTGCACTGGTTAACTTTAGACACTTAAAAAGATTAACTTCTCTGTTTAATTAATACTGTTGTCCATGGAGAGATGTATTTCACCCATCAAACTAATCCCTGTGGCTGTAATTAGGATGGGTATTATTGGCACCTGTTTAGACACTGACAGAGAGTTGATCTAGTATTACTGAGTAAAAGATACAACATTTTATCAAATGTGGCAGGAGGCAGCAAAAAGATTGGCCATCCCTTGCCAAGAGACAGTAACAGCTTAAATCTTCTTTGTTTGGAAGGAAACAACTGAGGCAAACAGGCTTTTAAACCAAAACAAAATAGACAGTTGTGGTGTCATGTACACACAAACCTGCCTGCTGATTTCCTTGTTTCTTGCGTTCTTTTCTTCTGCCTTTTTCCTCTAGTTGGTTTGGTTTAGACAGGAGAAACTCAGGGTAGTAAAATTTTATTACCCAACAAGACTGATTTGGATTGATTGCCTTACATTCAAAATTAGTAAGAGCAGTATAGAAGGTAACGGAACTTTCTTTATTACAGTGTGGACTATTTCTGTCAAGTCGCAGGGTGCCGCACAGTCCCTGTGGAGTTGGGTGCTCGATACACAGACGAGGAATGGTCTCAGCAGCTCATGACTGTCAGTGACTTCATCAGCCAGTATATCATGGAGGAGGTCTGTTACACTCGTTTGTTTCATCTCCAAACACAGCAGCATGGTACTGGTACAGACAGCAGTTCTGCTTACAACAGACCTACTCAGAGGTGATGTCAAGGGAGGGGGTGTGCTGTAAGCACAACTCTGAATTAAAAGGTTTGACGTATTTTCAAGATCTGAAGCTAGGAATAATTAATACAACAATAGGTTTGATTTTTACCTATAATCAAATGTACAGCAGCTGGAATTTGGTGAATACATGCATACATACACACGCAGCAAAAACCTGACTGGTGGAATGTAAGGATAAGGGATCCTCAGCCAGCAGTGTTGTTCCTCTTTCTCATTAAACTGCTTGGTGAGATTTAGGATCAGATCCAAACTTACATGCCATGAGGCAGAAAAATACAAAGTTGATTAGCATCTGGAATGTCCTTTTGTTTTCACAGATGAGGATCCCAAGCCCCCATTTCTGTTTCCTAGCCTTCTGGCAGGAAGGACCATGTGCTGTAGCAAACTGATCTGTGGTGCACCCTAGAATAGAGTATGGAAGTAGTTCCAGGGCGTGAAGGAGAACTGGTCTGTGTGCCAGCAGGGTCTGGTTAGAAAGATGCAGCTGTCAAGACTCCATAGAGAGTCCCAGCTTCCTTCAGTAACTCAAGTTGGATGGTTTATTGATTGTGGAGACACACCTACACTCTCACAATTTCAGCGGAGCTGTAAGTTGCTATTTCTGAAGACCCCTTATACTGTTGAAATAGTTATAGTTCTACTCTAAATAGAACATTGGAAATGGATGTTACCTATTAGTAAATTCTATTCATCTGTAAGTAAATTAACTCACTGTCTTACCTGTATGTTACTGTGTTTTCTCTTTCTCTACTGTCATTTCAGAGCAACGTAGGATACCTTGCCCAGCACCAGCTTTTTGATCAGGTAAAACTGAGTGAATGTTTTTATCTTCCTACAGTCATGCATTCGTTTTGTAGCACAAGTTGTCTCTGACTGTACTAGATTGAAGGGCATATGGAGAATGCACAGTAATTCTTAAGTTTCTGTTCCCATTTTTTGAAGGAACAGAGGTAGAGGTTTGTTCCATTTGGCTGCAAGATATGGTAACAAAACCCTTTTGGGATGAAGACATTTAATCCTAGTGCTGTTTCAGTACAATGTAGCATACAGTTAGGGGGATGCCACCTGGAAAGCCCATTTCATAAGTCAGGGAAGAAATCTGGACAAGAAAGTCTTCAACATTGATATGTTTACCATAATCTGAAATGTCATTCCAATTTACCAGAGCTTAGGTTGGTAGGAGACATAAAAAGGAATTTACAGAGAAGCAAGCATAGTATAGAAGAGACCATCTGCTCCTTTTCCATGAAGAGCAAACATTCTTGTGGGTGTCTCTGATTTCTGCAAAAGCAAAGGATCTCTGAAGAATGAGGAAACCCCTTTCTTTCTCCCGTTTTCCCTTCCAACAGAATCTGCTCACTAGAACAGAAAGTTTGAGAACATTTCCTGCAGATTCCTAGCAGGTCAGCTACTTTTCTCCTACCCTTGCTGGACCAGCCAGTCATTTGTTTTCTTTGTGTCCAGTCTTGCTCATCTGTTCTATGAATTATGTATTTCGGCAAGTCAGCACATACCCTTTTTAATGTTTCTTTCTTTATGGAAATAGATCCCGGAACTGAAAGAAGATATCAGTATCCCTGACTACTGCTGCTTAGGGGAAGGGGAAGAAGATGACATCACCATTAATGCTTGGTTTGGTCCAGGAGGCACAATCTCACCTCTTCATCAAGATCCCCAGCAAAATTTTTTAGCCCAGGTATGTACTCTAGTTACTCTACACATGCCATTAATGCAATACTTAGAGAAAATGTTTATAGTATGTTTTAGAGACAAGGGGAGCAGACAACTTGAGGAACAATCAAACTGTAGAAAACATGCTGATACTATTTTGCTATTTTATTGCATTTGTCACTACTGCAACTTAATACTGAATGTAATCTTGTAGACCACAAGTGTTGCTCATTGAGACCATTAGTTACCGTTGTTTTACAGATGATAGATAGAAATCACAAGAAGCAGCTTTTCCAAGGTCACGAGGAATTTGTAACAGAATTGGGAAGAATCTGGATCCTGTCATGTTGTACTAAGGAGTTTCTTTTTCTGGTGTCATGGTTTGAGTCCAGCCAGTCCCCAAGCCTCATGCAGCCACTTTCCCATCCCCCAACCAGCAGGGTGAGGGAGAGAATGGGGAGAGTAAAAGCTAGAAAACTTGTGAATTGAGGTTTAATAAGCAAAAACCGTGCATGCAAGCAAAGCAAAACAAAGAATTGCTTGATTACTTCCCATGGGCAGGCAGGTGTTCAGTCATTCCCAGGAGAGCAGAACCCATCATGCTTAACAATTACTGGGGAAGACAAACACTATCACTCGAAACATCCCCCCTTTCTTCTTCTTCTCCCATATACTGAGCATGATGTCATATGGTCTGGAATATCCTTTGGTCAGTCAGTTTGGGTCACCTGTCCTGGCTGTGTCTCCTCCCAAGCTCCCAGGCACCCCCAAATTCCTTGCCAACATGGCAGTATGATAAGCAGAAAAGGCTTCAGGTCTGTGTAAACCCTGCTCAGCAATAACAAAAACATCTCTGTATTATCAACCCTGTGTTCAGTACAAATCCAAAACATGGTCCTGTACCAGCCACTGGGAAGAAAATTAATTGTATCCCAGCCAAAGCTAGCACATCTGGAAAGCAAGGTTTTGAGGTGGACTTAGGTGCATACTTTAGTCCATTTCAGGTTACCCAGTAAAATATTCATGCATGTGGTGAGATAGGAATTAAAACTTATACTATGACCTCATTTCTGCTGAGTTCCTCTTGGCAGGCTTTTTGATGATGGCTTTTAGTACAGAATAACTCAATAGAATATTGGGGCCTTTTGTGGTAAGCACTAAACAGGTCCAGGGATTTCTTCTGGATCCAAGCAGTTGACTACTGTGAATCTTCAAACACTGAGAGGTGTTTTGTTTACTAAAGGAGACTGCTGCCCCATCAGACTCTTAAAAAAAAAAGGGCTTACACTTCCACACTTTTCCAGCAGGATTGTGACATTACTTTCTACTGATGGTTATTTATGTGTTGAGCCTTAGTTTCTCTGTCCCAGTTGCATCTTGCTAACCTGTGTTATCACTTGAAACTGAGGCTTAATTCAGGCCTTCCTAGCATGGTTTTTTTCAACTGCTGTGCAACTCTGTGTGGATTGTATTTCTCTTCCGTGCTACCTGCTTGGCACACACATACAGCTGCATTCTGAAAGTGAAGTACTGTACTATTTATGCTATGTAAAGCTTGAGGGGAACTTTTCTTGGTGGAAGAAAAATTTATAGTAGCTGTTGGACTGGGAAAAGATACTTCCCTTACCAACCTCAGAACCTGTTTTCTTCTGCCTGAAAAATGGGAGATTATCCGCCAGTGCTGTGGAAGAGTGTTTGTAATTTGAACAGCTGGTGATCTGGCAGCTTTCAATTAAAATTGCCCTGCTTCATGATGCCATTTAAACTGTGGCTGTGGAGTACGGGAAGGCACAAGCACAAGTAACAAAATGAAATGATCCTGGCTGGTGGCGAGATGGTAGTTCTTCCGTTAATGAGAAAAGCCGTCTCCGGAGATGCAGGGTATTGCCCATTAACTGGTGCCTGCAGTCTTATAATATACAAGGTCTTAACCCAGTGAGGCAGGTGAAGGAAGGAGCTGTTAACAGCTGATGGCAGTCCTAGAAAAAGTTCAAGCATTCAGAGGACATGCTGTTGGAGCAGTAACCAGCATTTTTGTCACTTCCATACATCACCAAAAATACCATGTAATACTTGGTTCTTTAGAGAGCTGATTAATATCGTTAATCCCTTTGGGGTATGGAAGGCATCCTAAAAACACATGGACAGCCAGAGTTATATAGATCAATGCTCTAGTAGTTTAATCAGTGATAGTGAAGAGTAGAACAGGGCAGGAGTACTTGGTACTTGTCCAGTCTGTAGAATACATTTATGTGCTGTCCTTGAAGCAACAAACTCTAAATAACCAGTATGACAGCTTTGGTGTTGGTAAGATTTCAGGAAATCCTGTTCTATTATGTGGGAAGGGATGTTAAGACAGAGGAAAAGCAGGTTGGTTAGGAATGGTTGGGTAGCCACTCCAGGGTGCTGGGGTTAGTCAAGGTACCCATAACAGGGCAGTTCCCAACGAGTATGATCATGCCTAGCTCTTGAGGTGATTGGAATGCTGGCATAAGCAGTATGAATCTTCACCCTAACCCTTCTGTTCCACTGGTATCAGTGGAGGAGTCAGCTTTGACTCATTCATGCTGCCACATCTTGGCACCCAAAACTTGCAGTTCATGTGGTGTTCAGGGAAGCCAGGCCACTCGCCTTACGAATTCTCATCTCATTTCAGCACTCCAATGAAAGAATTGGTTTAATGATGATACAGAAATAAGAGTTTGAGGGGTATATGGAAGCTTAGCAGTCACTGTGCAAGTACCTCAGCCTGTTGATGTGAGTTGCAATGAAGGTTCAGCCTCCTTATTCTCAGTTCTTCTAGCTATATAGAGCCCAAATAACAATGTATAATTGTGTGCCTTAAACTTCCAATTGAAAGCAATCTGGTTAAAGGCATTTCCTTCCCAAAGGTATTTCAAATTCTTATCTGCTCCAAGGGAAGAGGTACTTGAATTCCAATAGCCTGATTTAACTTTTTATTACAGTGGTGTCTATTACTAACAAAGATAATTGTGTTACTTGCAATCAGGCATATTTTACTGTTAAATGCCAGCTATGGCCCACAGTTTCCAGTAATGGGCCAGTTAATGACCAATGGAAAACATTTATTTTATTATAAATACAGGTATTTGGAAGAAAGTATATCCGTCTCTATTCACCACAAGATTCAGAAAACCTGTACCCACATGAAAGCCAAATTCTTCACAACACTAGTCAGGTAAATAGTTGCCTGAAATTTTAATATTAGTAATGTTATCAAATCATATTTGAGTAAAGACATTCTTCTGATGATTGTTTGCTTTTTTATAGGTTGATGTGGAAGATCCAGACTTGGTCAAGTTTCCAAATTTCACAAAGGCTGCATTTCAGTCCTGCATTCTGATGCCTGGACAGATTCTGTTTATTCCAGTTAAATACTGGCACTATGTGCGATCGCTTGAGCTCAGCTTCTCTGTTAGCTTCTGGTGGTCATAGCTCTGAAATGTAGTCAGCAGCACTGAAATGGGAATTAAAAATCAGGGAAGTAGCATCTCTCTCTCAGGAGAGGTTAGAGGTGGAGCAAAACCAAAAACCAACAAACTCTTGCTAAAGCATGGGGAAGGAGTCACAATGGGGAAGTGGAAAGATGATGCTGTAGCCACTTCATTTTTGTAGATGTTTCTAATAACTCCTAAAGAGCATATGTTAGGTCATTGTCCTGTGTGTTCCTGCCTCAGAAACAGCCTGTGTACGGGCACTGCCAGGGCTCTGCCTGAGCCTCTGTCTGAAAAACCAGGTCAGTGTTATCTTCTACTTGGATTTAGTAACACTAAACTCTGGAGTTAGCTAGAGAGATGGTGCTACCTAGAGGTTCAATCCATTAAAAAATTAAGCTAACACCAAGCAAGGTACTAGTCTCCTGCATGGAAAAAGTTACTCATGTCCTTCTTCTGGCCAGGAAAGGTTTAATTTTTGCAGGAGCCAGGAGGGGCATGGGCCAGACCCAGAGGTTATTCTGTACCACCTTGGCCTGCCACTCCTGCAGTCCAGGGGCAGGAAGTGGTTCCTTGGTCTCTTAGTGATTGAGTTACACTCTTGTGTGAATCTTTTGTTTCTCTCATACACTTTGTTATTGATATTGTTGCTGTTACTGCTCAGTTTCTTATTCCATTGCTGTTTCCAGTAAATTGTTCTTATTGCAACTCATGATCTTTATCTTTTGGGCCTCCCAATTCTCCTGTCCATGAGGGGAGAGGTAGGGAGTGAGCAAGCATCTCGTGGTTTGGAGTGTTCTGGTGGGAACACTAATTCAGAGAGTACCATTCCAAAACCACAATATCATGTTAAAGCCTAGAACATAACTGAAGTTAATCCATAGTTTAATTGCAGTTAGATAAACCAAATTTTAATTATACTTTGATTAACCATCACCTAAACTGCTGACACAGCCTTTCTGCAATGTCACACATCTCTGCCAAGGACAAGAATGTTACCATTTCAGTCTGGTGTCTGGCAATAGCCAGTCCTTAGCTCCTTTCCAAGTCGCTCTTAAAGGAAAAAGCATCCTTACTTGAAACTGGAGACAGAAGTGCCAGGACTAAAAACCTAAAGAATCTCAATATGCTAATTTTTCCAGCACTTTGCAGACGTACGCTAACATTGCCCTAAGTCTGGTCCTACTGCTTCCCAATCCTTTTGTGGCAATATTCCTTCCATACAGAGCACAGCTGTTTGTGACCTGGCCTTACATCAAGACAAATTCTTCTGCATCTAAAGAAGGGACAAAACAACCACAGTGCCAACTAGAAGTGTTCCAACTCCAGCCTTAGGTCAGAGACTCAGCCAGCTGCCTTGCACATACTACACTGATTTTTCATCTGCTTGAAGTGCTACAGCAGGTGTCATTTCCATTGCACAACTGAATTTGTCCTGTCCATGCACAAACAGGGAGCACTTGCTGAGAAAGGCTTCTTTCAAGAGTTCAGCTGCATATATCAGCAGGACTAACTAAAACATTTGCATCTTTCATCCTCAAACATGCCCTGAGAATCCCAACCCAAGAATATGGAGAATTACAAACACAAAACTGCCTCCAAGAAAGCTGTGCAGGCATTACTGTGAACAGGAAGGTCAATGATGATAGTTTTATTTTAAGATTCTTAGAACTTTAGAAAATAATACACTGAGGACTGTTACTAATGAATACAATACAGTCTGGCTGTTCTGTCAGAGTGGGGGCAAACAGATGTCACTGACATCAAGTTTTACTGGCATCATCTAGGGCCGAGAATGAAGCTCTGTGATGAGTCTGGGAGCCCATCCGACTCACACCTGTAAAGAAAACCAAAGGAAGGTTAATGGACAACACACAAAAAAGGATAATATTGTATAACCTCCTTTTCTAAAATGCTTTGGATATTCCTCTGTTGCTGTTCACAATGTCCAATTTCCCTGGACAAATGGAGGAATTCCAAAGAGATTCTTAGAAGCTCAGTATTTACAGAAGTTTTAGTGTCATGGGTTAAGTGTGCCTCTATTCCTTCCCCCCTAAGCCCCCACGTCCTAAAGATAGTTATAAAAAAATATGCACAGGGTCTACTCTGCCCCTGTGGCACTCTTTGGGCGCTGTGGGGGCTCAGTGCTGCCTGTGTGTGGTTTAGTGTCTGAAACATACCACTGAAGTCAGAAATAGCTGATACTCACAGTTATAAAACAGGCACTGCCACTGAATATCACAGCCCATTTCCTAGTATTATTACATTCAATTTTTTTAAAAATAGGTTGCTTGGTACCTGGGATGTCACAAGACCAGAATTCATTACACTTGGGACAGCGGGGTTCAGTCTGGGCTCTGAAGTACTTTCTGACACAAGGTAAGTGCATTCCAATTCCACAGGATTCACATACTTGGCTCTGAAATCAGGAGTGTTGATTCAGAAAATCTTTCTAAATTGTCCTTCAATTTAAGAGAAAGTTGTTACAAAGGGCAGCAGATATGCAACACTTTGTTCTAAAGAATAGTTCCCACAATACGGGTGGTGGACACACTCAATCGTCAAAGCTGGTAAATGGTAAAAGGAGGTATTTTTCTGTAAACTACATGTTTACATTTACATTTTGTCCCTACATGGACAAAATTTAGCTTTGAAAGACAACAATTTCAGTGCAATAAAGGAGACCACAGTTGGGATGGAAAAAGTAACATGGAAGCATGTTAGGTGGGCAGATCAGAACATCCAGGCTCACAGATCAAGAAAATGTAACAGTTTTGGAATAGGAATCCAGGCTGTAACTACTTAAGCAAGACGGAACTGGTAATGTCCCAGCTATCAAAACACAGTGCTTTAGCATGCTCTACATAGCACACATGTTCCTTCTGAGGTCCAAACACAAGTAATTCCTGAATTAAAATCCCAGGACCAAAAATGAATGTGTCACACCACAAGGTCTGTTGGTAAGGCCCAAAGAGGACACTGCTAAACCTCTTTCAGCATCAGGGGTTCATCTCTAACATGCTGGTTTGGAAAGCCAGACAGCACAACCATGTTCCTCATTGCGGGAGTGCACTTTCCCAATTTTATACTCGGAGACATGGCTCCAAGACAATTTTATTTCTAAAGACAGAAGATAAAATGCCTAAAAAAAAAAAAAAAAAAAGTTTTTTCACAAAATACATGAGCACCCATGACCAGATTACAAGACCAAGATTTTTTAGTGCCCACCTTATACCGAAGGGAAAGTATCCCAAACCTGAGCTATGACCACGCAAGTCCATTGGCTGAGGTGATAAAACATGTTACCTGGATGGCGAGGCTGTGACAGATGTTACATTTTCTTGCCACATCCTGGTAGTTGCTGAGAATGTACTGTTCCATCTCAATTATGCAACGAGTATGCAGAGTATATTCACCATTTTTCTAAGGAAACAAGTGTTGAGATGAGGAATTTATTTTAATTCCTTTTACCTTTTTTGACTTTGCTAACCAAAGTTGGTCATGAAACCAACATACTGGTACAACACAAGGCCAGAACACTTTTGAAATAGCAGAACGCTTTAGTTTATAGAGGAGCAGAATAAAGATCCCACACCTTTAACAGAGGTCTAGTCCTTGGAAAGCATAGATGAGCAAGCATGCACTGCCTAACAGAGGCATGCTGTTTTGGGATCCTCCATTTATATTAGCGGAAATTCTCCCGGCTGTCGACAAAATCTAGGCATTTCCTGCTTGATGTATCTTTGGAAATCTCTGCCGAATCAACTTAACATGTAAGTAACTGTGTGGCAGTAGGTTGGAGATCTATGATGCAACGACTCCAGCAGAAAAGGGATTAAGGTCTCACTTGGCAAGCCACTGCAGTGTTCACATGGTGAGCTCATCTCCACTGCTCCCTCATAAAATAAAACAGGTGTAACCATGTGCACAGTGGCCCATGCATTTCTGGTACAGGAAGTTTTCAACATGTCTGGCCTTACTCCTTTTCAGGAAATTCTGAACGTAACTAACAGCACTGATCACTCTGGAGAGCTTTCCCCAGCTCTTGTTCCAGATTGAAGGATGCTGTGCTGTTGGGTACAAAGGATGTCTGTCTGTTCACTGGGCAGGACTGGACACATGAACGGACCTGGCTCAGGTACAAGAAACTGAAACCATATGGTCCTGTACAGACCTACCCAAGGACTTTTTCCTTGTAAGTCCTTTTCTGCAAAAATCACTGGAGCAGCAATAAGCATGGGCCCATAAGACCATTTTTACCATCATTCATTCAAGAGCTCCAGTCTCAGCTACCACATCTGTAAGAACATGGTAGCTGGACTTACTGAACTATGAACACTTGAATGCAGTTACCTCAGAGAGCCACTTATCCTCCACAAAAACTTTCAGCACTTGTTCTGCTTCCTTTTTCTTCATTTTCTTTGTCTTAAGTTGGTCAGCCAAGTTTAAAATATCTGTAGATGAGGCAAAGCCATTTTCTGATAAAATTATTAGGTCCATCTACAGGAAGAAACATTACCAATTATTAGAAACACTGCAATTAGGCAGACACACCTTACAGTAATGTGATGATGTACATTTTTTTAGCATCCATGTATGTGAGAGATACTATAGTATATGGCTTGAACCAGAATTGTAAAACAAAGGCCAAAAGCTGAAACAATCCTTGTCACCTTGACAGTTTCAATCTTTGCCAAGAAAATGTTTCCACAAATAGAAGTGTACGTGCTGCCTAAATGAAGCTGCATTCAGGGACCCCTGGACACACTCAGTGGTGACAGATCTATTTCTTTTTATCTGCTCTTTGTCAAAGTTCTTTTGAGAAAAAACCTCAATAACCATAGACAAACGTTTATATTCAAATCAGCAAATTCATTTTGTATGTTACTAGCATTAAAAACTACTGTATATTACTAAACTACTGAAGCCAGTGAAAAACTCAGCAATCATAACTGAAAATCCTGAAGAAAGTTGTTTGTGTTATTAAAAGTAGGCGTGTTGAGTCCCTAACCCCAAGGAGCCCTTCCCTGGTGCTGATTTTGCCTTACCCATAATTGACTTACAACAGCAAATCATTACTTGCACATACTTTCATACCTGCTCACCCTGCCCATTTGATCTCAGATAAACTTAAGTAAAATGGCAACTACTTCCTCAACCACATCTCCATTTCCATTTTCATTAATTTTAAGACGATACCTTCACAAATAATATTATTTACTAAGTGATAACTGATATACTTACTGTTTTTCTGAACAATTCTAATTCAATTTCTGTATAGTCAGATGCCATTTTAGTTACTTCAGTTTCCGCCAAATTCACCTACAAAAAAATAAACTGATATAAAGTACTGATGTAGTTTTATATCAGAAACTCTAGAAGACCCCCTGAGGTAAAGAATACATAATCTTACAATTAACATAAACGTTCTTTGAGGGGCACTCGATGGTATTCAAGTTCTTTCTTTACAACCCCTGATCTTCCAGCCACAAATTCTCCACAGCTGCCTCTGCCCAGGCAAAGCCATTCCACAACCCAAGCTCCCAGAACTGACACGGAGTGCTGCAGCAGAGCTGACACATCCCACCAGGCCCAGTGCTGGACAGCAGCAGGAACTATGTTGTCAGTCACCTTTTTTTTCCACTGTGAAAACCAGCTGCCCGTGTTTTCTACTCTTATTGCACATGCTACTACTATTAATTATTAGCTCGACTTAACTGGCAAAAGGAAAGGTTAAAAGCAGCAGCTAATCTTACAATACCTCCTGTACGGTCTTTTGAAATTACTAGATAACCTTCTGACATGCACATTGCAGATCATCTGGGGAAACTTCTTACAGGCCACTCCTCAGCAATCCTTTTGTGCTAGGTTAATTTTTGAGTGGGAGAAAAAGAAAACTGATGTTGGACAGCTCTGTTTCCTAGTTTAAAAATCTCTCTCAGGAAAGAAAGTCTCCTGTGGAAAAGGAATCTCACTTCAGCAATTAAGCAATGTTTATGCTAAGTAACTCCAACACTGCTGTCATCCTTGCTGCCATGTCCTATTCCCACACACCTGGGCTGTGGCAGTTTATCCTCCCAGCAGCTCCTGCAGCCACTGCGAGCCCCACGCAAACACAGCACAGCAGGTACCTACTACAGCATAATGTGCTCTCCCATCGTCTTCCGATATTCTTTTCCGGATCTGCATAAACAAAGGCTGCAGGTGGCTATTAATAATGCTGATGAAATCGTCCAGTTTATCATGTGCATAGTAAACTGAAAATAAATGAGAAAAACCACATACAGAGAAAAGTCAAACAACTACACATCAGGCAGATCTTTTTATGTGAAACATTTTTTCCCAGGTAAAAGTGCTAAAACTGTGAGGCAGAATTCAAACAGTTCTATTCAGCAGACATATCATTCTTCTGCTGCTCTCTTGTGGCCTTCAGAGATGCTCAGCTCTTTTAAAATCAGTTGACAGAGTCCAGACATTCTGCCTTGTTGCAAGGAACCCATGGCACTAATCCAGTAATTACAGTGACCTGAACTAAGCTGAATGGAAAATAAAACATAACCGGGAAAAAATATTATGCACAATAGAAAAATACACTGACTTGAATTCCTTTATACACAAGGGATTTCTTGTTTCTGTATGTTCTGTTTCACAAATTAATGGCATATAAGTGATCCAAGTTACATACCAGAAAACCTAAAACTCTAGTGTTGTAGAAACACAAGGAATATATTGAGTCTTGTTCTACAAACCAAGTAAGTACTAGCAGCAGTTTTGTCATAGACATAGTTAAGATGGATTTTGCAGTCATTCTGTGGAAGCGCATGCAATGGCTCTTGCCTGCACAGCACCAGCACAACCCTTACCTCCATCCAAAAAAGACTGTCAGTGGCAACACTCCTGTTGCCTTCATCAGGCTACGGTTTAAAAACTAGAGCTAAGTAACAGCTCGTAATTTTAGATAAATGATTCATGTGTCAGAAATACAACCAGTTATCACAAAATTAATCCTGTTCTCAGTCACAGGAGTCCCTCGCTCGCGTAGCAGCACTGGGCCAAGGTCCTGCTCCCAAACCCTATGGCACCATACAGCACAGTGCCAAACAGCACTTATAGGATTCTCCTGCCCAGGAGTTCCTGATTCTGATATACAAGATTCCTTTAATGAACAAAGCCAACAAACAGCAAGAACAATAGTAAAGTAAGTACAATATTTAAGTATAGTTTTGCCACCTGCTTGGCACCTGTCAGCAGGAAACACTGCACACAGCAGTCAGGAAGCTTTAGTGACAGAGAGGGTAAAATATGAAAGATAACAGAATACTCTTTTGTACAACAGCTGTGACATTTTAATGTGAATGAGTGGCTGTTCCAGTAGATCTTATGTGGGAAAAAAAGGGATAAAAACTCTTCATAAAAAATGAACAGGGGTTAGAGAACACCAGAAGTTGCGCTTCACGAATTTTAGCATCTAAGAAGTAGGTCAAGTTACAGTTCCTGACTCAAGAGACACACAAATAGACTACTTCATTCTGACCCTACATCTATGGGTAAGTAGCTACAAATTCACAGAA
This sequence comes from Melanocharis versteri, assembly GCA_013397845.1. NCBI lineage: Eukaryota > Metazoa > Chordata > Aves > Passeriformes > Melanocharitidae > Melanocharis > Melanocharis versteri. Next base: position 278,788 of record VZTG01001224.1, read on the forward strand.
AACCAGAAGAGTCACTGCAGAGTGGGTAGCATGGTGACATGGCACAGGGACACTCCTAAGCCTGGCAGAAGCACAGCTTCCAGGACTTGGAATGGACAATACAGTGCAAGTGAGGTGGGAAAAAAGCACAGCAATTCACCAGGACACCTCATCTCATCCTCACCAAAGTATTTCTGCAACAGTCACTTCTCCCACAACACCTGAAAGAAATAACTTAAGTGCACTTACTTAAAAGCATTCACTATAGTGAAGTACTTCCAGTGTCAAAAATTATTTTTTAAAAATCATTTATATGTACAACCTATAAGCAACAACCCTGATAAAATAAGAAGTACTATATATGAATCTGGCCTGATTAGAAATTAGTTTACTCATTGCTATTTTATTTTATCTTTCAGGAAAGAGAGGGAACACTCATATCATTACAGTTTTTAAACTTTTTTTAGCTGGTGCTTGCCCTTCAGAAATTAAATTATTTGTAAACTGCACCAGGAAAAAAAAAACAGTTCTTTCATCACCAAGACAGACACACCTTTATCAGTTTCACAGCAGTGCTGGTGTAATTTCCTGGCCTCTGATCCTTCTGTTATCCCATTAGACATCAGAACCTGCAAGAACCGTCGATGAGCATCAGTCATCTGAGCAGCCATCACAGTGTTTCACCAGGCTTCAAGTGCTGCAGGAGGTTTAAGCTGGAATTAATGCACATGTTCATGCAAATTACAAACACACAATCCAAGTGTACACAAGATTTCAATTAAAGTCTATTACATTGAATGAGGGCAAAAAAAGTAGATCCCAAGGTTGTCCTCAGAATGCAAAGGGTGACCAGCTCTGAACTTCTGGAAGCGTGCAAGAGATAAAGTCAAACTAGTTTTAGCTACAGAAAAGAACAATATAGGCATTGTGTTGTCACCCAAAATCGGGAATAAAACTCCTTAATGCTACATTGGTGTTAAGAAGAAGGAAGCAATACTTTATTGCAGCACTGGATACACAGGGGAATGACTGCTGCTTAACGTGCATAGTTGGCTCAAGCTGACACACACAGTAAGTCACTTGAGTCTGCACAGTTAGTGCCATACGGTGTTCCTGGAGGGTCTTTAGGTACCCCGGGTGGTCACTGAGCCTCTAAACTTCGATAATGATCTTCTCTATCCGGTGTGGTTTTCATCGAAGCTGCACAGTATGTTGCTGAGCAAAGTGGATTGGGCCGGTTTGGCTTGTTACCAACGGGGTTAGAGAGCTCTCAACGTCCCACTAACAGAACGTTCACTAACCGTTACCCTCCTCTGCGGTATTTACAACACTATCATCCCCCAAACCTGAAAATAACGGTGTTGGGTGACGAACACAACACCATCTGCGATTCTATGCTGGATAAAGCTCCTGCTCCCCACACAGCCTGATTTGAGCAGAGTCAATCAGAGCGGGTAACTTCGGACAAAAAATAATCCTCTACCGGTTTCGAAGAATGCCTGAACTGACTAAAGGCAGCAAATTCCTTGACCACTGCACCAACCGACTCCCCGCTTCTGGCTGAGCTCCGGCCCCGCCGCTTCGCCGCCCGCGCGGCCCCGGGCCGGCCGCAGCCCACGGAGGCAATGGCCCGGAAAACCGCCCGGCCCGCCAGCCTTCGGCCCTGCCTGGACCCACCGCGGCTCACCAGGACCTTCCGGGGTTCGCCGGGGCTCCCACCGCGGTACCACCCCCCCAGGCCGCGCCCGCACCTGCCTGCGCTCCGCTCCGCTCCACACCTCACCGACGGCTGCGCGCGCCTGCCCTCGATCGCCCCGCCCCGCTCGGCCCCGCCCCGCGCCGGATAGGCC
>VZTG01001224.1:280738-304625 GCA_013397845.1 Melanocharis versteri
GTCCCACGGCCCCTTCGTCCCGGCGTCAGGACGGGCTCCTTCTCGTTACTTGCGCTTGGCGCGCCGTTTGTGCGGCCTGTGTTTTCCTTCGTGCCGGTTCTGGGTAGGGCGGAAGGTCCGTGCTCCCTCCCGGGCTTGGCCGGGTGGAGATCCCGGGGCCCGTCCCGTGCGGCGGCTCCGGCTGGAGCCCGCGGGCAGAATCGCTTCTCTTTCCTTGAGATTGTTTAACTCGGGTGCTCCTTTTACAATATTTTAGACAAAAGTGATACAATTCTCCGAAGTGTCGTTCCCGCCGGACGTGCTGCGCGGTGGGCGCAGCAGCCCCGCCTGTCCCGGGCCCGCGTTCCCGACCGGAGCCGTTCCCGGCCGTGCCCAGCCCGGGGCTCGGGCTGCGGCCCCCGTGTGCCCGGAGGCCCTCGGAGCTTCGGACCGGTTCGTGCTGAGCGCCCGGAAAAGGGCGGATTCTCATCAGAAGGCATTACACTCTGCATGGGTTTTCTTTCAAGGTTTGATACAGAATCTATTGGTGAACCTTTTGCTTTGCCATGTACCGCTTGTCTCATTTTATTCAGCGTTTGCAGCCAGTGCTTTAAACTAGAGGGTAAGACAAGATGTGCCTCAGTTTTAAAAAGAGGCACTTTTAAACGGGGAGTGATGCTTCAGCTGTACAATTGCAGCAACGGTGCATTAAGCAGTCTTGTGTGATATCTGACCTCTTGGTTTGGGCAGGAGTTACTCTTTGCACGTAACAGTTTTGCAGGTTATACCTGTTAATGAAATGTGACCCTAATTTCGTTAGAAGACCAGAGCAAAAGTTAGTACCGTTTTTCTTGATAGTAAATTAAATAATTTTAATCACATCATACTTTTTTCAAGAAACAGTAAGGTTAAGTGATCAAAGCTTATAGCTTGTGCCAGTAATCATGTAGATCTGCTTCTAACTCCGACAGAGATTTCTTTCCTACTTTTGGGGAAGTCACTTATGTCTTTACAATTTACTTTCCACAAATATATCGGGGTTATTAGGTTTGCTGCAATTTTAGTATTGTCTTTATGTGTTACATACTTCTTTAAGATTGGTATTTCATTGTCTGGTATAATGAAAAAACTTAAGAGGTAACAGGCAGAAGAGCTGTGGATGTTTCAAATTTTTTTCCTTTTGCAGTTTCATTAAAGCTCTGGCTTAACTCCATTTTCATCCACATGTGCAGATCCATTCTTCCATGAGAAGATGGTTTTGGTCTGCCATCTGCTCATTTGGACATGCTTACGTGGTTCAGGATTCTCTGCCAAAGTTTTAAGAGTTCTAAGAGTTTCTTGGAATTCTAGTCATGTGGCAGTATTACTTAACAGTGGAAAGCAAATGCTTCCTCTCTTGAGAATTACAGGAAAAAGGGAAATAAGGATTTTTTTTTTTTTTGTGCCAGAGCAGATGGCTCTTTTTTTCTGAGCAGCAGCGAAGGTGCTTGTGTTCTTTTAAAGAAACGTATTACTGTGCTTAGTCACATTTCATCTGTTCTCAGAATGTGAAAAACTTAGCTCTTGAGTAATAGTTTTCTCAAGCTCTTATGAGAAATTTGTCTTTCATGTTTGTCCTTTATTACTAGATGAGCAGTAACTGCCCCAGAGAAGGTCACAGAAGAATCTCCATTCTGATCTTCTGTTTTCACTAACAATGTCCTTATCCCTTAACTTCCAATATGGATATTTTCAGACAGACAGACAGACTCGCCTCTGTCAGACACGTGAAATATGGTTCTGCTGCTATGGTTGGCTTCGGGAAGACAGTATTGAACTGCCATCCATAAATACCTTTCAGTGGTCTTTTCTGCTTCAGAATCTGACCAAGCTTCTGCAGAACACCCAACAGCATTCACCTGCTGAAGGAGATCTTCAGAGGAATTCTCTTCTCTTCTCTTCTCTTCTCTTCTCTTCTCTTCTCTTCTCTTCTCTTCTCTTCTCTTCTCTTCTCTTCTCTTCTCTTCTCTTCTCTTCTCTTCTCTTCTCTTCTCTTCTCTTCTCTTCTCCTCTCCTCTCCTCTCCTCTCCGTCACACTGAGAGAATCATGAGGCTTTGAAATGAAAACAGGCGTACTACCTGGGAGCTCTACAGGTGTAAACAGAACAGCTGAAGCTTGCAGGCAGCAAGAACACTCTGTCCAGACATGGAAGTTAGAAAATCCCAAAAGCATGGGAGGAAGGGACCGAAGGGTTGTGTGTTGACAATATGCTGCTGAACAAATTTTATCCCTCTTTATACTGAATGCAAAGCCAAAAGCATATTAGTTAGCATGACTTCACCGTGAATTTACCAGAATTTTAAATGCATCGCATCCATTTGTAGTGATATGAAAGCTGGTAGCTGTATCTTAGGCATTAAGTAGCTATATTGGTAAAAAAAATCTTGGGGATACTTGCTATTTTTAAGTCTGAAATGAATTATTCAATCTGTTTTCGATTTACCTAGACAGTTTTGCTATGCTTAGGGCCATAAAAGCTACATTATTTTCCTTCTCCAGAGTTGTTCTGGTTATATCATGATTAGGTATGTGTTTTACAACTTCTAATTATTTAATGTTTTAATGAATCTGCATTCTATTGGAGCAATGCTCAGAGTTCTTTACTAAATTTTTTTTTAAGAGGGTGATACTCGAATTATCGAGGTACTGGTGATAGGACTTGGGGAAAACATTTTAGGTCAATAGATCAAACACTTCATTCTTAAATTCTTTTACTTGTCTGAGTGGAATTGTAGGGCTTTGGTGACAATGTCACTGATTTTGGCCTAGTGCTTACCCTTTTAACTGCTCACATATTAGCAACTTTCCTTTTCTAGTAGCTGCACTGCTAATGTCAGTCCCGTATCCTCTGTAATTAAAATTTTGCAGAAAAGTCTCCTAGCTCATTTGTATTCTTCTTATTCTTCTACATGTCTTGTTTCATGAGCTAATTTTAGGGGCCAGAGGTGGGAAACAGGTACAGCAGGGGGTCTGAATTCTAACATCTAGCAGAGTGGTAGGAAAAAGTACACCTTTACCTTAACTGAGACAGGGATGTAAGCTTATTATGTTTTCTATTGGCAGAATTGCAGCACAGTTTTTCCTACTGAACCTGACCAATGTCAATAATGGCAAGACTCCCAAGTGCTGCGCCGTATACCCTGTGGATCCTTTTCTTTTCATGTACGACAAATGAAGGTATGTTTGTCAATATTTTAAATTACTATACTGAAGATTTTCTTGACAGCATTTTTCCACGACCACTAGGTAACGCTGTTACCACTAATTAACTACTATAAAATTTGTAACTTCAAATGTCAGAAATATCCCTGTACTAGAAAAAAAATCTTAGATTTTTTCTCTGTATATTGACCTTTTCTATGTGGGCAAGAAAAATCAGAAATTTGCAGAAAGGAGCAACAGGTTTGGAAAGCCATCTCCTCCTTCCCCACTGTCTGATCTGCCCTGGGCGCCGCGCCGTGAGCCAGGTGTCAGCTCTGCAGGGAGCTCCCGCAGCCCCGGCTGCTGCGGTTTGCCAGGGGCCGCGAGGGAGCCGCGCTCCCGGAGCTGCGCTGCCACAGCTGCCGTCAGTTCGTGCTCTCCGGAGTCTGCAGAGGGGCTGAGCTGGAAAACATGCTTGCCCGGGTTAGAACAGATTTGGCAGGCCCTGTCTGTGGGGCGCTGCAGCTCTGACTTGCCCCTGCGCAGGGGCGGATGAGGGACGGCGACTCCGCCGTGTCCGTTCTGTCAGCCTGCAGATGTGTCGAGTCGCAGTGCTGCTGCTTCCTTAAGGGTTATTTCATGAAGCTCACTTGGCAGAAGCTGAATATAAACATGGGTTGTTTTCCTTGCATCTTTTATGATGTTTGATTATAAATACATGTGAGATATATATAGTAATGGTTTTCAATAATGGATTTTTATTTTCTGGAAAATGAATCTCACACTTTGTTTTCTGTATATTTTTTAACTAGTTCCACAGTAGTCTATAGTTTCTTAGGTCTCGTTTTGTTTTGTTTTATAAAGCAAACCAAGATAGTTAAAAGACAATTTAAAATACCCTGTCTCTGAAAAAGAATGTTTATTAGCTACTGTCTAATGTACTATGAAATAGTGCAATTTAAATTAATGAGAAGGATCAAGGTTTGCAAGAGCACATTGGGAGGGTTGTCTGATCTAGGTAATCCCACTTTTTCATTTCCCTAAATGATCTTTATCAAAGTTTAATTTTATTGTGTTTTGTTTGGGTTTGTTTGCCTAGTTAACTATGCGTTTTAAGTTTCTTCAGCATCGTGTACTCTTTGAGGATTAAAAAAATTCAGTATTTCAGTTCCCTCTTTTAACTACACAAACTCAAAACAAACTCTGTACTGTATATGGTTTCAAAAGGAAATTCTCAAATATCTGAGCTTTTAAAAAAAATATGGTGTACCAGAGATGGAAAAGTGAGAAGGTGACAGGAAAAGAGCAGAGAATATAATTTAGAGTTCTGAAAAGACATGAGGGCACTGAATGGCAAGATAAAGTAAAACTGTTAGTCATCATAGCTTAACACAGGAGGAAGAGCTTCATTTAATTGAAGTGTTCTTGAAAGTGTAGGATGATTAACACATTGAAAAATAATGTAATTCATCTTTAAGGGCCTTATATTGATAGTACTTCTGTTAAAGGTACATTTTAAAGTGAGAAAAGGAAACTATCAATAAAATTACAAATGGTAACCAAATATAAAAAAACATCAACAGGATAATGATTATTGTAAAATAAAAAGCAGTGTGACTGTTAAAGTGTTGCAGAAGTTTGACTTGCTGCTTTTTTGATGAGTTTTAAAGAATTGGGTACCATGCAGAAAAAAAAGGAATCTAACATGGTACTGCCATCCAGAAAGGACATAACAGCAATAGTTCTTATCTATAAGAGAAATATGTAGCCTTAGTAATTAAACCAAAACATTTTCTAAGTATTTGAACACTAATGAAACCATGAATTGCAGTCAGTTCTAGGTTTATAAGCAGTCAATATACCAGACAACTTAGAATCCAAATTTTATAGATCCCATCGTGCTATATATCATGTCCACTAAAAGGTACCATCACATTTTACATTTGCAGATCCTCTACTGTGTCAGAGTATGCAGAAGTTGGATCATAGTAAATAACACAAGTGGACTACAGAAAAATAGAAATGTAGGGAAGATAAAATGAAATTAGATACTTTCGGCAAATAAAGCTTGGGATGAATAATCTGAAATTTAGGTACCCATTGGAAGGAATAAGCCTGTGAAGCAGAAGTGGCTGAAGGATAGCGACCTTGCAGGATGTGAATAGCTGGCAACTGAGTCTTGAATTTGCAATGTAAATGACCAGCATGGAGAGCTGGTAATGTACTGGGCCATGTACACAAAATTTGGTCATGTATAATAGAAAACCTTCTAGCAGATTTCCTTTGGAAATTCTCAGAAAATCTTGATTAATAGGATTCAAAAAAACAGTCAAAGCTATTTTTAATTTTCACAGGAAATAGACAGAAAGAGCAGAAAAGGATTTATATTTGTACAGCTTGTGCAAGAAAAGGGAGACACTGTTATTATTTACCTGTGAAAGAGAAGTCAAACATCAGAAAAGGCAAATAATTGTCTTGGATGATAACGGTATTAGCTATTTCTGACTGCTTCGCTGAGAAATGGTCACATTCCAAGGTCCACTACCAGGGTCGGCACACTGTTAGTCCAAATAACAACTGGACCTTACTGTCACCTGCTTCTCCTCTTCTGTTCTGTGTATTACTCTTGTGGAGCACATTGAAATAAAGGAAAGTGAGGCTGGAAGGGATACTGAGGATTGTGGATTCTACTTCTGCTTCCAGTTCTAACAAAGATATTTTGACCAGTATATTCTATGTTTGGCTTAAATACTGCCAGTGAAAATAGTTACAAATTTGAGCATTGGAGTGCAGAGACTCTGGGCTTTCGTGTACCTCCTCAGTGCCTGGCTCAGTGTGACTCTTAATCTCTCCTGAGTCTTGAATGCTCTCATCACAATGACAAGTAGAAGACAGAACAGGAAGTAGTGAGTGAAATGAAGTAAAGGTACATACTAGAAGAAAGGCTGCGGCAGGAAGATCTTCTAGGCACTGGGGAGCTGCTCTGGGGAGGCAGGAGGTGTGTATTTGGGAAGCTTAGAATCATTGTAGGTAAAGCACAAGTCATGACTGTAAACAGTGATCCTGGTCTGACTCTGTTAATTTATCTGCATTTTGGGTTTTGAACCTTTTGTATTTAATAGGTGGGATGATGCTGTTTTGTAATTTAATGTTGATGTGTTTTAAATAGAGCTATTGGAATTGGATTTTCAGTTCTTGGAAGTCTGTGTTGGCTGAGATGTGCCTTTCTATCTCAATATTACTACTGCAGACTCTTCCTCTCCAAGACATAGACATTGTCTCCAGAAAGGTGGAGACAGTGCCCCTCTTTCCATTTACCCAGACACAAAAAATAACAATGTTTTCACTTAATTTGTAAGGGTGTGGCAGCTCTGTTTAGATGGAAAAGTTAATGTTTCTGCTTAGTCCAATATAGTCTTCTGACCCTCTTGCTTCTCATTGTATGCTGCTTTCCCCTAGTTATGACTGCAGGACATATACAAGAATTTGCATGCTTCACTGACTATGACAAAGAGCTGGTTTGTCACTGGAAGGTGCCTGCACAAACTAATTGCTCCAAAGAATTCCTGCTCTGCTACAGCAAGGAAACTTCTTCTGTGTCGTAAGTGTTTAATAAGTGTTACACTGCCATTGTTAGAGCTTCACATACCCTGTAGCCACTATTGGCTTTAATTCCCTCCCTCTACTGTGGGTGTCTGGGACAAAATGTATTGTCTGGGACAAAATATATTATCTGGGACAAAAAGATTATTCCTCTTAAAGTAAAATGTATTATTTCATTTTAAGTAAAATGGATTTCTGCAGTTAACAGCACTCTCTGTTCAGTGATCTACTCTTCTATAGAACTTTCTGCACTCTTAGTACAGAGGAGGGATCAAGTCCTACTGGTAGGAGTGGTAGGGCTCTTCGAAGTTTACAAAACCTTAACTTCATGCAAAAATTTTACCTTCTTCATGAGAAATCTTATGTGGTTCACCAGTCTGTAGCCTGTGTGAAAGATACTCTCCGCCGGAGCCCAGGCGATTGTCTCTGCATACAGTCTAACTCCATGTTCAGGCACAGACTGTTGTCCCTGTTCTGAGCAGGGCCACTCATCATCTCTTACAAAAGATGCATCTGGGTTCTCCTGTTCCTCTCTGTATGATTTCACCACACTGACATTCAAATAACCTCGCTCGTACGCTGCAACAAGATTGTTCCTGTACTAACAAGCTGTTAGTATGTTCCTTTAGAGGCTGAAGTGTGACAAAAGGTGGTATTTGGGATCAATCCTTAGCCTTTCTGTCAAGTTTTCCATTTGTGTGATATAGATATCAAGGGGGTGTCTAGGAAGGGTGGGTTGTTTGGGGATCTCAGTTTTGTTTTGGAAACATTTCCGGGAACTGGCTTGTCTCAGTTTTGATTAGTTCTACATATTGGGAAACTTAATTTTCAAGGAAAATTCCTTTTCAAGGAATAGTGTGTCACGTTCTCTTAAACATCACATAATTTTGTGCCTGTTTTTCAGAAACATGTGTGTTCCTGAGAATGAAAAAGACAGTTTAAGGTGCACTTGTACAATATATTCAAATTATTTTGTATCAGGCGTCACATATATTCTAGCCCTACAATTCAATGGGACTGATATGTGGAATTACAATGTTACACCAGCCCTTGTTGGTAAGAACTTGTTTACTTTGTCACTGGCACATCTGGTTCCAGGCTTTGCAATCCTAGCTAACTTCTCATTCATGTCACCAGAACAGTTTTTGCTTATCAGAGGTGCAAAGTGTCATGGTAGCTTAAATGCAAAATCCATTTGTTTTAGAAACCTGATTCTGGATTAGATTCTTAAAGAATGAATATAAGTAATGGGGGAAGCAGAGAGTGATTCTTCCTCTAGCTGTACCCTCTCAGCTGTGAGCCAGAAGGAGTTTGGGGGCTTAGGTTATCTTTAGTGCATTTTTCTTGTGGCTTACAGGATGAAGAGGAATCATGCTACTTTCAGTTTCTAGAAAGAAACTAGGCTATCCCTACTGAAATTCCTCCTGTTCCTGTCTCTGTCATACTCTGATTTTTCATGCTAGTTGAATCATGCTACACAAGCAGAAGATTTTTTACAGTAATTGCTGTTGGATTTTAACAGCCAGTGATAAAAAGTTAAAGAGACTGCTCCTAAACAGGACAGAGTGTAGACACAGTTCATGTCTCTCCCTAGGCCCCCAGTTTGGTCAGAACAGTGTGCTTGTTGGTAACACCTGTCACCTTAAACACTCAGAGAAAATATTTGCATACCTTAGGCAGGCCAAGGAGCTGGTTCTCTTCAGAATACTCGATTGATGCGGCTGCTTATCTGCCAAATAAGCAGAAGCCCCCATCGATTTCCAAGAGGTGGGGAGCTAGGACAGCTTGGCTGTGACCTTGGAGCTCTGTGCCCACCCAGCCTCACAGCTGCTGCTGCCAGAGCTCAGGTTGTTCCTGTTTCTCCAGGCTAAAAGCTGCATCCAGTACACCAAAAGGCTGTGCTTGTGGTTTGTTCAGGCAATTTGAAGAATCAGTGCTTGTTAATAAATACCCTGAAGTTGCTCAGGTTTGGCCTCTATCTTTGTGCTACAGCACAGTGAAAAGGGCTAAGTGCATTGACTGCGATGATATTCTGGTCTCTGGTGAATGCTTCTCTCTCTGCTTCTCTCTATCAGTGCTCTTGCATTACCCTGTTCTGTATTTTTTAACATACAGTTAAGCCAAGGCCCCCCAAAAATCTTGCCATTGAGAAAGCTGAAAATGGTAACTTCAATCTGAGTTGGGAGGAGAGCTACTCTCCTCCATCCTTGCTCTCTGGACAGCCAGTCATCTATGAAGTGAAATACTGGAGGAAGCAGCACCCGACAGAGGTAAGAGACACCCAGTCTCTTCATTTTCTGTCTCCAGAGCTTTAAGGTTTAAAAAGTCCTCTAGAAAGTCACTTCATGAATAATAGTGCAAAGGCCAGCAAGAGCAAGTCCCACAGTGTTCCTGGTTACACACTTGCCACAGTTCACTTTGCCCCAAGATGGTTCAGCTGGATGTCAGAGGATTGAAGCTCTTCTGACTGCCACCCCAAAATGGTCTACTGCTTGCAGTAGACAGGGCAGAGATTGAAAATACAATGCTTCTGTTCCTTGAACTTTATTTGCTCCTCAGACATCAGGAAACTGGAGGTTGGTGGCTCTGTGGGGCAGGTGAGGGACTTCCAACACCTTTCTGAATAATCCAGCAATTCTGAGCTGGTCTGCTTCTGGTAGCAGAAGAACATGCATGGTGGCATGTAGCAAATACCACCTGCTGATGACATGAACTGCAATATCATACACATTCATTTGTTCATTTGTGAAAGGTCACTGAAACACATAACCCTATCGGTATTTAGTTGCTGTCACTAACCCTTCACCTTCTGAAGAAATCAAAGTGAACTTTCTCACTTCCTTTTCAGGTTTCTGTAAAAGCAATTAACTACCAGGCAAAAAGCTTTGAGATTACTGCAAGCTCCTTGAAGAGAGGCTATGATTACGTTGCAAGTCTCAGGTGTAATTACACAGACTACCCAGCCTACTGGAGTGAATGGAGTGAAGAAGTTGAATTTCACTATGGTAATAGTGTCAGAAATAGCAGCTTGGTAAAAGGATGGTGTATAGTCTTACATACTCAGCTGCTCTCTTGGAGGAGAGTTACGGACTCATCGTCTTCATCATTTTGAATGTAATGTGAATACATCTGTAAAGGCTTCCAAAGACACTAAACATAGATAGGCAACTCCTTGGGAAACTAAGAAGAGAAGACCAAGGGAGGTTGGATTGTTTAGCCTTGTGAAAAAAAGGCTGAAAGGAATGTGTTTATTGCCTATAAATATTTCATGAAGTAGACAACAGGGAAGTAGAAGAGATATTTGAACTAAACAGCAACATTGATGTGAGAGCAAGTAAATGAACAAGATATATCTATATCTATCTATATCTATGTCTGTATCTGTATCTATATCTATCTAGGCTGAAAACTAAGCAGTATTTTAACCGTCAGAGGTCTGAGGGTTTATAAAAAACCCTGAAGAGCAACAGGGAGAACAAGAAACGCAGCTGCACTACAGCGGCAATGATAATGCCATTTGAGGCACTGTGTGATAGGCCTTGTCCCCGAGGGCTGACAGGGGCCTGGCAGTAGGCATTGGCTCTCCCAGCTCCTGCCACCCCCAGCAGCTGACCGCAGTACCTGTGCCAGCCAGTCTCTGACACATGGCACACCATCGCTGCTGGCAGCTCTGGAGTCTGTTGTTTATGTGCTGGACACTTTATTTTACATCCTCTAAAAGAGCATTTTTTTAAGTTGCAGAAGAGCAGCAATGAATTTGGTATTGCCAGTGCTTGCATTTAGATGCACATTTACATGTAAATATTTGCTTGTTTAACAGATTACCAGGTGAAGGCTGAAGACATTCTGCAGATGGCTGTGCCCACATCCTGCATACTGATCATGGCAGGATCTGTCATTTGTTACTTCTGTTTTACCAAGTAGGTATCCTGCTTGTTACAGAGTTTATAGAGTAACAGTTTATACGGATATCAGTATTGCTGTTGATTAGACGAATGTCTGGTAGCACAGAAATCTAATGTTTTGGGTTTTCTCAGCACCTTTATCTAGCTGTCTGTGAGCAGGGATTTTATAAAAAACAGTCAGCTGCACTCTCTCATTTTCTGAATAGCCTTTATTCATCTTACTAGAATAAGATTACTATAGAATTGTTGTAGTAGGGGGGTTGTCAGTTTTGGACCCTGGTCTTTCCTGGAGTTCAAGTAATGATGGCTAAATATCTTTATTTCTTCTAAAATTTTTAAATGGTAATGCAAAAGTAGAGATCCTGTCTGTTTCATACATTATTTTAAACATGATGAGGTGAACAGGTGACTGTCATTGTGCAGCACAGTCGCATACTAAACGTATAATCATCTTTGCACTGGTTTAGTGAAAAGCAGGAGATGCACAAAACGAACACTTTCTGTTGCTGCAATGCAGATGCCTAAAAGGGAAAGGAGAACAGAAGAGAGAAATGTACACTGATTAAGTCCAAGTGCAGTCAAAACAAGTAATTTTCATTCTTCCCTTACAGAGTGAAGAAAGAATGGTGGGATCAAATTCCAGATCCAGCAAAGAGCCATTTGGTTGTAAAAAATGTCAAGGTAATTTAAAAGATTTGCAAAAAATACCTTTTCCTGATCATCAGAAGTAGAATATGTAATAAATTCTATTGTCTGTCTAGTGCAAGGGATACTAAATACAATTCATATGTGTCCTAAATCTCATTTGTATCTTTATTAGTTTTCAGTTTTGTGCTACTTTGATGAAATTAAGTTCCCGTTCCATGACTTAAAGCAGAGTCATATGGAACAACAAATGTAAGTAAGATTAAAAAAAACCCCTCTGCAGCATAAAATTGTTTCCTGTACCATAAACATTAACTGTCTTTTCCTTCTGATTTCCAAAAACAGAAGTTGCAAGAAGTGTCTGGCTCAAAGTTTGTCAAGCCAAAACTTCAAGGGAAAAGATAACATCAGAAATGTTGAGAAATCTTGCAGTTGCCACAGCAAGTCTGGAGAATGGTTGCCAAAAGGCAGCAGTGCAGTTTTAACCCCTGATACAATACCAGTTGAAGAGTTAATAGAAATCTGTGTATGTGTAACAGACAGTGAAACTGAGAGCCAAGAAGAAACTGGCAACCAGATCACCATGTCTGAGCCTTGTGAGAGCAGCATCAGTGCTTTCAGGGAGCACCCTGAACACAATGAGTTACTAGCTAACATGTTTGATGCACTCCTGGCAGATGAAAATAACACACAAGACAATAAAGACCCAAACATCCCCACAGCTGAGAGGGAAACCTTAGAGAACGTTGGGTCAGAAAATCCATCACAGCAAAATCCAAAAGAAAGTGCAGCACAGAGTCAGCAACCATGTGATATTTCTCATACAACTCCTCTTTTCACCAAAGCCTCTCAAGATGACTACAATTGTAGTACAGCCAGCAAAGAGTCAGAACTATCAGAAGAGTCCTTTGAATCTGGCTATCATAGCTCCAGCATAAATTCTGCTTCTCTGGATGCAAGAGATCTTCAACAAGTGATTCATCAAAGCCTTTTTCTAGGTAGTTCTGAAAGTGAGCTTGACTCTTGTGTCCTGATCCAGGAGTCTACGAATAAATCATTGTTTGGGACCAAAACAGACAGAATAAACAGCCCTGCAGACAAGAGTTTTGATACCCTTGTGTCTGCGTCCATGGGGTTGTGTGGTTCTGCCTACAAGAGCTGTGACACCCTTTTGTCTCCATCCCTGGAGCCCTGTGGCTCTGCCTACAGGAGCTTTAATATGCTTGTGTCTGCATGCAAGGAACCAAGCAGCTCTGCATACAAGAGCTTCAATGCCCTCGTGTCTCAGTCGATGGCTAACAGTAGCCTGACTGTGTGCTTTGAAGACTTGCCTTCCTCGCTGCCTTTGAAACAGTTGTCAGAGATGCCGGAACACAGCTGCAGAGATCAAAGTGCTCAGCCTGCTAGCAGTCAGACGTGTTATAACAACTACAGATCTCCCAGCAGTGAGCTTGATTTTCCAAACACCTGTTCAGAACATACTGATTTTCTGTCTTTCTCCACACATGCAAATGAAGGTGCTTCAGCTTTTCTATCAGAGGAAGAAATACGTAAGCAAGTAATATATCAAAATGTTCAAAGGAAAGCCAGTATAATTTCTTGCCCCATTGCACCTCAGCCATCTGGTTATCAGCCTTTTGGTAGTGCAGGTAAATGTAACAGTCTATGTTGGGACAGTGACAATGAGGTTATCTCTACGTCACTATATAAATCCTTCATTAGTCTGTGCAACAACCTGAGTGAAGCACCTCTAGATACTGCAATCGATGAACCTGACCCAAGGATAAAGCACTGTGTGTGTTTCACTGTTCAGGGTTCTGACTGCACCATTGTCCCAGGTTTAGCATCTAGTGAGAATGACACACAGACTAGTGATGGCAGCCCTTGGATCAACAGCGCTCATGAGCTGTCTGGTGATAGCAACGATGAAAATACCAGCAGAGATGAACAGCTGTTGCATTTGTTAGGGATGAAATGTCAAGATTCAAACAGCAGAGAAAGAGCTACAAAGGGGACAAAATGGAAAAGCTTTAACCCTACTGGTAAAGTAATGCAAGAGGGTGGTGATAACAGACTGAATACTGACTTCCATTGCCACTCACACAACCACTTGAGGGAACTTGAAAATGCAGGGGGAAGTAAAGAGGTGCTGAAGCATGCAGACAGAGGGAGGTGTGGCTCAGCAGCCACCTTACCAGCATCACTGGACAGTATTGGGCTAAACTTAGACAGAAAAACTGCAGAGCCCCTGGAGCTCCATGGCTCAGACAAGGTGTTACCTTGACATCTTGTGAGTAGCTCCTGTCCTTCTGATTCTCACACCATTCACAGTGAGGACTCCAGACTGGCACTTGCAGTTTAAAAAAGACCAGTAGAACTGTTAAGGAAAACAGCAGGAAGAATGAAAAAAAATGAAACTTGTGCAAACGCTTTCCCAAGAGGACAACTGCTATATGGAGGTAGCCTAGCCACATTAGCCAACACTCAACTAGTCTTTGTAAATAAACTGTATGGCAAGTTGAATCGTTGCTTGTTATTTCAATCTTGACTGAAGTGAGGGCTGCTGTAGGTCACACATGATTCATTGGGTTGTAGTTTGTTTTCTCCTAACCATGTCTTTTCTGTAGAAAACCTCTTAGGGAGCATAATTCACGCAGTTTGTGACCTAGCCCTGACAGAGGTGCTTCCAAAGTGTGCTATTTTGTATGCAGTTGCTTTTACAAAAAATAGGTAATTTTTATTAATTGCTCGGAGGACTATGCCTGTGCAATGCCCAGGCATGTGTGCCCATGCATGCACACAAATACACAGATCATTTCTCACCTCTGCAGATTGCTGAACACAAGGTCTGTACCAGACTCCCACGTGATGATGTATCTTGATCTCGCATTACCTGGAATTTTAGTTTTTTTCACCACGCTTCTGTGACTGAGACCTTGCAGTCACGGCCACAGCCCTCAAGGCCTCTCCTACTGCACCAAAGTCACATGGTCAGAGGCCAAGCAACAGCTCAGCAGGAACTTTCTGGTAAAAAGAGCAGAGAGACCAGTAAACTGGTCTGGTTTTCAATTGCAGGACTGTTGTCTCTCTAAGCAGATTGCTCCAAAGCAAAGGAAAAACACAGTCAAGTGAGGAAGAGGGCACTTTGCAGATACCTCATTAACACAACCAGAGTTAAAGCTTAATGAATTTCCATACCTCGGCCTGTTTTCCCAGAGTGCCTAATAACTGCTGTCAGCAGCACTGCTGGATTGCTAAATCCTGTTTTCATTCCTTGTGACAAGCTTGTTGAGAGGAACTTTACATCTCTGGTGAACTTTGGCCAAAGGTGCTTTGCTCTATTTGTCCCTTTTGCTGTCCTGCTTCCAATCTGCCCCTTCTGTGGCTTTCTATAACATTGAAATGTCCATACTGCCCCTTCAGTAAGACTGCAAGATGAAAGAGAAAAAAACTGGCAGCAGCCCTAGTTGAACAGAATGGGGAACTGGCTGCTGTGGCACATTTAGCTGCATGAGGGGAGGAGCAGCTGTTTTGTTCTTTTTTTGCTTTTAGCCAGAATGCTCTCTTCTAAAACTGACCATCTGTGCATGAGACCTGAGATTCTATATTCTGAATGCAGAGAGGCAATTGTCATGGCAAGAGTTGTTACAGTATACAGCCTGTGAGCCAGAGCCTGTCTGGTAGAGGGATTACTGTGCTAGACCTGCCCCAGTCCATGGAGCGTGGCAGGCATCCTAAGGAGCTCCTGTCCCAGTTTAGCGATGGATCAGCCATTTCCTTCATCCTGTCTCTACCCAATTGTAAAGAGCAGGGCATTCGTAACAGTGTGGTGTTTGTCCTCTGATTGAAGACTACCAAGTTGGTGACAAACACGTAGCACTGGGATTTTCCTACTTGCTGCTGTTTCCCCAGCTCTTAGAAATGGGGAAATTTGCGATAAGCTGAAGAGTTTGAGGTTGACTGCTTCTCCCCAGCTCAGCTACTGCTGGTTTCACTTGCAATGAGCCACCCACACAGCAACAAGAATTACAATGAGGTGAGAAAGCACCGGACTGTGTTCTGGGGGTAGAATTTCCACGCCTGGGTCAGCCTTATAACCGGTCCCCAGCTCTTGTCTTGATGCCCTGGAGAGTTTCTGTGAGAACCAGGTGTGCATTGGCCATGGCTGGCCATGGAGACAGTGCCTGTGGTAAGTAGCCAGCTGAAGTCAGGAGGAGCTGGCTTGTACTGTGCTGCAAGTGCTGACCAGTGCACGTGTCTGGCAGGCCCTGGGCTTGAAGGTTGTGCAGGGCAGTTCACTGCTGGGTGGTCTTCCCCCTCCACTGCCTGGCTGAGGTGCTTCAGAAACACATAGCATGCTCCTCCACAACATGAAGGGGGGCAATGAAGCCATGAAATGCCTTGTTCCTTCCACTACAGCAGTTTGGGTTTCCTCTACTACACAGTCTGGCATGTGCTGCCTATTTCATGGCCTCATTCTGAGCTATGCTGGGCCCCTGCAACAGACACTCTTGCTCAGAAGTATTCAGAATTCTTCCCACTTCTGGTCAAGCTGTCTTTGCTGTTCTTACCACTTAAAAACCTCCAGCTGTCCTCCTATACTGGGTTTGTGTAGCAAGATTTTATAGTGGAGGGGGGCTACAAGGGTGGCTTTTCTGAGAAGCCACTCCCTTCCTGCCTTTTCTCCTAAAGACACAGTATATTGCTGCCAGGGACATGAGAAGTCACTAAATGTGTTGGACTGCATGTTCTGTGGTTTACGGATGCAGCTGGCCAGCCCCCTGCAGCTTGCTGTGTGAGCCCTTCACTTTGCTTTGCACATGCTGCCTCAGCCAGAGGCTGAAGACAGCTGGTGTGTTTTTCACCCCATGACAGGTGCCGGAAGCTGCCTAAGGCACACTCCATTGCTGCACCAGCCCCAGGTGTGGAAGAGCTGCAGCCAGGCAGGATAGGTGGGACATGCTGATTTTTGACAGCTGTGGTAAAAAAGAGCTCCATGAGATGCACATGAAGCTCTTGCCATAAATAGCTGTGTGCCAGCAGCAGAGCTCTGGTCTTGGTGTATTGCCACTTGCAGAGATCTGGAGATAAGCTGATAGATGTTGCCCCTAAGGGGGTCAGTTTCTGCCAACCTGCGTGAAAGGAGCAGGGAGTTCTGCCAGCACTGCCAACTCAGGTGAGCACTGTGGGAATGCATGATAGTCTTGCTGACCTCGTGCAGAGGTGCTCTGGGCATGCCTTGTGTGGTGCAGCTGAGGATGTTGGGTTTGAGCCTGAGCAGAGCTGTAGGTTTCTGTTCCAGATGGTCAGGGTGAGTTCACAAGCACAGTCATTCCTGTTTCTCTTTACCAGCATGTGTCTGGTGATTTCCTAAGAGAAGATACGCGCCTCTGTGCAATCTCCTCCATGTGAGCAAGATGTACACAGCCACAGCTCTGTGAAGGTAAGCCCTTTTCCTCTGGCAGGAGCCAAACGAATGTCCTCTTACTACAGCGTTCATGCAGTATGGGTTCAGACTCGATGGATATTGGGGAAAACAGGAGGCTGAGCCCAGTGTTGGTGGCTACAGATAACTGGCAAAGGCAGAAGATGGGGGGCAGGAGGGCAGGATGCTGGGGTCTCTGCAGGGGACACTCAGTATTCCCCAGACCGAAAGCAATGCACTCCTCCCTCCCCTGCAGCATCCTGTGCCAGCTCACAGCCACCACCTGTGGAGCTTTGGTGTTTTTCAACCTGCTGCTTTGCTGACTAACACCTCCGCTTTCTGCCTGGCTCATTCATATTTTAGCCTGTTTCCTGAGCTTTGAGGTGGTTTCTTCTATTGCTTTCCCTTCCAGCAGAACACTGTTACTCATGTCTCAGCTGTTCTCCTGCTGTTTTTTACTTATTGTAATGTATTATTATCTTCCTCCTAAATGTCACCAGCCAGTAATGGTGCCTTTGACCCTAAAGTTATGCCAGGTTTGTATCTTTGATGCTGCTAGGGATATTGGTCTAATTCTGTTATGAGAGGAAGAAAGTACAGAGGTAGTACTGTTTCTGTGGAGTTTCTTCTTCTTTTCTCCAAATCATGAACCTGATAACTCTAAGTGTGACTAGTTTTATTTCCTAGAGAAAGGAATTGTCAGCTCTGAATGTTGTTTTCTTGATGTGTATTCTTGCTGATAAATACATACAGATGTTGCCATTCTTCTAGTAATGGCAAAATGGTTTTTGGTCACGAATAGCAGAATCTACCAAGCCTTCCCTTGTGTGCCTTTCATGCTTGCTTCTTGGTAAATATTGCTGCTTCAGGCTGGGCTGAAATTACACTTTTTATGAGTTAAATTTGAGGAAAACATACCTTTTGGTGCAATATGTTTAAATTTATAAAGCCATTGGTCTTACAGTGCTACCAGTGTTCTTGTTTTTAAATTAGCTCTGTAATTTCAAATGCATATTATTGCATGGTTCAAAAGTAGTGTGGCTTGTGCCTGCCAGACTATCATTCTTTGGACTGATCGCATGTGCTGCTCTTTCCCTCCTTCCTCTGCACAAATAACAGTATTGGCACACCTTGGAGAGCCCTGTGTAATCAGGGGGCAAAAGCTACACCACTGTCCTGGTGTGTTATCCTCACAACAGAAAGATATTACTAAGAGCCTGGGAAATTTCTGACTTAGCTGCTCAGCCTCATTGACCCTGTACTGTCCCACACTGCACCCAAGAGTGGTGACAATCTCCACAACCCACAGGCACTATCAGCTGAGACAAGTCTTTTCTAGAAGCTTGGGCCTGATATTGTGCCTCTAAGTGATCAACAAAGCATGCAGAGGGAAGAGCTGGTCTTTCACAGAGGCTGCTCCAAACACCATGAGGAGTAGCTTCTGGACAAAGTCATATGACCTTCTCCATGCCTATTCTAACAGTGTACAACCAGCTCAGTTACCAGCAGCTACCTGGCCAGCATGGTCAAGAGCCACCTGCCCTGGCCTGAACATTCCAACACATCATATTTTGCACAGGGTGAGTCAGAGACACAAAGGGCTGAACATGGAGCTCCTTCATCCTGCACCCTGCTGCTTTGTGTCAGCTTCACTGCTGCAGTCTTCTTGGGTTATTACAGCTCCTTGTTCTTTACCCTCCTACCTCCACACAGTGCTGTGTGTGCCAAATCCCTCCACAGTGCTGCTCCTTTCCCTCTTGTCCAAGGATACGTGAGTGCGCATGGGCTCCTCGCAGCCCTTTAAAGGCAGGATTAGGTGAGTTGACAGACCCTCCCTCAGTGTCAAACTTGCAATCTAAAGAGACCCAGCCCTGACATGAGTTACAGGCATGAGATATGACAGGGATGAGCCCCTCACCAGTGTAGGAGCCAGACAACCTCCCTGCCTGTGGTCTGAGGATTGGTGCTGCTGCCCTCATCCTGGTACCATTTGGGGAATGGATGGAAGCTGAACGCAGTGGTGCTTGACTGTCTCCAATGTGGCACATGCTGTGCTATGCAGTTTGGCTTAGCCCTTTAATACCTTGACACTGATGCCTCCTCACTGCACAAGTCTAAGTCCACCAGCCCCACTATGACCTTTTAGATATGAGGCTTGTGAGGTTTTTATCAGCTCTCCCACCCTTTTCTCATGTAAGAAAGCAGAGCAGTACAGTAATAAATGTTGTGTGGGTGTTTGGACCTGAATTCAGCACCTCCTCTCACCACATCCTTCTGTCGGCACAGTAAGACTGATACAGCGGTGACGTCAATCTCCATTTATCGCTGTATTCCAATACACCCCGGCCCTGGTTGTGCACAAGTAGGCTTTGCTCTTACTCAATGCCGAGGAGACCCACCAGCTCCCCAGGCAGGCTCTGCAGTTGCAATAATGATTTAGCCAGGCCGGTCATGGAAGTGTTGGAGAGCTGAAATGCACAGAACAGGGCAGGTAATGTCCATGTTTCCACTGATTTTTCCCTGCTGCCAGTTTGTTCCTGCTTGATACCGCAGCTTCACTGTAAATCTTTCTTATAGCTGATGTGGCCCTTGTGCCCCAGGTGTCATTGCTCTTGGCCTCTGGACGGTCAGAGCACCCCTTTGTCTCCCTGTTGCTTCAGCTTTGTGATTAGATAGCAGCGTGCATCAATAATGATTTTTTTTCAAGAAAGCTTGTTTGGGCATATAACTGGTAGACTGTCTTCCACTCATTTTTTGCTTGAGTGTAACAAAATTCATTTTCTCATGCTTGGAAATAACTTTTTTTTTTTCAACTTAAACTGAGGTTTTTTTGGTTGGTTTTTTTGGTGGTGTTTTGGGGGGTTTTTTGTTTTGTTTTTTAAGTACATACATTTCCTGGAAACATTTCAGATTGTGGGCTTAGACTGCAGCCATGTTTGGCAGCTTATAGCATCATATTTCCAGATCCTTAACAAAAATAATCTTCATAAATGTCTGTGTCTCTATTGGTCCTATTTCCTATTCTCTGGTATATTGAAAACTTGTAGCATCATTTACATGTGCATATTATGAATGGCTAATCTGCTTTATTGCTGTGGTCTCATAAGGATACTACAGAGTTTGCTGCAGTGGTACTTGGCAGCTGTACAATGCTTGACATTTTACAAGATGTGTGAAGCTGATTCAGAGTCCCCATTTCACAGACAGAGAAAATGAAATGAGGCGGTAGAAAGGACTTTTCTAATGCTGGACTGGGAATAAGTTCCTGCCTCTGCTCATTGCCCACTGCCGTTCTTTCCTCAAGGTGAACAATCACATGCTGACAGATGGAAGCAAATGGGAAGGGTGTAACAAATGGAGGGATGTAGGAAAGGTGGGGGTCTCAATAATAGACAGGGATTGAAGCTTGCAGGGGGCCTGACTGGAGCATGCTTCAGAATTAGGGCTGCTATGCATCTCCATTGAAGTAATGAGGTCTTTGGCATCAAAGACCACAAAGACACTGCTGCAGAGCTGCAGCTTTCCCAGCTCTTCTGCACGTGTCTTGTCTGTCCATGTCTTGTCATGACAATATGGAGCACAGCCAGGAAGTCAGACAGTTTCAGCAGCACTGAAACTGTCTATGGTACTCTTAGAGGTCACAGTGCTTTCCTACCACACTGAGGTAGGGAAAGAGAAGGAGATAAATGTTGGACTAATCTGTGGGCACTGGCAAGGGTAAGAGATGGGACAGTGGCATCCCAACTGAGGAAGTATTGTGTCTTTGTTTCACCGATTTTAGCAGATCCTACTGGTTTTCTTATTTTTTCCACTGTGCTCTTCTTCAGGAATCTTCCTTCTAGGTTACAAGGCTGTATGCCAACGTCTCCCCACTGTGTAATGGCAGCCCAATGAGCTACTTGGGCTTCTTGCTTTGACTTTTTCAGTCCTGCCTGTCCCTTTGGGTTGATGGTACCATTCTCTGAGCAGAGGAAGGAAGGTAGGGGAGGCCCTTGAAAGAAACCTTAGTCCAATAGGTAAAAGCAGCAAAGACTCTCCTTGCATTGGTCTGTTCATTTAGGCAGGAGTGAGCATAAAAGCAAGGACCTACCGCAATATCGTGGATATGAAGCGTCAGAGGCCCTGCCAATTGGATTCTGAAATAAGAGGTGGGTCTGCAGACCTTTCTGAGGGCCCAGCCTTCCTTCCTGCCTTTCTTCCTTCCTTCCTGTGTCTGTGAAGAAGAGGCAGCAAGTTGCCTTTCTTCGTTTTTCATGGTGGCTGAGTGTGGAGAGTGACAGTCACAATACATAGTGATGCTGAGATGGGCTCATGATGCAGCCAGTCTTAGCATGAAGTCAAGTGAGCAGGTTTCAGATGGCAGGATTACAGCAGGCCTTCCTCAAAGGAATGTGGATTTGGAGAAGAGCAGTGGAAGATGGATGAGATCACAAGGTGGGGTTAGACAGTGGACTGTATCTCAGTGACCAGGGGCTGCACCACCAGAAGTAGTGGTAATGACAAGAGTTATTATACAGAGAAAACTTGGAGAGCTTGGACCAGAGAGGTCAAGAAGAGGTGTTTACTCAAAGCAACATGTGATGCAGAAAGAAGGGCTGGAGTATGGAGGTAGAGAGTTTGCCCTGCCCCCTGGCAACAGGTGAGGGAGGATGGCAGGGTGCCTGGGGCTCCTTGCTGAGCTGGAACAGTGCTTCATGGGCAGGGTTTGTTTGGCAGGAAAGAAGGGGCAGCAGCTGCACCATTGCTCCCACCACAGGGTGTGACACTGAGTGTCTGTGGCACCTCCAGAGCTAGCCTTGCTGGTCTCACCTGGGCGCTGACACCCTGAGAGCATGTCTGTGAGCTCACATGAGGCTGCAGGGGCTTTCTGGTGGCTGCTAAATTTATTTTGCTTTCATTATTTGAGTAAGCCTGGGGGATTTTTAAACACCACAAATGTTCCCCAAGTCTTAAAGGCCTCACGGGCTTCTCTCTGCTGAGTGATTGCTGGGATATTTGTGGCTTGTGGTGGATGCAGCACAGGCACCCCAGGACCTGGATACCTGCAACCCCCCCCATCTCAATACAGGCTGAGGGACAAACAGATTGAGACCAGCCCTGCTGACAAGGACCTGAGGGCAGTGATGGATAGAAAACTGGCCATAAGCTGGCCATGTGTGCTGGTAGCCCAGAAACCCCTGTGTCCTGGTGTTCTTCCCCAGCAGTGTGGGCAGCTGATTGAGGGAGGGCATTCTCCCACTCTACTCTGTTCTCATGAGACTCCACCTGCAGCTCTGCCTTCAGGTCTGGGATCCCCGATGTGACAAGGATGTGGAGCTGCTGTAGTGAGTCCAGAGGAGGCCACAGAGATGCTTCAAGGGCTGGAGCACCTCTGCTATGTATGACAGGCTGAGAGAGTTGGGCTTGTTCAGCCTGGAGAAGAGCAGGCTTTGAGGACACCTGACTGCAACCTTTGATTATTTAACGGGAGCCACTAAGAAAGATAAGGACAGACTTTTTAGCAGAGTCTGTTGCAACAGGACAAGAGGTGATGGGTTTTTAGATTAAAAGGGTATATCAGACTATGTAGCATGGCATGTGGGCCCTTCCCGCTGTCTGTGCATCCTTTCAACTTGCTTTCAATGAAACTATGTCCCCAAAATAATACATATTGCTTCTCCAAAGTCTTGTCCCATTTGAGAATAGCTTGAGAAAACAGTGCTGAAGTCTGTACCAGGTATCAACAGCCAATACTCTGCAGAGAGCTAATTTTAAGTCTTTCTGTGCATATCTATGTGTTTCTATAAATGTTTAAATGCTGTGAAAACACAGCCTTAATGCGTTATATGACTTGAGGGCTTTGTCTTGGAGAAGGGGCTGGGGTTGAACAGTCATTTGTATGTGATGCCATTTCCTCTGTTTTAAACATCCTGCTGTAATCTTCTCTGAAGACTTTCTTGTAGGTTCTCTTCACTAAGCCATCAAGGCAGCCTCTCCCTGCAGTGTTGTACATTGTTCTCTAGGATGCTACACAGGAGGCTGGGTTTTTATCTTTTTTTTCTCTGGTCTGTCTTTCTGGAGTCCCTTGACTACATATTTCATGCTTATTTAACTATGAGTAGACCAAATCAATGAGTTCTCACTAGCTTTGCTCACACAGACCCACAATGATTTTCAGACTCCATTTGGCTAATTCACGGCATAGCTGTTTAATCTGCAGCAATGTCGCTTCTAGTGGCAAGCCATTCCTAGTTGTAAGATACTAATGGAGAAAAAATGGGTTAGCACTTAACCCAAGAGTCTTTCTTGTTGCCTGGATAGCCTGAGCTGCAGCCACTTCGCTGCTTTCTCTGTGCATGTGCAGGCAAGGAGCAAAGATTTCACTGACCTTGCTTCTGGCAAGTTGGCAAGCTATTGGTCATCCCCCCCTTAGCCCATGGAGTAGATACACACAGGAGAACTGAAATTAATTGTCTGTATAAGGCACTTTACTTTTTGATGTTTAAATGAAAGCAAGATTAATTCCACCTCAACCTTAATCAAGTAGATGTCTGAGTGGAGCCTTAAATTGGTTGTGGGAGTCTTGTTTGTGGTTGTTTGTTTTGTTTTGTTTTGTTTTTTTCTTCCCCAGGACATCCAGTGAGAACCACCATGAGGTGCAAACGGTGGCTCCAGAATATTTTCTTCTGCCTTTTATTCCAGTACAGTAAGTCCTCAGATATTTCTTTCAGGTTGTATACCCACAGGATTTGTCTTAGTGATCATATGTGCCGGCTCTGATGAGATCTGCGTGGCACAAGGTTGCCCTAGGGCAGCAAGCACAAGATGAGGTCCCAGGGGAGAGAGTTACATGGGGTAATGAGTGGAGGACAGGCACAGGAAGGTGCACAGCCGGGCAGAGTTCAGCCAGGCTAAATACTGCTGCAGGGAGCAGCACCAGCGGAGAGCCTGCAGAGGTAGTGCCTGCCTTGCATAGAAATGTCTCCTAGTGACATTAGAGTACGATTTCCCCCACCAAAAATACCCTTTGCTGTAGAAAAGGTTCTGGTGGCCAAGACCAGGATATCCCCAGGGTTGCTGTTGGCTGGTCAGCTAGGGTCAGTGAAATGAACCTCTCCTGGTCTGAGTCCCTTTGCTTACGGCTGGACTGTGCGTACAGTCACCCCCCCC
>VZTG01001224.1:304651-336115 GCA_013397845.1 Melanocharis versteri
CCCTTTTTTTTTTTTGCTGGTTCCTACCCACACTGCAAACTCCAGCTGACTCAGAGCTGACTTTCTGAACAGATCAGCTGGACAGAAAAAGGCAGTGACAACTATGTCTGCAGGGAACCATGCAAGTTTAGTGTCTTACCTGCTGCTTGTAGGCAGAGCATTGGACCTGCTCCAGACCTAATTAAGGAGAAGAGATGCATTCAGAATTATATCTTCCTGTCATAGGGGAGCACTGTGATGTCTGGTCTGAATTTTGTGTGATGCAAGCCAGGGAATTACCATATACTAATTTCAGTTTGGATCAATCTAGATCTTACTGTTAGAAGTATTTGAGTTTTGTTTCTGAAGCTGCCAAGGACAGACATTTCATCCTAGATCTAACTAACTGTGTTCAGGATGCTTAATTATTCCTTTCCCGATAAAAAGCTGTCGTCTTAATTTTGTTAACAGATTCTTGCTCAAAGATACACTTGCAACTTACCAGCTACCTAGGAATAGTAGTCTGTTTGACTAATTAACATAATAGCATAGAAGAACACTAATTACTGCTGCTTAATAGCTTATTAATACTTGCTGCCCTCTCTAAAGGAATGCAAGAGATTTCTAACCCCATTTTTCTAGGAGAATAAAGTTCGGCTAAAAGAGAAAAAGTATGTTGCTCAGGATTCTGAACTAAACAGTGCTTGGTCCAGGACCCTCAGAAGAGTCTATTGAGGGTTCAAAATAAAAAGTGAAAACTTAATGAAAATTTTGGAACAGAATTCTGAATTTGGTGTGGAATTAAAAAGTCAAAATGAAGGTTTAAAAAAGTCGTATGTACATCCTTGGGACCAGTCTGTTGCAAACATACCCAAATTTCTTCTGCCACCATCCTAACTCTTTGGGTTAAGGAGGATCTTGTATGCAAATCTTAGTGCTGCCCAGAGCTCATGTAGGGAGAGTAGTGTGTGCTCTGATATGTGAGGACTAGGAAGTAAATGTTGTGATGGGTGATTTCAGCAGGGAAAAGCTGGACTTTGTTTTCCTTTGAATTTACCCCAGCCTAGAAGGAGGCTGTACCCTCTGCTGGACACACCCACTATGCATTGTGACTGTAAAATGCAGAGAGCTTGTTTGTTTGGACAGCCATTTGATCTGGAGGGCGGAACAGATGTTTCTGGTCCATCATTCCACACACTGTCTGCATTCCATGGTGGTTCTCTGCATACAGCTTCAGCTGCAAGACTGGGCATTGGAGTTGTTGAGCACATCGCATCAGCAAACAACACTCTGGACATAAAGCTTGTTGCAACAGGGAAGGAGGAAGCAGGGAGTGCAGCTTCTCTAATCAAGAAAGCAGCAGAACAAAAAAGGGAAGTAAGCTCACAGCATGGTTAGCATCAAAGGGTTTAGTTGCCTGATGGTTGCAAAGTAGTGTGTTCTCAGGAGGCTGGGAGCAGCCCTTATGGTAGGGGAGGACCCGTGCTTGACTTAAGCATGGATGTAACAATCTCAAGTCTTTTCCTAGATGACGACAATTTTATTTCCATAGAAAAGGGGTGACATGTCAGAAATGAATGGTCACCGCAGTAGGCATGGTTTGAACCAGCATGGCATGCTGCATCTCCTGCAGGCCTTTCCTCATTCAGCCATTCCTAGTGTAATGGTGGTGATTCTTGTCAGCCCAGGGAGCTGTCAGGAGGGGACTCGTCAATGCAGACATTTCTCACTGTGCTACTATCTTACCTGCCTTGAAATCCAGGGAGATAAGTGTGTTATGTACAGGACAATGGTACTTTTATAAAACATGTATTGGATACTGCTCTGTGAGCAGAGCTCCTGCAGAACAAGTACAAGAGTACAAATGCTGCTTTGTGACCACTTTCAAAAAATTACTTGATTTTCCTAATGACCAGTGTAAGTTCTACAATTGCCTCTCAAGTTCTCTTGAGAAGTCTGTAATTAATCAATTGTGCTTATCATTCTGATAAAACATTCTGTTTTATAGAAATTATAGTAGCTACAAATTTGCAATATTTTTTATTCCCAAATTTCATGGAAAAACATGCTTCAAGCCTCTGGAGCTGGACATAAAAAGTATTGATGCTGCAGATAGCAAGCTTTAGAAAGCAGAAAAGAGAATGGCAAAGAAAAAATTACTAAAATAGCACTTTTAAAAAAAAGTGTAAAGTGCTATGTAGATGTACAATGAAAACTAGACTAGCAAAGAACAGTACTCAATTTAGAAAGGGGTATCATTAAAATGTTTGAATATACTACTGTTTCTTATTGGGTTTTGTGCTTCTTCTATGTGCCATATAAGCTAAGATTCTTGCAGAAATATGTGACTCTGCCGTAGTGATTGTATGAGAGGGGACAGGGATAAGTCTGAAAATTCAGCCATAATTTGGGCATTTCCTGATTTTGGTTGCCACAGCGTTTTTAATAAGTTTTTGTTTGACACTTATCTTGCCATCAATGACTTGTCACCCTGTAGAGCTAGAACACATCTTATGCCCCAAAACTGGAGACTTTCAGCAGGAGGGAGGAGAGTTGTCAGAGACTGGTCTGTTCCCTTCAGATTTAGTGGGAACCCTGAGGAGTGTATATATTGATACAAAGTTCTGCTTGCTTTATCACAGACGTTGATATTGTGTTTTCTCTTTTCAAACCTACAGCTATGTGTTGTGAAAACCTCACTTGTTTCGTGGACTATGTACAGACCCTGTCCTGTATCCTGCAAAATGAATTGGGTGCCGATTCATACAATCTCACTGCAACATGGTATGTCTTGGTAGGATGAGCAAAGTCCAGTTAGCAGGAGCCTCTACGTGGCCATAGCACAGTGGTGACCTTCTGTCCTCTTTGTTAGGTAGAAATCCTGTTTTTGCTGCCATGCTGGTTTCTTTAATTGGTATTTTGCACTCCACTTACAAACTGACTTCTTCCCTAGCAAAGGACCCCTGATTCCTGTCTCTGCTGACTCTGCTTCTTGCAGCTGACTGCTATGCTGACTCCAGCTTCCTTAGCATCGCCTTCTCTGCTGCCATGGGAATACCTTGCCCTTCGCTGCTGTTGAAAGTGAACTTTCACCCATGTGCATTGGCAGGGCTCACGCAGATTGTCCAGTCCTATATGGCTGCTGTTCTGCCCCAGCGAGGAAGTGGATGCAGTCTTGGGCTGTGTAGCCCGGAGGAGCACCTTCCCTTTCCAGAAACACTTTCCTATTTCTCTCAAAGATGCTAAGCTGAGGAAATAGAAGGGGAAAAAAGAAATCTGTTCAAAGATAATTTTTTATTTGAATATATTGATTTTTCATTTTAATCATTTCCTATGCCTGATGGTTCAGCAACAAATTAATCCAACTACAGCATGTGATACATGCAGACTTGTTTGTTTTGGCTTTTTTAGGGTTCCTGATGAAGATCCAGAAGATACTGTTGCTGCCTGCAGTCTCCTGCAATTGTCAAGGAACACCAGTCACACACAGTACATGTGCACTGTGGACATGACTGAACTCCTGGCAGATACCAGAGTCCAGGTGGATGTTACAGAGGTAGCTGATAGGCAGCACGTGCTTTCCAAAGACTTTTATTTGTCAGATAACAGTAAGTACAAAAATGGTTAATTTGATAAATACTTATATGCTAGGAGAGTCTGGGCAAGGAGTGAGAGTGGCAGCAAGCAGTGTGGGGCTACGTTTGCTGTACACCCATCTACATAAAGCACTGTGCTCTTATTTTTGCTATTATGCTTGAGGCTGAGCTTAGAGCTGGCTTGGGCCATGCTTTTCATGGGGAAATTCCTTTTCCCCATGAAGCAGTAGGTGATAAATATCCACCTTAGGCCAGTCTCATACCTAGGCTATGCAAGAGCTTGTCCTTGGCTGGATTCTAAAGAGCAGGAGGAATTGCTTTATTACAAATGTCACAAATCACAGAATCCTTAAATGGTTTGGGTTGGAAGGGACCTTAAAGATCATTCAGCTCCAACCCCCTGCCATGGGCAGGGACACCTTCCACTAGATCAGGTTGCTCCAAGCCCCATCCAACCTGGCCATGGGCACTTCCAGGAGATGGGGCAGCCACAGTTTCTCTGGGCATCCTGTGCTAGCTCCTCACCACCCTCACAGCCAAAATTTTCTCCCTGATAGCCCATCTAACCCTGTCTTCTGTCAGTGTGAAGCCATTCCCCCTCGTCCTATCACTGCATGCCCATGTCAAAAGTCTTTCTCCAGCTCTCTTGTAATATCCAAGGAGCTGGAGGCTCCCAAAAGGCTTTTGCAGTGGACACCTGAACCAACACTACATTATTTTGGGTAGCACAAGGTGTCCCAGACCTACTGATGTGGCAGTTCCCCTTTCTGAGGCAATTCCTAATCATTTCTCCTGCATAACATGAAGACTAAATGCAATCATGTAGCTGACTTGGTGGAATGTTGGTATGTTCTGGGTTGTGTAGCAAACTGTGAAGAAAAGGAGTGGTTAGCCAGGCAGATGGGTACCATGCAGACATAGGAAAAGGGTTTTTCTATTTGGCTGCTTCTGGAATTAAACTTTACTTGAGAAGTGTCATCTTTTTGACAAATGCCAGAATATTTCAGGAAGCCTTCTTGCTCCCACTGACAGACTAGAGATTGGGTAGTGGTGCTTTGCATATCTCCTAGACGTCCTCCTCCAAAGACATCAGAGCTCAGGGACGCAAAAGCTTGCTTTTTGGGCAGTTGGGACACGGAATTGCAGTGGGTTTATGTAGTATCCCCTAGCCTCAGCTTTTCCTCATGACTCTGTTACATTGAAGGGTATTTCCCCAGTTTTGCAAGTGATCATGACTATACAGAGTTCTTTTAAGTCATGAGAAGAACAAGGTGCTCTACATCTTACATCTCCCAGGAGTTTATTAGCCCTGTATACTATCTTTCCTGCTCCATAGGCAATGAGGAGGTTCAGAGACAAGCAGAAGATATACTCAGAGAAATGTGGTCCTGACTTCATTATGCTGCTCACATGTGAGGTTCTGTGCATGGCTGAGGGCAGGAATGCTGTGGATGTTCTCTAGTGTAGGAAGGCCCACCACTGCCAGGGCAGCTTTGTTCCCTACTCACTCTGCATTGCTGATACCATGCTGGGCCATCTCTTAATTGTAGTAATCTTATGAAAGGCTCCACCATCCTGTCTTCCAGTCAAGCCACAGCCTCCATTCAACCTGACCGCTTTCTTCTCAGAGGGTTACAATATTTCTTGGGAAACCATCTATCAGAACTCTTCCTTCTACTTTTTGAATGAGGCTCTGGAATATCAGCTGCGTTACAAAAGAAAAACTGACACCTGGGAGGTAAGTGAGATGTCAGTTTACCATCAAGTAGGGTGTACCAGAAAAGAGGAGGACAGTAGCACTGGTGGGAAAGAAGGGTTTTCATGGTTTAGAAAAAATGTCTCTCTGCTTGACTGGACTGAAAACAGGCAAACCTAAAAATTAATTGAAAAGCAGAAACTGTGTGAAAAGTATTAGATCCTGTGAGGAAGACTGATGATTCATTTGATTCTCATGCTGTCCTGCCTGGAAGGCTCCCCCAGGACTGCATGCAGCTGCTGACCAGTCAGAGCATGGCCTTGCAGAAGCAACACGAAAGCAGAACAGGTTACTTTGCAGGCATCCTTACTGTGCAGCAGTGCAAGCAAAGTAAGAGCAGTCACTCTAGTGTTTGGTGTTTAATCATTCACAGACTCAGAAGACTAAAGCTGTCCATGAAGATAAACGGACATTGGTGATCCTGCCATGGGAACTACAGGCGAACACTGAGTATGAGTTCCAAGTGAGAGCTAGACCCCGGGAAGACAGTGGCTATGGTGGTTTTTGGAGTGAATGGAGTTCTCCGCTGTCATTGAAAACCAGCCCTGCCGGTACATGCTGCCAGATCTCCTTGCCCTTTCATTAAGTCCAGTGTCAGAGAATGCTTTCAGAAATTTAATAAAATCTAATTAATTAGAACAAATTTTAAACAGTCCAGTAGAGACAGGTATGGTTAGCTTCCTTACTGGTTATGTGAACCCCTGGCCTGGGCTGTCAGTATTGACGTTCTCACTATGTGGCAAAAGAAGAGTGTTTGGTGGGGTTGGCTGTACGTTTGGATGCCACTTGCAGGAGTGCAGCCTCTAGCTTCCTTTCCAGTGTCAAATGTCCAGGGTCCTGCTTGCAGCTTTCAGAAATGGGGGAGATCTCCTCTGCTGGGTCTTAGTATTGTCTTCAGCTGAGGGGAGGGGGATCCTGCTCTCAAACCTGAGTTCTGTGTCTGGACTCTGATGTTTGGTCATGCTGGGCGTGGGTGGTTTTTTTTGGTAGCCACCACTCTGCAGGGAGTTCACAGTATTTTATACACAGAAGTACACTGATGCTTGTCATGGTGGAACAGAGGCTATGAAATAAGGAGCCTTTGCTCCAACAGATCAGGTGCAAAATGACTGTAGTCAATGCCAGCAGCATGTGCTGAGCCTCCCTGCTCTCACTGATCTGCAGCTCAAACTGAAGTGTTACAGGGTTTACCTGGTGCTGTGACAGCAGGGCCAGGCTCCATTTGCTAAGGGATATCTGAGTTCTGTATCTGCTCCTTTTGCTAAGGGATATCTGAGTTCTGTATCTGCTCCTTTTCATCACAGGTGAAGAGCAGTCACCAAGCAGCCATCTAGTCAACACCTGTCAGTAATCAGCTGCACTCTTTCACTTCACAGATCGTCTGTGGAAGTGTCCCTAAACCAGGAGTCAGAAACACCAGGGGTCTTTGTGGCAAGGAGCTGTCCTGCCCTAAGTATGTTGGCTGTCTATCTGTGGTGCAGCCAGGTCATAGGGCAGCTGATGTACTGCTCCTTTCATTGATACAGTCATCTCTGAACACCCTCAGTCAGACCTGTCTGGAGTACTGGCGCCCAGGTGACAGCCTTGATATCCCAATGAGAGAATCTGGGATAGAAATTTAGAGTGTCTCATAGAACCCATTTAGGTTGGAAAAGACCTCCCAAGATCATCAGGTCCAACCTTTAACCGATCATCACTTTATAAACTAGCCCATAGTACTAAGTGCCATGTCCAGTCTCTTGAACACCTCCAAGGACAGTGACTCCACCACTGTCTTGGACAGCCCATTCCAATGCCTGACAACTCTTTCCATTCCAAAAACCCTTTTTCTCCTCACCATCTCCTGTTTTTTGACCAGGGTATAAATGCAAGGTGAGCATGAATGACCTTGTCTCTTTCTCTAGCAGTGACACAGACAGCAGGCATGGAATGGCTGTTGCTTTTTGGCATTGTCATGGCAATCATGGCCTCAATCACAACGTTTCTGGCTAAACAGCAGAGGTAAGAATGCTTCAGGATGTGGGAGTTAATGCTTTTATTCTATCTTCATAAAGATGGGGCGTTCACATGCAGCCTTCCTTGAGTCTTGTACATCTATGAGTGGGCAGCTATGGGCCTGTGAGGGACAGCCAAGTGTGGTCTCTAGCTGATGTACTGCTAGGAGTGACCTGCTTTTCTCTGGGACTCTGCTGCCATTCAGCTGGCTGGGACAAGATGGTGGCACATGGGAATGAAGCAAGGGCCACACAACCTCCTGTGCTGTCCTCCGGGTCTTGTCTGTGCTCTGCAGTTGCCAGATAGAGCAGTAGCCAGAGCTAGCTGCCCCTTTCCAAAGCTGGTCCCTCAGTGCTGGCTGGAGGCCTCTGTCTCTCTCAGAGGTTTCTCATGCCTTTGAAGAGATATGGGGTGCTGAGATGGAGAAGGGCTGGGCCGGTGTAGCAATAGGTCTGGCACAGCCCAGGTCCACATAAGAATTGCATAGGGAAGAGTTCTGGCCTGCAGACCACAAACCAGCCCAGCCTCAGTGGAAAATGCATTTCTAGCATTTGGTTCTTTTCCAGGAAGGAAAAAACTGGAGCCTCTTTCCTTATTGTGAATGTGTGTGTGCAAGTGCTGAGGCTTCACCTCCAGTGAGGTTCACAAGAAAGGCCATTAGATGGCTCTGGCAGCACAAGGCATCCTTGGAACCTCAGCCACTTGCTAACTCACTAGGCTGGGCAGGTGATTCCAGTTGCTTGAAATGGATCTGGAAATGCCTTGCTTTGCATCTGTAATGTGTGCTTAACCCCAAAGCCTTTCTCTTTTCTCTTCCAGCTTGTGGAAGAAGATGGCTTGCATCCCAGACCCTGCTCCCTTTTTCAAACCTCTTTACATGGCTCATAACGGAGATTTTAAGGTATAAATGGGCTACAGAAGTGAGTGGAGCACATGACAGGCTAAAAGGCCATCATGCTATCTTGAGCAAGAGATTCTCATTAGGGGAAATCTATCTCAAAGGAATGCCAAACGTCTCCAGATATAAGAACCAGAGCTTTCCAGTATCTGTTCAGTGCCATGAAGACCTTTATGTAACATCTATACTCCTTATTCTCTGTAAGTGCTGTCTCAATGTGTGAGCTGAGTTCATGTGATTTGTGAAGCCTGGGATCCTGACGAGAGTGTCAGAGAAAACTGCAAAGCCTTGCAAACCTCTCAGAGCTAATTATTTTTGATTACTTCAGTTAGTTTTCCTGCAGTTGCCTGTGTTTCATAATATCAGCATCTCCTACACTGTTATATTGGAGTAGTCAGTGATTTTAGAGTTTGATTTTTGCCTCTAAAAGCATAAAAACTTTGGTTATTTCTGTGGAACCTCAAACCTTGGGATACTAACCTTTCTCTCCCTGTGTGCCCTTTTCTGCAGAAGTGGGTTGGTGCATCCCATATGAAAACGACCTTTGATTTCTTTGAATGGGGAATAGTCCTCCCAGAAGTCCTAGAAGTTTACACCATGCATCCTTCCAACAGCACCCCAAAGGAAGAGCTGCATGAGCTGAGAAAGAATCTGCCTTGCAAGCCCTGTGCATCTTGCCTGACTGCCCCAGGCCATGGTAGCCAGTCCCTGTGGTGTAGTGTAAGCAGTAGTGGTGGGACTGAGGACCAGTCATATGGGCACTTGTCAATTGACACGGTGACTGTGGCTGATGAATTTACATCTTGTAACTGCCGGTGCAGCTGTAACCACGTGTACAGGGAACATGAGCATACCCACAAGGAAGACAATAGTGCTGGAGAACCCGGTTACCCCAAGGTTAACATTGATGAGGAACACAGAAAGATATCCAGTGACTTGCATTTGGCTGATCTGAACACACAGGATAAAATACTTGCTTCAGGCTCTGTGTCCACAGACCACCTGAGGAGCACAAGTGTCCCAGTCAACCAGCAAGGAGAAAGAAGAGTGGAAGGAGGGGTGGGGAGCATTCTAGAAGCCCTTTGCTTGCAGCCTCATCAGTGGGATTTGGAAAATCCAGGTTCTCTACCTTCTCCTGATGGTGAAAGTGTTTCTTACAGTGAAGGCTCCTATGACTTCTTCCCTCACAATACAAGGCCTGGTGACAGTTATCCTTTGCTCTGTGTGGATTTGGACACTATTGACAGCGGCTTTGTGGACTCAGACTGTGGAAGTCCAGTTGACTGTGAATTTGGGCAAAACAGTCAGACCATTTGTGGGTCCCTCCCTCTTGAGCAGGAGGAGCAAGACTTTCCACGGAGCTATGTCAAGCAGTGGGTCTCCTGTCGCTCTGAGAGCCCTGTCAGTGGGACACAGACAAACTAAGGACTTTGATGTTGCCTGGATGAGTGTAGGGCCTTTTCCATAGTGTGCCAGCAGCAAAGTGTTAGAAAAATTCAGAAAAGAAACAAAGTTTACTTTGTGTAAGCTCTATTGCATAAACTGAAACCTGTTAGGTCCATAGAAATATGCCTGTCTCTATTCCCACTTATCCTATTAATGTCTCAAATTTGTTGTGATTGATTGTTCCTGAGTTTTGTTGGGTTTGGGGGTTTTTTAGAATCATAGGTCAACCCTCCCTTATAATGTCAGAAAAAAACAACTGTTCCTTGAAAATTATCCTTCAGCTTATGCAGATATGCAAAATTTTTTGCAGTGACCTTATAAAAAGTACAGAACTTTAAGTTATTTTCCCTGGTATTCTCACATGACCTGAGAGTTTGGCTGTACGTGGAACCTTAGAAACATAACCCATGGCAAGCATGTTTGCTACATTAAAGTTCCCCTACCCTTTCCAAACAACATGTGATGTTACTTTTCCTTCTACTATCTTTGGCTCTCTAAACTCAGCTGTAACTCAGTTTGTTAATTACAGAGGGTTCCAGACCTGTCCATGGGGATCAAAACCAATTCTTATGTAATCATCGCAGAAATGCGTATGCTAGAGCCCAAGCACAACTCAGGTTTCAGAAAGACTTTGCCTTTCCAGGTGGAGTCTGCAAATGAAAAGTCTTTTATATATANTCTTGCTACTAGGATTTTCTATTGAGTCTGTTTCTCCCCCTGCACTTTTCAAGCATATTAATTGAGCAGCTTTTAGAATTATGCCAATATTATCGAAACGTTTTCCTACCTGGATATGCCTGCCACTTCTGCCTTGGACTTTCTCTGCTGCAGTTAACAGGTCAGTAGCAAAAATTTTGAGCAATTTCTGCTAGCTAATAAAGCTAAATATGAAACTGCACTGTAACCGTGAATCTGTTTTTCTTTCTGACACCTCCGTATCTCTGATTTGTTCAGGATAATTGTCTTAAAAAGTCACTGTAATACTGAAATTGAATGTGAAGACCTGCATCTTACATAGGCATAATGCTACTAACCCATAGGCTGCATGACTCCAGAAGGTTATATCTTGAGAGAACCTTTGTGGTGAATAATGCATGTTTCCAGTGTAGTAATAATCTATTGTTGCTGTGATACTAATAAACTCCCTTCCCTCACCCCTTTCTCTTACCCGAGACTGTAGGCAGCCCCACAGCCCCCTAAACAGGAGAGAGCACTGTAATAAAGAGAAGCTGGTTTTTTCAGAGGTGGGTGCTGGGACAGTGCTGCATTGCATCTGCATCCTCTGGTTTGACTGTTCAGAACCGCCATGGTATTTGCTATGTTGATTTTGGACCTATGTGACTTAGTTTTGCCCATATTGCTATTATTCCCTCAATACATTCCCTAGCTCAATGGCTTCCTGGATACTGCTCTAAGGTATATTAGCTTCTTTGGTTTCTTCCCTCCTTATCTTCCATTTTTCTTGTCATCTGCTTTGCTAAGTCATGGGAGGTGTTGTCTCCATGCGCTGATGCATCCTCCCTGCTGCGCTACCAGTCCCTCACATGCCCTCTGCAAGGCAGCAGAGGATTGCCCCAACTCCACTGCCTGATGAGCTGGCTGCCCCACACTGTCCTACAAGGGCTGCTTGCATTGTGATCGTGTCGATGCGAATGTGTACTGGGCAGAAGCATTTCTGATGGTCTCAGCACAGTCTTCTGCAGCTTCATCTCGCAGTTATTTTCACTTCAGAAACTACACTGCGGTAACTGACCCCAGGCTGCTTAAGGGAGAAACTCGCTTGTTTTTCTGGGGCCCTTTACATCTCAGTTCTGTGTGCTCTTTGTTTCCATTTGTATTGATGGCCCCAGAACTGCTGAAGGAGCTGTTTCTGTTATTGGAACACTATCTGGCTGTACATCTGATAGAAGGTGGTGGTTTGGTGTTATGTTGGGCTGAAAGTTATCTCTGTTCACCCTAGGAGGCAGACTTCATGAACAAGTGTGTGACACAAGGGTATTAAAATAAGGGAAGCTGTTCCCTTTGAAGCAAGCTATAACAATTAAGGTTTTGGTCAGTGAGTTGTCATTGTGGATGTGGAGGGGTCTGAGGTGGGGGCTTTTCAGTGCCTCTTAGGAGCAAAGTGCAAATGTCCCTGATCTAGCAGTTCTAATTTGGAATTTTTTTTTCCCCAGGAATGATAGGGTCAAAAAGCAGGTACTGGGAGAAGCACCACAATCCATTCTGATGTACCAATTTGGAAATGTCCATCTCCATTTCTGCATGGCCCCTGTCTCTTGACTCCAGAAGCTGATACTGACAGACTGTTATTCAGTCTGTTCTTTGACTGCTTCTCTCTTTGCGTTCTCTGGCACTAGACCCACGTACAGGACTGACTTGATGGATCCTGGTTGTAACACTGCCATTGCATCATTGCAGCTGGCCATGGGAAGATCTGTTCCTTATCTACTCCGGGATCAGGACAAGGAAGCACTGCAATGCTTGTTTGCCTTTGCTTCCAGAGCTGCCCTTTGAGTACAGTGCAGCAATTGGCTGTGGAAGAGGTACAGGACAGGACAGCTCAGGAGTGCTGCATGGCTCTGAGCACAGTTGGGCACAGGTCTGGGGTGGAAGCAGTTTAGCCCCACATCCAGGCAGGGCTAGGAAATGGCTTTAAGTCACTTAGAAAGCTCTTTTGTTGACCTATTTATGTAGAAGTTGCTAGCAGATACTCTTCTATTCGGCAAATTACTTGGCCTTTTAAATGTTAACCCTTTAGCAGAAATTTGTTTCTCCATGACTAATGAGAAATTACATACATCGCTATTTTAACTCAATCTGATAATTGGAGCAGCTTTTCATTGGTTCTTGAGATTATCTTTAAAATCAGGCACAGTAAGCTCTGCTTTATTATGCCACTGATGCTACTGCCTGATCATCAAACCACACAGCCTAAACTATCAAGGGACAGAAGCAGTGTGAAAAGTGACATTTCTTTTGAGCTGGTAAGACAGTTTAACATATTTCTGTTCTATGCATTCCAGTATGTAATGTTAGGGGACATCTACTGAGCTAAAATATTGAAAAATATTTTCTTTATCTAAATGTGGAATTCTATATTGTTTCTTGAACTAGGAACCTAGAACAAAAGAATGACCAGAAGTGTCTTTGCATTTTTGTTCTGATAGTTTGCTGAGCACAAAACACCACTATTGCATTAATTCTGATGGATTGGGCTTGAAAGAAGGACCATCTTGAAAAAGGTACTCCGCTCTGACTGCAAGAGATGAATGTAAAGGAATCCAGCCAAAATAGTCCTCAGTGTTTGGGACTTTGCAGACACAAACATACTTTTTTAATGTATGTGTGTATATATATGTGTGTGTATGAATATTTCTTTATTGCAGTCATCCTTTGTAGCAGCTTTTTTTCTTGGATCCAAGTATATCAAATCTAAAAGTACATGGCTGTTTGTGGGCATCAAATTGTTGGGAAAATGGCTCTCCAAAGATGGAGAGAAAAAAGGCTGGTTATATGGGGATCTCTAATAATCTATGCAGATAAGAAAATCCAACTACTTATTCCTAGGATAAATCTCGTGTGAGCCTGTTGTGAGCATTTGATGTGCTTCTGTCAGACATGTGCTTAGAGGCCTAGGTATTCAGAAGGTAGAAAAGGTATCACTAATTCTTCTTAAAGGACATACATAAATCTTTTCTTATAGGCAGGAATGGTTTACAATGGGTACCCCTCCAATTACACATACTAGCATAACAGATTCTTCTGGAGACTTTGCACTTAAGTTAATCTTAGTGGATAAAGGTCTGTACCTATTGGTACAGACATGCTATTGCCTGTCACTGTTTTACTTTGTAGGTGCCAGTCAGTGTCCTACCTTCCTGTAGTACCTGTTGGTGCTGCCTCTGGAAGACATGTAAGCAACAGAAGGGATTATGGCCAAGGGGGAGCAGGTCATTTATGACTGGTTGCTAAGATGTAAGGAATGGAAACTGAGTGTTCAAGGGTCCAGATCTGCTGTGTCTGCTCCCACTGTGCACCACTTGTTGTATCATAGAATCCTGGATTGTCTTCAGTTGGAAGGGATCTTCAAGCCTTCTGCTGTGGGCAGCAACACCTTCCACTAGAGCAGGTCACTCCAAGTCTCATCCAACCTGACCTGGAACACCTCTGGGGATGGGGTAGGGATGTCTTTTCTGGACAACCTGTGCCAGTGTCTCATTGTCCTCACAGGGAAGAATTTCTGTGCAATACCCCATGGTAACCCAGGCCCCTGCTTGTTGGAGGCCATTCCCTCTTGCCCCATCACTACACGCCCATCTCCAGCTTTCTTATCGCTCTTTTATGTACTGGAAAGGGCTCTGAGTTCTCCCTGGAGCCTTCTCTTCTCCAAGCTGAACAAGCCCAGCTCTCTCATCCTGTCTCCATAGCAGGGGGCCTCCAGTTCTTGGATCATCTTTGTGGCCTCCTCCAGACTTGCTCTAGCAACTCTATGTCCTTCTTATGTTGAGGACCCCAGAACTGGACACAGTACTGCAAGTGGGGGTCTCACAACAGCAGAGCAGAGGTGGAATCCTCTCCCTTAACCTGCCGGTCATGCTGCTTTTAATGCAGCCCAGGATACAACGGGCTTTCTGGGCTGCAAACATGCATTGCTAGATCATGTTGAGTGTCTTGTCAACATCAGTATCTTGCTCTGGGAGTGAGAACGAGCAAAACACATTTTGAAAGAGTCCAGAGCCTGAAGCTTCTGACTTCCTCTAAGATTTAGGTGAGCATACAAGACCATGTGAATGAGCTGCAACAAGAAAAAATTACACTGATTAAGCAACATACTTTATATAAAGTTGATGTCAGAAGTGGAATAAAACCTAGAACTCCTGGCTGTCTGCTGTGGGCTGGCATATATCATGTATCAAAGGATACCCAAGCATATTGAAGAATCTTATGCATACATCTTCATGTGAAATCCTTGCTCATGCTTTTATATGATACTTCATGTTTTATCAGGTCTTTGTAAAGCTGATCTTACTTGTAGTCATCCAGAAGTCAGAGACACAAAAATCCTATTTTGTGTCCATCCCTTTGAGCCCATTACATTTATCTATATAATTCTTCTATCTCTCTTTCCCTGTCTCATCAAGCATAAGCTTCTTGTCCCCACTTTTAAAAAGTCACTGACAACCTCTTCTTGTTCTCTTGTCATCTCTCACTTCCCTATCTAGACATTAACTCTATGATGTCAGCTTCCACTTCCCACTAGATCATTAAATCTACTTCTCCTAATCATCCTCCATGCTACTCTTTACACACTGAAGGCACTGCTTACAATTCTCTTGGGCTACATCAACCTCATTCTTCAAGTCTCCCTGTAAAGCTCTGCTTTACAGAGTTTCTAAAACCTAGATGATATCTAGGCTACCCACATGCTGAGACTGTGTTGTCAACTGCTTGTACTACTTCCCCTCTCAGTGGTATTTATCAAATAATTTATTTTACCTTACAAATTCTTATGAGAAAATGTAATCTTTTTATTGTGTGTTCAACTGGACCCCAAACCTGGGGTTGAATCCCAGATTATGAATTTCTGGTGATAGATTTAGCAGTAACAGTCAATCATCTGTCTTTCTGTTAATAAGCAGTTGAGAGCATTTTGAAAATCTGTGTTGTACAAATTCTGGTTAAAGTTACTTAAAATTGCTTTTGGGAAGTGGAGGCAGGAACCACAGGAGGGGAGGGGAAAGGCACAGCTGCAAGGCCTCATTTCCTTGAGCAGACAACAGGCACAGTTCTGGAAGGATGGAAACATCACTGCAACCAGCTTGAGACTACTTTGGAAATCCAGGTCACTACCACCTCCTGGTGCTGATAGACTGCTGGCAGCATACCTGGTGTATCATTTCAGGGCATCACCTTAGGCATTTTGTCTCTCTTTCCTGCAGAGTGAAGGTGGTTCTCCTTTCTTGGCACTAGTTCTCATA
This sequence comes from Melanocharis versteri, assembly GCA_013397845.1. NCBI lineage: Eukaryota > Metazoa > Chordata > Aves > Passeriformes > Melanocharitidae > Melanocharis > Melanocharis versteri. The sequence goes on from VZTG01001224.1 coordinate 320,300, forward strand.
TGCCTTTTCTGCCTCCACTCACAACTTTGCAGTGTTGTAGAAACCGGACATTAGAACACAAGAAAGCAGCAAGCAGTCTGGCCCCCAAGGCATCTGGCTAAGAAGTTGATTTGTCTTCCACTGCTAGCAGCTGCTGTAGTTGCACCTGCACTGCTAGTACTGGGTTTCCATCTCAGCTAATAGGATTTTTTATTCTTTTTTAAAGATACCTGACCAAGATTTATAGACTACAAGCCTTGCATATATTTAGGCAAGCGGTTTCAGCAATAAAGATAGTTCCACTTTGTAAAAATTCTTCACTTTGTTTCTGTCTAATTGTATCTACCTTCAGTGTCCAATTACTGGGCTCTTTCCATCTTTCTCTCAAAGATTTGAAAAAGAAAAAAAGAAAAGAAAATACTTTTCTCTTACCTGAAATCATCTTCTCATGTGAGATACTTATGGCTGGTGTGAAATGACTACTTAGCCTTTCCTTTGGTTAAGTTAAAGATATTCACTTGGTCTTTAATTGTTGATTTCTGAGTAAAGTTATCCAGGAGTAAATAATTCTCATAATCCTTTTCAGAACCATTTTCATATTGACAGCAATTTTTGGTTTAAAGTGTTGAATCCAACAGAAGAAATTAATTAATGGTGCTACAAATGCTCCATGTAGCTGCAATAACTTTTCTTTTAATTGATATGTATCCACAGTCTGCATGTTAGCTCCTCTAATTGCATTAATGTACTGCAGAATCTCATTCAGTTGGTTATGTGCTATTTCCTGAAATTATTTTCTGATAAGTCTTTCAGAATTCAGTGTTCCATGACCTACTTATTCATAACATTTATGGCTTCTAACACAAAAATTTGCATTTAAACATGCTGTATTTGTTTCCAGGTGAGCTAGAGAGCCAGAAATGTCTGACACATTTCAAACACTGCAGAACTGAACAAAGAACTTCTTGTGTGGGAGTGGGGGGAGTTTATCAAATTAGTAGCAATTACCTGGAAGCATTCTGTCCTGGTTTACTTATCTTGACCTAAGTTTGTTTATTTGTTTGTGTGCCTGAACAAGTTCTTGTAAGCACATGTATAATTCTACTTAATGCAGCTCTCTCTATTTCATATTTAGTCAGTACTACTGTATTTATCACAGGAATCATAAGCAAACCTGATTAGAATGATAAGCAGGAGAGACTTCATGCCTCCCAGCCTCCCTCAGCTAAAATCAGCTAATGGCGACGCTTCCTCTCGATAACCACCACTCTGAAGAAAGTCTGCAGCAAAACAGGATATTTATGAAAAACCCATGATTGAAGAGATGGTGAAGTAAAAGCCAGAAATACTCCTTTTTTCTTGATCAGTTTCTGAAACATCGTAATTATTTTACAATTTAATTCAGACAAGGAACACTATAGGCAGGCATAATCACACGCAAGAAGTTATACGTGGATGCTGCTGTCTAGCTTTATGAAATTCATGACTGGAAGGATATTCTTGGATATTCATGGATCAGATCACTTAATCTCTTCAGTAAAACAATTGTAATGATTACTATATCACAGTCCTTGCTAAGCATAGGCTTTTTCTTGCTCACTTCTATTCAAGACTACTTCAGACCCTTTGTTGGTCAGAAATCACAATCTTATTCTATATCCAGGTTCTATTCGCTTGGTCCTATGCTAATGCTGTACTTATTGTTTCTCCTATCCTTACACTCCTTCCCTTTTCCCCAGCTTCTTCTGAAAGAGAGATCATAATCTCTGGCAGGTTTTGTTTGTTTGTTTTTTACTTTTTTCTTTTTTTTCTAATAAAAACTAACCCAAGCTCTTTTGAGACAGAACATCCCCCACCCTCTTGTTACCCCAGCTGTAAAGCTCAGTCCAGTGTCTGTGCTAGTGAAGTAGTGCAAGCATTGTTCCTTCAATATTTTTTTTAATTTTTCAAGAGAGTGTTTTTGTTTATACTGATTAGTGGTCTCTATCTACAAACTCACTCCAAGTTTTCTGGGTTTCAGGCTCCTTGGAGCAGCACTCTCCTTGCAGCGGTGCTGGATTCATTTGATGTGTTCAGGTAACAGCAAATAATGCAAACTGGAAACATCTTTTTAAAACACCACGTATTGCTGAATAGATCAGGTCCATATTCTTCACATTAAATGTTGCCATAAAATCATCAAATCAGAAACTTTTAGTGAAAAAGTATAATTTTAAATTAAAACTTCATCAAGAGACAATACAGAGAATGGAATTTTTGGTTAAAAAGAGCGTGAGCTCAGCATAACCTCGTAGAGATGTAGTGTTCCATATTGCAGAAGATACACTTCAAACATCCTTACATAACCTTTCAGTGAACTGGGGTAATGACTAGGCCCTAAGTATTCTGTATCTCCCAATGAGTGCTTTGACCAGGATCCTATCAGTTATTCTCTGTGTGTGTTTTCTGAATATGCAGAAATAACGTTGCTCCAGGAGGCCCCTGAGCAGCAAATGTCTGGAGGCCAAGAATGCTCAGAGTTGAACGTCGATACTCTTTTGCCATGATTCTCTCTAAGCATCTGGTTTTGACTATGGTCAAAAACAGGATTTGGGGAAACATGAACATTGGTTCCAGCCCACTGTGGCTCCCTCCTGCTCTTAAATTGTCATAAGCCAGATGACAAAAATGCAGGAAGAAGGAAATATAGAACGCCCACATCTTCTCCCACCCTCGATCAAATTGCAGGAATTGTAGATTTCCTTTCAGGCAGCTGGTGCTTTAGTGCAAAGTACTATTTACTCCCATGAGAAGAACGGTTCCTATAGAAGAAATGATATAGCTGAGTTGGTGCCCCTTGACAGATTCAGGATCAGCTTTTGTCAGGCTGGCAGAAGCATGCAGCTAATGCTTCAACCCACTGGTAGAAATACCGACAAAACTGCTCTTAACGATTATTCTGTTTTAGATACTATCTGGAATGGGAGGAGTTGTGTGGCAGTTGGGCCTCCAGCTGTGCATTGCTGCTGCGCTGCTCTTTGGTGGAGGAAGAGGGAGAGGTAAGACGAGATCTTGAATAGGTCCACTGTACAAAGACAAGTACATGCCTGTGCTCATTTTTCATTCACAGACCCCTCAGTACGCAACCCAAGATCTTATGACTGCCCTTTCCCAGGTCCCAGGAACCAGTACAGCTGGCTGGCAGTGCCAGGCCTAGGGGACTGAGCACACACTGGACAAGCTGTGCACCAGAAAAAGTGTAGCCACTGCCCAAGGTCCCTGCTCTAAGATCTTACATTCATCTCATGCAGTGAAGTGTGTTTCAACAGAGTAAGAACATGATGAAGAAGATTAGATGCAGTGTCAGCAAAGGAAGTACTAGCAAGTAATGCATTTATTTGGTGTACTAAGCAAGTGATACCAGCGATTCATGAATCCAGTTCTGGTCTCCTTCCTCTGCAGAGCTCTCTGGCAGCCTGAGCTGCCTGAATAACTACGTGACTACCGTGAGCTGTGTGTGGGTAACGGAGAAGCCCGTGGGTGATGGACCTTTCCACCTGCATTTCACCAAGTAAGAGCTGCACACCAAGAGCTGTCCGTGGCAGCCTCAGCCCTGGCACGGGCAGGGCAGCACTGAGACGCAGAGATGGAGTTAAGCTGTGGGCTTTGCTCCCTCCACAGCAGGAGACCTGTGGCAGAGCTAGCTCTGCCACCCCCTCACCCCAGACCTGGCCTGCCTCAGAAGCTGCTCTCTATTGTGGTCCTGCAGCCTCAGGGGCTGCAGCAAAGGTCCAGTGCACATGGCTGCATGATCTCCTGTCAGTTGTGGGCCTTCTGTCTGTTCAGTGAACCCTTCTGGCAGGCGTCTCAGCGCAGAGAACCTCCTCTTCCTGGCCTCTGGTTCCCATGACCTGGGAACTTCCAGAGCCCATCCTACATAAAGCTGCCTAATCAACTTCTAATAATTTCTTCCCTTTTTGCCTAGAAATTAAACACCTAATGGTTTAATCTATATTAGTAAATATATACATACAAGTCCAGTGAGTTATAAGCTTTAACAAGAGATTTAGAATATTATCTGAATAGTTTTTCCTCTAATAGAAGAAACTGGGTGAATAGTTTGCTAATTGACAGGATAATTTGAGATGAATGTATTTAGGTTATGTAGTAACATTGTCTTGACCACCAATAACTATTACGTGAGGGTAAGCCACTCTGACATTAGATGCCTCATATTCTGCTAAGGTTAAGTAAAAAATAGTTTAACTCTTATTAATACTGGATTTTAAATCTATGGAAAGATGGGCAAGCTGATAAACTGTGATATCCCAGTTTCCTGTGGGATCACATCCAGTGTGAAAAAACTGCTAATAAATGGCTAAACCAGAAAAAGACAAACCAACTTCCAACATGTTTTGCTGTCAGTACCAGCTTGTTTGTAATGAAAGAGGACTTAATGTACAGCTCATTGTTACCTCTGTGCTATGCACTTGTAACCAACTGTCCATCCGCTCCTTCCCCCCTACCCACCTGCTTTCCTACAGTGACAGCAGCCCTCTCACTTCCAGAGGGAGCAGGGAACAGCTACTGGGTGCTATGTGCAACTCCTGTGAGATCTGGTGCTCTCAGCAGTAAGGTTATGAAGGTGTCTCCTTACTCCCTATTCAGCCCTGCCATCCATCCAGCTTTTGGATTGCTGGTTTGCTTGCTGTCTGCACTAAAGAGGTTCATGGTCTTCCAGAGTATGGTGCTGTGCTAAGCTGCCACACATCCATAAACTGAAAAGCACTTAATTGTATGACTTAAAAGAAACTTTCAGCCTTTTTATTCTTCTAGCCTCTGGTCAAAGGGCCACAACGCCAGCTGCAAACTGACTGCCACAGAGAGCATGCAGAATCAGTACCACTGCACAATTCATTTAGCCACACAGATCTTGGAAACAGATGGTTATAGAGTCTCTCTCCAAGGAAACTTCTTTGGACATAATCACACATACATGACCTTTCCAGAGTACAATCCCCGCAAGCACAGTAAGTATGAACCAGGGCAGCTGTGAGCTGAGGCTCTGCCCAGAAGCTTCAGGATAGGTCTGATATGCTGCCTAACAAAGGATGTCTCCGAGATAGCAAGGAAAAACAATGAAAAAAATCAAGACTGCCCATCCCCAGAGTGCACTGTGTGAACTGCGCCAGTAAGGATGCAGTTGCTGAGTCTCTCCTCCTAACTTTTCCCAGAGTTCAGAGGGCTGGCTCTGGAGCACCATCCGAGAATACTTCTCATCTGCATCATGTTTTCTTGTGCCCTGAGTAATTTGCAATTGGGTTGCTTCAATTATTTGTTTTGTTGTTTTATTTTTCCCTAAGAAATTATGTAATGAGGAGTCATGGATTTAACTGACTGTCCCATGGCCTGGTACTAGAGAGAAATGCTCAAAACCCATCTGTATTAGCAGTATGTTATAAGGGCAGAATGTGATATCCAGAGTGGTTCTTTATTTGCAAGATTAACCCTAGGGACTACTGGAGTTATTAATTTATGTTAGATCTGTAGCTGTTCTGATCCTGTAAGCTAACTTGGTCTACTGCTAGTGTTAGTATCCCTCTTTAGAACCAGCTTTATCTTCCATGACTTCAGTTACCCTAATATCATGCATCTTCTTTTGTGGTGTCCCAAACACTGTGAAAAAAACCCCACTTCCTCTATTTGCAGTAAAACTTGATCCACCTTTGAACATCCAGAGCAATGCCACTGCCAGCATGTGCCAGATATGGTGGAGTGTGTGGAATGTGCCTTGGTACCTCGCTGAAATTCTCCAATATGAGTTGCAGTATAAGGAGTACAGCATGTCCTGGGAGGTAACTAGATGAGGCATACAGTGATCCTGCTTTGTTCTTTGGGTACAATGGCCTTGCCACTCAGCTCAGGGCTCTCCACCAGCTGACTTGAGCTGGCCTTTCCGGTTTCCTGTATTAAGGCTGAGAGATTTTACATAAAATGTCAATACTGAAGTTCAGTAACTCTTCTTCTCATGAACCCTGCAAAGGTCATCCATCATCATGCAGGCCCTCTTCTCGGGAAAAGAAAAGAAAATCTGGAAAAGAGAAGAGAAGGGAAAAAACAACAAAAAAGAGTATTTGAAAGACCATCCTTTTGCCCAGTCTCATTAACAGCAATGCTTTGTAATACTTTGCAGGTTGCATTGAACAAGACACTACCCAGTTCACTGCCACAGGTAGAAATTGAAGCCACAGAGCTCCGCAGTGGCATTGCTTACGCTGCAAGAGTTCGCTGCAAAGTTTCTGAAAATGAGAATTCGTACCACAGTCAGTGGAGTGAGTGGAGCCAGACAACGGTGTTTCAAAGAGCAGGTACAAAGAATGTTGTTTACATCTTCTTTCATTTCTTTTCATGTCCATGTTCCAAACAAAAGAAGATACGTAGTAAAATGAAGCTTTTCAAATCAGAACTAGCTTTCTTCAGGTATACATAGCCAAATTACTTTCCTTAAGGCCTTTAGTTGCCTGTTTCATTTGCAGTGCTTGGTTATTTGGGGCTCTATCTTGACTTCCAGAATTTTATTAAAAATTTTTGTGCTGATTCTTTTCCTAGATGTCCCAAAAGTCTCTGAAAGTATTCTAAATATGAAAACTATGCAGTACTTATTCATTCCTTTGAGTTTTGGCACTCTATTCTATTTATTCTGGAACTGCAAGCTTTCCTCAAGGTATGTGATTTTCATTAAGTTCCCCTTGATCTTTATGGCCTGAAAAGAGTAAATCAAGAGTCATTACATCCCTTTTCCTTCCTTTTTCTGCTGCACAGACTCAGTCATTTCCAAAAGGTCTTTTGAGAATCTTGGAATGTGACATGTTCCTTGGCGGATTATAGTTAATGACCCACTATACAGTCCTTAAGAAGACCAAAGTACCTTTGGGGCTCCCAAATTCGGCTAAAGCCCAAGGATGATGGTATCTTGGCCTTACAGAAATTTAAGCCCATGGGAATATTTGAAGTTCCATGTAGATGAATTAAAAGTGCAAGTATACAGCAATCAATAAAGGTGGTTAAATTGATATCAATGTTAAGCTACTTCTGACATTCCTAGTAGGAGTCAGTAGGTAAAATGCCAATATAAGCAAACTAAACTGACTCTGATTCATTTGAGACCAAGTTGTACAGAGAAAAAAGTGTTTTTAGAACCTTGGTTCAACCATCCTCTGCAATTTTTTATGCTGGCAGTGAACAGGTAGATCTCCTACCTCCTTCTTTTTTTCTTTGACATATATTATTATGCTCCATATACACATCATTCTTAGAGAAACAGAATACATGATGTCCATATGATAAAATATTTTTACAGGATAGACTCTAATAAAGGGGCAAGGATGTCTGGCAGAATTTCTCTGTTTAAATGTTATGAAACTAGAACTCTTTAAAACACTTTCAGAAACAGTGGTTTAGATCAAGTAAGCTGATAAACAAATGCTTAAATAGCTCGGTGCCTATAACAAATAATAGACCCGTGTATTAAGTTAGTGGCATATTCCTAAGAAACTTATGAGACTCTGCTTCAGGTTAGAAACATTAAATGCATGCACAGGTGGCAGACAAATAATTGCATGAGAAATCAGAAATTATGATGAGTGGGCTTCTTGTGCAATCTTACTAACATAAGTGTGGGGGGGTTCATCGAACCAGAATCATGGAGACAGAACACAGAAAAACTGTCCATTTTTTTAAGTGTTGTTTTCTCACTTTAGGGCAAAAAGCCCCACCTGCTTTAACATTCCCACGCCAGCTGCTTTCTTTCAGCCACTCTATACTTTGCACAATGGGAATTTTAAGGTAAGAAATAAATTTAATTTCTTTCTTATGGCCCTCAGTTCATGACAGGAGGATTTTTTTTCTGGTATTAATCATTCTAGCTCCTGAGCAGAATTACTGACACATGGTTCTGATCTTCCTGAAAGTTTATAGTTTCTCATTTTCCTGCTTCCACATACTAGCTAACCACCAGAGCTTCTGTCCAGCTTCTTGCTCCTCAGAAGTGAAACTCCTCCAGTGACTCCTAGCTCAGACTGAATGCAAATAGTGCACCCTTTCAAAACCAAAGCAATACCAGCAGTTTGCATTATATTCTGGTGGTCTAATCTTGTAAAAATTCTTGTAAAATTTTGTGAAATTAGCTGCTAGGTTTTTCACCCTATAACGCTAACTTTGCCTGTTGGATTTGCACTAAACATCTGGGTTATGGTGCCAAAGCCATAAGGAAAGAAAAGTTATTCTGGAATAACTATGCAAAATGACCCAAACTTATTGATGCTTTCATTAGGACTGGATTGGACCGAATGAGGCTTGTAGCCAACTTGAAAGAGAAGAGGCCAGCAGCTCAAGCAAAGTGAATGCAGATAGAGTTTCTGATCTAAACACCCAAGAACTGATTTCCCAAATCTCACTGAAACCTACAGGAAGCACAGATCTGGTTACTGCAGAAGAAAACTTCACATTCGCCTCAGGTCCAAGCCAGCAGTATGTCCCTAGCAGGTACATAAGAGCAGAAGAGATAGAGTTGTGGCCAGGACTATTGTTTGCGTCAAACCATGCTGATGATACCGTTGGCCTGAAAATCCCTGAAATAACTGAAGACAACCTTGAGAGCCCTAGTGTTGGAAGGAATTATCCCCCTCACTCACAGCATGGAAAGGGTGACTTTCTCATGCTTCGAGAATCTTTGGGGATAGCAGATGTGTCCTTCAGTGGTAGTGACTATTGTACTTTGTGTGACAATGATACCACAGGAGGTTTGATTTCTGCTGAACTACTGAAGCTTTCTAATGGCAATAGTTGTGTTAAACATCAGAAAGATCAGTGACCTTCCCTGAGGAATACTGCCTACAAAGTTCCTTGTGCTCTCCTATCACCTCCCAAGCGGCATAAATGGTGACTGTGCAGTTTCAAACATGTATCATTTTAAAATACATCCTCAGCTTCTGTACCTCAGAAGAAGATTGTGACTAAGTCCCCTGTCTAGCAAATACTACCCCTACAGGCAAAGCCTGACTCCGGCAACATCTGCGATCCCAGAGACACATGACTATGCCCTTCCCTAAATTAACCTCCTGGCTGCAAGATCAAGTAACCCTTGTCTAAGTTAGAGGCAGCAGCAGAGCTGCTGTTTTCCTCAGGAAGAACTATTGGAATTGTGTGCCTCTTGGAAGCAGCAATATTTGCAATGTGATGACCCATGATTTAAACTCCATCATTTTGTAAAAACTATGCATGATTTTTCATAAAATCATGAGAAACTATTTTAGCTTAAGAAGGTAATCCTGCTTCTTAATATGATATTGATGAATTAAAGGGGTTCCTGATTTGATCAGAATTTGTAATTGCTCTATTTAAAGATAATCAGACAGTAGGCCTTGTTCTTTATTATCTTGAATGGCTATCACTTTCTATTTTGCAATAACTAAGCCTCATGTACTGCTTTAACAAAAATTTATTTCAAGGTTAAGTGGCTGGGCTGAGCTAATGGAGAAAGGTGAAACACAAGAACAGCACATAAATAACCTTTATTTAATCACAGAACAGGCCAGGCCCACTGCCTCTCCAGGGCTTCTATTATTTCTCCAGAATTGATGAGTCCTTTGCCTATCTGTGCAACAGGTACAGCCCTTCTGAGCCGAATCTCTGGAGGTTTACTTTCTGCCCTAGACACAGAAAATCCTATGCATGATTACTAACCTACCAAGCAGATTTCTGGAGTCTTAGATGCATCTCTCAGATGTAATGGGCTCAACAGTATTAGCAAGCATACTGAGATATGTACACATGCATCCAAACTAGCTGACACACGTCTATAAACAGTCACATACATTCATTCCTTCCTATTTGGAGTGCTTCCCTTGTCTCTCTGGTGACAGCACAGATTAGTTTTGACAAGGCAAAGAAAGATTTCATTTAGAAGAAACAAAATAGGTCGAGACATCCTTCCCAAAAAGTGTGCTAAGCCAGAGAACTGTTGTGAGGAGTCTTCAGCTGTGAGAAAAACAGAAACAGAAGGAGGACTTAACATCCGATTTGCGTGACAGCCACGGGAGGTGACAGCAGTGATTCGTTTTCAGTGTTGTAAGCAAAGGGCTTTCCTGATACCTGAAAAAACATCCCATTTCTGGTCCTTGGAGCTTTTTAACTTGCAAAAACTATATTCAAGGGTGCTGCTTTTACTCCGCCACAATCCAATGGCAAGAGAAGAACGTGATGTTGCTTTCATGAACAGTTGCTGTAATTTCCCCAGGATGAGAAAATCAGTAAAACAATGCCACATACCTGGAGGATTTTGGTGATCCCAAATTTTTAGACCCCATAGTGTAGTTTGATGTAGTGTCCCAAATTTCAAATCTTCAGAACCTGAGTGATGCTTTCTGAAATTGTCAGATCAATTGTACCTTAAATTCATCAGATCTTGACTGCCCTTACTTATGAACATGTCTGCACAGAAATTTAATCATTTTCCTAAAATCCTGTTCTGTTAATAAGGTATTCTGTACCAGTTGTATTAGCAAAATGAGAGTGGGAACAATTATATTCAGATATGAGTAAGGTCAGGCTATGGAAGGGAGAGTGCAAAACTTCATTAATAGACAAGCAAAAGAAAACTGAGAGGTTGTCGCAGCTCGCGCCGACCACCCTGTGCGTGCCTCTTTCCGTCGGGGCTGCAGCCTTCGCCCACCGGGCTGGATCTGTGGCTGGACAGCTTCCAAAGGCAGGAGGACTGCCGGATTCGCACTCTGGGTCCGGCCAGTCCGCCAGTGTTACAGGCGCAGGAGAGGAATGAGAGGCGGAGGGGCCCTTCGACGGTGAACAGGCGCGGTTTATTTCCCCAGGCCGAGGAGCCAGCAGCGACGGGGGGGGACGAAGAGCCCAGAGCGCGGCGTTACACAGTTTATTATACCGGGGGAGAGGGGCGGGAGATACCCAGGAACGAGCCAACTGGGGTACAGCACGCAGGCAGACTGACAGAACAGAAACCAGTAACAGCAACAGGGGGCGGAGAGGGGCAACAAGGAGCCAGTGAGGAACCTCGCAGCAGAGAAGGTTTCGGGACACTGCCGTGTTTGGAAGGAGCCAGTCAGGATACGGGGATCAACATAATTCAAATATGTGGGGAAAGGGATCTTGGGGGGAACACAGTTTCTCAGCCTAAGTGCAAAAGAGAGAGATGCCTCGGGAATACTGCCTGAGCCTGCTCAGGTAAAGCAAGTGGTTTTTGAATCACCGCAACAACTGCCGATAGTCAGAATTTAATTGAGAGAAATGGAAAGTCAAAGACGCTGCTGCTTGTGTCCACTAGGGCAAGATAGGAAGAGTAAAACAACTGAGTCTGCAGATGATGACAGGCTGATAGTTAAAAGGCTGAGATGGTATTCCCACATCAGCAGTTCTCCAGGTGAAATTCTTAAAAACTTCCAGCTGCTTCTGCTTTTATGGAGTTAATTAACAATATTAGTTGTTGTAGCTAAAACCAAAATGCTTCTGCTTTACAATTAGGTCTTTGGAACAATCAAAGCCTCATTTTTATTCAGCTACTGAAATACTACAAATTCTCAAAAAAAGCTGGCTATAAACCCTCCCTCTTTTTTTTTTTCCTTTTGCTTTCTGTTTTTTTTCTTTCAAGTTTTTTTTGTTGTGTTTTTTTTTTTTTTTTGGTTGGTTTTTTGTTTGTTTGTTTGGGGCTTTTTGGTTTTTTTTGTTTTTTGGGTTTTTTTGTGTCATGTTTGAGACTACTATTAGGTTGAAGCTATGGTTTTTTACAGCTTCTTCCAGAATCTCTGAACAATTCTAAGGCTGACTTTTGCCTCTATGAGTGATATATCCTTCAAGTGGAAGATAGAGAACTACAGTCTACTAAGGAGACATAATATTGGCTCTGTTTAAACTTGTGAAGCCTTTCATATCCTAGGACTACCAAGTGCATGCTATGTGTATCACCTGCAACCAGAACAAAGTAGACAGCATTTTCCCCTTTTTCTTCTGTTGAGTTTTGCCAAAAGAAACTATTTTGGAAGATATTTAAGTAGTGCTTGTAAGCCACTAAGGAGCTGAAAATGTTCTGTGACAAACATTTTGGTTTAGTTGTGGGTTTGTTTTTTGGTGGTGTGTTTGTGGGTTGTTGGTTCGGTTCGGTTCGGTTTGTCTCAGCTGGGACTTCTACTCACCCATACTGCCCAGGGCATGAGAGCTCTATTTAGCCTCCTCCTAGGTTTGAGGGACACAGCCTGTCTTCAGTTCTGTCTTTGTGTTGCTTCCTGTACGGCCTCTGGGCCCGGGCTTCAGGTAGGTTGTATCTGAATAGCCCCCTTGCATGGACGTGGTAGTGTCTCTTCCTCTCCGGGGCAGAGTCCTTCCTCTCCGAGGCAGTGTCCTTCCTCTCCGAGGCAGTGTCCCTCCCTCCCCGGAGCAGTGTCCCCGCTCCCCGGGGCAGTGTCCCCGCTCCCCCGGGGCGATGTCCCCGCGGCCCTGGGCAGTGTCCCCGCTCCTCGGGGCAGTGTCCCCGCGGCCCTGGGCAGTGTCCCCGTTGCCTGGGCCGTGTCCCCGTTGCCCGGGCAGTGTCCCCGTTGCCCGGGCAGTGTCCCCGCTCCTCGGGGCAGTGTCCCCGTTGCCCGGGCAGTGTCCCCGCTCCTCGGGGCAGTGTCCCCGTTGCCCGGGCCGTGTCCCCGTTGCCCGGGCAGTGTCCCCGCTCCCCCGGGGCAGTGTCCCCGCTCCTCGGGGCAGTGTCCCCGTTGCCCGGGCAGTGTCCCCGCGGCCCTGGGCAGTGTCCCCGCTCCTCGGGGCAGTGTCCCCGTTGCCCGGGGCAGTGTCCCCGTTGCCCGGGCAGTGTCCCCGCTCCTCGGGGCAGTGTCCCCGTTGCCCGGGCCGTGTCCCCGCTCCTCGGGGCAGTGTCCCCGTTGCACGGGCAGTGTCCCCGCTCCCCGGCCCAGTACGATGCTCCTCGGCGCGTGGCCGCCCCCTGCTGGCGGATCCCCGACGCCGCGGGCCGTGTCTCCCACGTCCCCACCACATGTAGCGCTTGCTTCCCCCGATTCTCTCCAACTGATTCACATCTTCCTGAAGGCATCATGTCTAAACTTGGATATAGTATTCAGCTGCATCTTCATTTGTTACACGAAGAATGAAATAGGTACTAGCTGCCGTTCTCCAAATCTGTATATCATTATGTGCTAAAATAGTATTCGTTTGCAGTAACATCTCACTACGAATTCATTATTTAAATTCTGGTACGCTGTAGCTCTCACATCTTATTTAAACATATTGCTAGTAACTTATTATTTCAGAGTTTATATTAATACATTTGCTTTCTTTTTTGAAGTGCAATACTTTGCATTTTATATAATTTCATATTATTTAGAGTGTATTAAAGTATGTCAAAATATTTTTTCTCATTTTTGTCTCCCCAAGTGACTGAAACCTTTCCCAGAATAACATCGCAAATCTTGTATACATACTTTCTATTTTGTTACCAAAACTGATGAAAATATTGAATCAGACCAAGTTTGAACCTGGAATGCCCCTTGAAATGCCATTCCACTTTAACAGGGAACTGCTAATGATTAGACTCACACACATTATCAAAAAATTTAATAATTCATTAACAAGACTGGGGGCTAGCATTTAGGTCAACTAGCTTCCTTACTATTCCTTAAAAATTGAACTGTGTCAAAAATCTTAGCAAAATTAAATTATATACTATCTACCCTGTTAGCAGCAAGTAAACTTTCTTGTCAAAGATGGAAGTTGATGAATCAAGTTACATTGTTTCTCTGTTTAATCATCCGCTTGGTTTAGCATTATTTTGGGCCTTACTTTTCCTACATTTGAAGGTGCAACTATAATTCTGAAGTCCTCTAGGTTTCTTGAATGGCTTCTCAGAAATAACTTTCAACATTGCAGAGACTGCTTCAGTTATTTATGGTTTGCTCGGGTTTTTTTCTTGTTTGGGGTTGTTTACTTGTTTGGTTTTGGTGTTTTTGTTTTGTTTCATTTTCCCAAAAAAATACTTTAGGGCAAATTTCATCTGTCCCTGCAGAATTTAACACACTTGCTAAGGACTTTAACTCAATTTTTTTGTGTGTTATTATCTTGTTAAAATGAATAATATTATCTTCATTGTTAAACTAGATTGTTCTACTGGAAGTAAAAGGGCGTGCTCTATTCTCCAATCCATTACACATTATCTACTATTCACTTCCTTTCCTGAACAGTAACTGGCCTTTAGTCTCCCTTTTTCCCAAGACTGGTGACAAACTTGGAGATTTTGTGGTTGTCCCCTTTTCTAATTAATTTTAGATTCTCAGTTTGTTTTCAACCAAACAGGAGATAAAAATTTCTACTGTCCAAGTTTTCCAGCAGGTTTGGTACCCTTAAGTCTGCCAGATGAAGCCATTGGACTCTACAGCATTGTCATCTTGAAGGATTACATATGATATACTGATATTTCATGGCTTTAAATGCTACTGTGTGCTTTATTACCTCTAAAGGCACCATTTGCTTTTCTAGAAAGGAAAATGTTACAGTTTGCTGATATTAAGCAGCAGAACCTAACAAATTGCCTATAGTGATGCTGTTGCCTGATTTGTGTTTGCCTCAGCTCATACATGCTGGAATACACATAAAGTCTGTACAGCTGATCTACAACCCAGGGAAGCTGAACCAGAGTATCACATGTGCCCAAGTAAGTCCTGCTGGAACAGGATGCAAGTCTGCACAGAACTGTCTTGACACATACAGCTTAATTGAGTAGTCATGTAATATAATTACAAGCCTGACCTTTTTGATTCCTTCCTTTTCTTTGTGTTCACAACTCTTGGTTGTGTAATGTTCGAAATAGCTGTAAACTTGATGTGTGCAATCCACAAATTTTACTTGTTTTGTGATGAGCCTGATACTTTTTGAGCCTTTTAAAAGTATCCAGGGACATAAACATAAATCCAATTGGTCAGGCAGCTGTGTGGACCTTTATGATACTGTCTAGCTAGACCCAAAACTGTAAACAGAGGAGAGAAAATTTTTACCAGAACACATGGAAAAGAATCTGCCGTTTCTGCAGGTTAATCTCTTTGAAATCACGTATGTGAAAACCATCACAGTGTCATTCAGTAGCTACAAACACACCACTACTGCCCTAAGTTACACAAAAGCTTTTTGCTACTTGGCAGAGTTTCTCTGAGAGGCCTAAAATATGGATACAGTCTGAAGAGTGAAGGTAGGCTTACAAAAAACCGCACACATACACATCCACTGACCCTTGCATCCAACCTACTAAAAGATTATGATAAATTGTTCTACTCCTCTGCAGAAGGATGAGAAAATTGTCGTACAGGAACGTTGATTTAGTCTGGCTATTTTAAAAGTCTTTCTGAAAAAAGTGGATCAACCCTGGGACACTGCGGTTGCCCCGGCCCTCCGCGCCACCCCCATTTGAAGCTAAATATCTGTATCTTGTAGATTCCGATGCAGTTCAGTGAACTAGATGGTCTTTTCCTGCCTCATCCTTTTGAGCAATCCCTCACCATTCTAGGAATTCCTTGACAAATTCAATTTGTTCGCTGCAGTGTCGTGCACCGCTGGCCCGTCCCTCTCGGCGTCTGTGGCCGGCGGGCTCGCACCCGGACTGACAGGAACCGTTAACGGGCACCGCGAGCTCGTACGGACCGCCGGGAAAACGGCCTGTCAGAACCGGCGAGGGAGCGCGGGTGTCACGCAGACGAGGCAGGTTCTCAGGAGCGAACACACGCACTGAAATTGCATTTATGACGCACTTGAGTTGCGAGCTGTGCGGAGGGCGCACCGCTGCCGGCA
>VZTG01001224.1:336328-435120 GCA_013397845.1 Melanocharis versteri
GCCCCGCCTCCTGCGCCCGCTCGAACAGGGCGGGTGAACGGGCGCTGCCGTCTGTGGGGCCAGTCTTGTCGCTGCTGCTTGCGGTCCTTCTTCCGCCCCCTGCTCCTGGGTCGCCGCGGGCCTGGCGGGAGGGCCCTGTTCTCCCTCGAGCGTGGCCAGTTCGCGGGAGGAGGTGAGGCCGATGGTGAAGGGGCCGCACCGCGGCCTCTCGCGGACCTCCGTTTTCGGTTCCGGGTACGGGGCGTTGGCGTGGCTATGCCGGGCCGTCTCCCGCCGGGAGAACAGGCGTTGTTGCCCTGGGGGAGCTACCTGTCACTCTGTAACCGATTTCTTTTGTAGTAGGAACAAACGCGTGAGGAAGATCGTCAGGGTCACAGTAAGACGCCGTTTCAAACCCAGTTGTTTACGTTAGTCTGACAGCGTAAAACTCGTTTTGTGTGCACTGACATATCTAGAAGATGGAGTTGTAGCTGGTATACAGACGTGGTAATGGTAAATCTTCTTTTGTGTTGTAAGTTACACAGCTCCGTTAGTGTAGACATTCCTTACGGAAAAGAAAAAGAATCAGCAGCTTTCACTCATGTTGGCAAAACCGCCTGGCAGTGATATGTTCCTTATCCTCGTGTGCATGGTGCTGTGCTTTTGAGTCTTGTGTTCTGTCAGTTGCAAGCTGCCAAGCTTCACTCTGCAGCACTTAAAAGCAGTTCATCAGTTGGAATTGGCTAAGGAGGGTTTTCTGTGGAGAGTGGCACAGCCGTGTTGATTCCTGACATCCTGTTTCAGTGTGCTCTCCTCTTCACGCTTAGTGATTTTTTTTCATCAGGGTGTTACACAGAATCATATTTATTGACTGAAGATGAGAAGTGCTGTGTGGAATAGCCGTACAGAGCATGTGAAATGTTACATTAAGGACTATGAAATAAACCAATTTTTCATTATTAAAGGAGTTAGTTTTGCTTTCTTGGTAGTTAATACAGCTGTATAAAGCTGCTTCTTAGCATCAGAGATGACTTCTGTTAACTTGGGCTCTTAAACAGAGAGTATGGTTCCCTTTGTGTTTCTGCTCTTGCTTACTGCCCATCTTTTTCAGGGTTTTTTCTCAAAAATACTTGCATTTCTGTTCCTTTTTTATGTACAGTTTAGGTCCTTGCCCAAAAGAAAAACATGCGGAGAGGGGAAAAATTAAGAATGCAACTGATGACCATTTTTGTGAAAATTAAGATATTTTATCAGGATAGTTATTTTAATTCCTTCTCTTCCATTCTGTTTAATATTTTCCTGGTCAGGTGAGTGTACTGACAGGCAATACCAGACAGAGGTGGCCCAATTCAACTAACCTTTCTGTAATTCAGATTATGTCAATTATGGGAAATCCAGTATTTCTGAGACTGAGCAAGTTACTGTTAATGTTTATGTGATGGAGTTAATGACGTAATGAGTTCTGTGATTATTGAATTGTAAATGCATAAGATGGGGTTAGGGAGGGGAGGTGTGAATAGAGCACAGCTTTGAAAGGGATATTCTAGCAATTCTCTGACAAAACAGTTAATTTCTGTATTTTCGTACGCAGGGACAATTCCTAAAATGTTCTGTTATTTTCTGAAGACGTGACACAAGGAGGGAGTTGTACTTCTAAGAAGGAAACTATTTTAGTGCAGCTTTAGTTGCAGATGCCAGTGTGGTCTTAGTTATTTGCTCTTAATGCAATTGTGAGTATATTGGGTCACAAACCAAGAAGTGCCCTTCCTCTCAAAATGAGGAGTCTGGAAGTATAGTAATTAACATCTTCATTTGCAGCAACATCTTCACTGGAATGTTTAGCTGCACTAGCAATTACTAGATTCTACCAATGTTTCTGACCTGATAAAACCTATAGCATAGTCATGGATCTGGCTGAAAATTGCTAGCATCTGTTTTTTTTCCCCAGTGGAACTAATATGAACTACACTTTTCAAAGAACTGGGCTCTCAGAGCTTACGTAGAGTAAGTTTTGCATCTATGTTAAGAATTAGATTAGGCTATGTTAATAGTTCTCTTTGTAGTTATTTGTAGGTGTAAAACTTCCGGATACGTATCTAGGGAAAACCCTTAAAGCCTATCTATTTAATATTCTCTTCTCCTAGGTTTTCATCATAATGCTATGACTAGTCTTTATCACTCATGTGTAGGCTTTTAACTGGGATAAGTTTTCCGTAAATCCCTTACCAAAGCAGGCTGCAGGAATAGAAGAGAGTAGAAGACACAGATGTTGAAAAGGTGCTCAAAGGTGGAAAACCCAGAAGTTTTAAGAGGAGCAGTGTTATATTTGTTCATATTTCTAACATTAAAAGTGCTTAGAGCTAGTGGAAAGGACATGATCCACAGAATAATCTGGGTATGGTAGTGGTATTCTACTAAACAATGATTCCACCATGGGGGTAGGCTTTTTTTTAAAACAAATTTTTCTTTGGGTTATTGATCTATTACAGTGCCAGAAGTAAAGTCTGTTTCATTTAGCTCTTGAAACTCTACAAGTAGATTACTGTAGCTGGATCTTGTAAGATACCCTGCAGGCTCAGGCTCATTGCACTTTCCTAAAGCAGATCAGTTGGAAGGCAGCATTGCTGGAAAAACTTGGAAAGGGATGCTGACTACTGAAGTACTTGCAGGAATTTTTGTACAGAAGGCATGAAACCAGGGGCACAATCACTTTGTTAGACTTAAAAATGTAGTAAACTGGCAAAGTAATTAAAAATAAATTTGGTCTATGAAGATGTGAAATATTTTAGTAATACCTGTTTTTTAACAGTAAACTTATATTTTATATATATATATTTGTCTGGAAAAGCTATATGGATTGCTGTAGAACTAGCTCATTTATGGCATTCAGAAAATATGCAAGTGACCTTAATTTAGAAAATACTATGTTTGAAAGATGAAATCCTTCTCCAAGTTCCTCATATTGGAGCTTTCCAAAGAATATGTATGATGCCAAGGAATTATTGTTTCTGTTGTTTCAAATGGAAAAAACTTTCTTTGCAAGTGGCCAAGTTAGATTATGTATATATAATAAAGAAGGAAAAAAGGGGAAGAAGCAGATTTTCCTCCTTTCCCACTTGCCATTCTGACATCTTATTTGCAGGTAAGCTTGTGGAAACTTACTACAGTCTGAAGTGTCTGAAAGGACTGAAGACAAAATGCGGAAAGCTAGCTGTTTGGTCTAGAACCTTATTTTTCACCCCATATGAATTCTACTCAAAATTGCTGTAGGAAATAAGTGGTTTGCTGTGTGAGTAAATATTGAACTTGGGAGTTGCTTTCTGCTTTAAAAGACAAGCTGTAAATACTTCACCTGCAAATATTTTATAATTCTTTATGGTGAAAAATTGCAAGGATTAACTTGCTTAGCGCATTCTTCTGAAAAGAAAATACTAAATTCTATGTTTGGTTCTTTAGTAATCCTGCAGGAATTTACAGTTCTTGACTGTGCCATGAATCCTTTGTACATACACTCCATCTATATACTGCCACCTCGGTGTGTCTGCTTCTCTGTTCTTCACCCCAAGCTGTTCTCTTTGCCTCCTAGAGCTGCTAGCAAGGAGCCTGGCATAGGAAGCCCTTTTGTGTTTGCTAGCCTGAGCCCCCATATATGCTGTGCAGCACCTGATTATCAGTGTGCCTTGTGAGGTAGCTGGTGGTGCAGCCTGGGATCCAGACTATTGTGATCACAGATGGCTTTTGTTTTCTTGTGAGCTAGCCTACATCTGTTTATGTTAAATGAATTCTCAATGGCTTGTTTACATTACAGCTGTGTGGGCCATAGGCTGACTTTAGGTTCTTGGAGATTTGTGTGGTTTCCTGTTTCTGATTTGTTTTGAAGCACTAGACGGTGGAAGGAGGCCTTAAATAGTCTGCCTCTTACGATGCTTGGAACTTAAGTGCTTTGCTTAGCAGTAGAGGAGGTTAGAGGGTAACTGGCTGATATGCAGGTTCTTATAGATCCTTTCATTAGCTTTAATCCCTACCTGATTTTGGAATTAGAATCCTGGAAATCAGTGGCAAGAAATGCCACTGTGTGTAAGGTGGTCAAATTTAGAGAAGGGCATTTGCGTAAACTAAAATTTTGGATCAGCATTGCTTGGTATGTGAAAAACTAATTTATCTAGAAACAAAATCAGTCTTGTGGATAAAATACCTTTATTCCTTAAAGGTCAAAAGAATCTAAGAATGTAGCAGTGTTCTCTGTGCTTCCAAAGCATTGAGCCTCTTGGCTATATTTTTGTTGATATAATATGAAGCTGATATCCTCATTATTCACTTATGGATGAACTGTGTTATGGATTTACTGCACCAAGCAAGGAATGTCAGTCGGCAAACAGTACTTCTGTTTCCCACTACTGCAGAGGTACCAGCCATTTTAGGTAAAATAGTATGTTTGAACAGGGGAAAGCTTGAAGCTTTCAAGTTTTCCCCTTCCATTAATTTGTACAGTCTTTAATCTTGAAATGTATTACCAGGACATGATTTTTAAAGATCTTTTGTTGTCTTTTACATTACGGTTATTTCTATCAAGATATTTTGTTAAGAGAGTTTTTTGGGGAAACGGTTTTATGCAGTGCTTCAATGAGTGCTTACCTTTCAGCATTAGAGAGGTTTCAAATGATGCTGGGCATGAAGGTGAACATAGTTGTTTTGGTGGGTTAGAGCCTAGACCTTTTTAATCAATTAGCATAGCAGTCTGTCTGGACAACAACAAAAAGCCACTCCTTTTATGCAGCCAAATGCTTTTGAAATTTACGTGGTTAATTCATAAAAATGGTCTTTAAACAACAGTTTTTTCATGGGGCAACTTCTGATATCAAAAAACTGCACCCTAGATAGATGTATGACTTCAGATTCTCTTGCAAAACGAATTTGTGTTAAAATAGTTTTTATAATTGGACTATGAGATTTTAATATGTTCATTTAAATGTAGTGGTTGGTAACCATTTATGAGCCTTGATCAAAGTATAGATTTTGACAAATTGTTTGGCTTCAGACTGTGTTGCTGACTCTGAAAGTCAGTTTCTTCAAGATATATGGTGTTAGAGGGGCAGTTTGTTGGCTTATGAGCTAAATTTTAAGTTCTCTACGGTAGTCTTTTGCATACCATTTGATGATGAGGTTTGAAAGAGTGCTGATGTAGCTTTATGCAACATAAAGGCAAACCGCTGCTACACAAGATCACAAGATTAATGTTTGATGTTAATGCTTTTTAAATAGCTACAAATAACTAATACTTGGAGTGGGTTTGTTTGCTGCAGTTTGAAGAAAACAGCTAACTATTGTCTTCAAAGAACTCTGTAGAATGGAGCATCCTGTTGTTTTGGGAAAATATTTTTGCCACCTAGTTTATTTTTTAATAAATGCTTTTTTTTATTTTTTTGAGAGAAGTGTTTGCTCTTAGAAATCATGTTGAGCTTCTGTCAGGCTGAAAGTGTGAGGAGAGTACATGTCTTTAAATACCTCCCAATTACTGTGATGTTTTAATATGGCTGTATGTATTTTATTGTCAAAGTTAACCTGTTAAGTGAGTGAACAGTTAACTAGCTGTGTGATGCATTCAAAGTACTTCTGAGGCTTGGCTTACTGTGAGTTTTGTCCCGTTCGTTACATGCTTGATTTTATGTTATAGTCAGAAGACAGTCCGATAGCATCTAGTGACCTTTTCTTATGAATGTTTTTTCTCTTTAGGCAAGTATTTTAATTACTTAAAGGTAATAATAATGTTGGCAGATAGATGTATTGTTAAATTCTTGAGATTATCTGAGAAACTTCTAAGCATATTCAATATGTGTAGATTAAGAGAAACTGGCATGCCATGGAGTTTGATTAGTCAGTATATTGTTTCTCTCTACAGATACATGTACAGTTGGTTAATAGAAAGAGGATGCTGTTGGTCACTTAGCAGAAAGTCTGACAATCCATTTTTAGACAGACATCCAGAGCATAAATAGACATGAGCATATAAGGTCTGAGAATTTATGTTTACTGCAGTTTATGAAAGCACACCATCTATTATTGCTCTGGGTTGTCTTCATTCAGGGCACTTCACTCTGATGCAGCAACGGACAGAATTTATGAAAGGAAAACTGGTGTTAAATATTGATAGGGATCACACAATAATCATCACACTTCCTGCAAACAGCTCCTGTATGGGATTGGTATTTATTGGTGCAAATTATACTGTGCTCTCTGCACTGAAACATGAGGCCTTTAGCTGGATTTTGTTACTGAATCAATGGGTTTGTATCTACAGTTTCTTGTACCTGAACTACCCTGCTTTTGCCTGCATTCTCATTTTAGGTACTATGAGGCATAGTTTGAGGACACGTATTCAGGCCCGTCTAAGTATCTGACCTGATCAGTTGCTTTTTTCTTTTGGAACACACTGAAACTCCCAGGGTATGTTACACTATAACATTTGAACTGGAGACTGTCACAACTCAGTATTGGGGAACATAGAGAAGGTTAACATTTTAATTGTGGAATATGAGGGGGGAGGAGACCAGAGGAAAAGCTGTGTGTAGTATCTGTTAATTACCCCTTCTGATGCTCTTTTTCAGATATGAGATGTGTGTCACATGCAGTTGGTGCGTCTTTGTCAACCCTCTGAAACACCAGTGTGCCATGAAAAGAATATATTAAATATAACTGCTTAGCTTTTAATTTTTTCACTTTAAAACTCCAGGTTGTCAATGTTAAATTGTAAGCAATGCAAAATAAATTTCAATTTCAGAACTTTCGGCTTACGTGGCAAGGTCAAAACAGTTTACAAAACAGCTCAGGCCAAACCTGTCTAACTTAAACTGCCTTTAGCAGAATCTTTGGTTGTGCCAATCTTCTAGCTTATAGTCTTTTTAGCATTATTTATAATCAAAACAAATGTACCAGTTGAGGTTTAGCGGTCATGTTGCTTTGTGTGAAAAATACTTTCTGTTACCAAGGTCTGCTTCCAAAAAAATTAGCCTTGTAAGTAGTTAGATGGAAGAGGTTTTGTGGTCATGTCTGCCCTATGTCTTAATGCAGCCTGAAATTCCGTAATAGTGAGCAGTCAGACTCAGTGTTATCAGACAGCTGAGAGGTCAGGACCCTGTTCATATTGATTTTCTTTGTAATAGATCGTGCTAGTAGAATTTCAGCAATAGCCTAGGTATTCTCAGTCATCTTCAGGGTTCAACATCCTGTCAGTTAGTATGGAAGTAAAGGATACTGGAAGTTTTAGAAGCCCAGTCTCTAAAAGTATTTTTTGCTGCCGTCAGTGTTGATGGAACGATCTCAGCAAAGTAATGTTGTAGATTTTGTGGTGGGAAAGCTAGTGGAGATGCAGCTGTTGTGGTTGTAGTTTCTTTAGAAAAGTGTGGTATGTGTTTGATGCATATAAATACATTAACAATTGTAATGATAGTGCAGTTGTCAAAATGCTGAATTGCAAAGGGAAAAGGTATGAGTCCTTTTAGGTGACGGGGAGGAAAGAAAAAATCTAGTGCTATCTAGTGGGCTTTTTGCATTGATTCTAGTTTACTTAAAGTTTATTTCTACTGTTTGCAGACAAGTGGGGAAAAGAACAGTACTATTACTTACTTCACATGTAAATAAAAGGAATCCTGTTTTTAGTGATTTAGTGAAAATTACATGATGAAGATTTTGAAATGACTGTTGATCTATAATACCACATACATTCAGCAGATTTTTTGTTTTCTTCCTTGAAAGGTTTTCAAACTCAGAGTATGTTGCACTGAGAATGAAACGATTTCTATATGGAAGTAAATGAAAAGGAGAACTGTTAAGGGTTTGGGAAAGTAGTGTTAGAGACTAGTTTTTAAAGCGATAGAATTACTAGATCAGTGGTTATCAGTATGGTCCGTGGTGATCCATGACATGCAATAGGTAAGTCTGTTCTTACTATGTGAGGATCTGTGCTTTCACTGGCTTGCCAGCTGAGTAATGTTGATAATTGCTAGGAGAGCATCCTCAAGCTTCTGAGAATTGCAGATGCAGTGTAAAACGTTTTAAAATTCTGCTGTTATTGACTTTGTATCTCACTAAACGATGTCTGCATCTGGCAGAAGAAGGATCTTAAGTCTGATTTTTACAAAAGAGTGATGGTACAGGGTTAGATCAGATAAACTAGCCTGTATTCTATCTCTGACATATGTGAAAACATATATGTAGAGATGTGTATGGTTTCTGCAGACATGTTTTTTTTGCAGCCTTTCAAAATAAAAATGAGAAGGTAAATAATACAGGACAAAATACTAAAGAAGAATATATGGAGTGTGGAAAGGCAAGTGTAGGAATTACCTTTTTCTGTAAGTGTTGAGGTGGAACATAAGAGACCTAGTTGCATGGTTCTGTCATTTCTTAGGTAACTGATCCTTTTAAATCTATTGCAAGTTCCTCTGTCCTCCTTGTTCCTAATCTTGACTTTCCTTTGAGAAAGTTGGGGGACTAAATGATGTTACACCCTGGCTGAAAATAACCTTCTCTTCCTACACAGTCCTTTACTCCTGTCTCTTCCCTTAGGATTTTTCTATACTTGATATTCATTGTGACTTAGTTTCAGCTACTGTGTAATGAAACACACTGCATCCAGCACCTTTTCCCCCCTTTCTCACAGTGCTCTCTGATGCTTTTGTGGTGGATTTTTTCTTGCTTGTTTGCTTTTTCAAGGTGATCTTGCTAGCTGCAGAATCTAATCAGACCCCCCTGCAATGCTACTGCTTTATTTACCTGTAAAACCTCATTTGGTCATTTGTGACTGGAGCCCGTTCATCATTTAGATCCTGATATTTAGTCTGTGTGTATGTGTGTTTATTTACTGTATTTCAGTTAATGGGATGTTTTTTATACTGCCATCACTTCAGTTGCTGAGCACTCATGCTTTTGTCAGTCTTGCTGCAGTCTTGATGGGAAAGGGTACAATCTGTTTTTAATCCTAGCTAGTGTATCTTTAGACATGCTCCTGTTTGAGTAGCTGTCTGAAGGAGAGGTGATTCGTCTGGAATATGAAAATGCTGGGGACAATAGTCTGCAGAAGGTGTCAGCCAGGATATATGTGTATAAGGCATAAAAGGAACTGTGACCTACAGCACATATACACAATATTTATTGTGTATATGCTGTTTTCATAATAATAGTATCAATTTTAGCACTAAATAAAGGCAGCTTTTCTCTACTGCACAGAGCACAGCCGAGTGAGGAATTGCTTATTTGGGAGCTAGGTTTCTTAAGACCATATGCATGAGTGAGTGCCTTTCTAAGGTGGTTTGTGACAAAAATGCAGAAAATTGTTTCAAGTTGAAATTCATGAGGTAAAAGATACTGAGATTAAAAAAAATGTTTAGTCATGGTGTTAACTTTCTTATATATTTACTGGTTTTACATACAATTTTTTTGTTTGTTTTTGTTTGTTTTTGTTTGTGGTTTTTGTGGTTTCGTTTGTTTGTTTGTTTGTTTTGTCAGCAGTAGTTTAGCAGAGCTCTCCTATTTGTTTGTATTTTCTGGCCAGTTTCAAGTAAAACATCAGAAGCAGTCCCTGACAGACTAATTGGGGTGTATTACCAAAAGGGGTGGAAAGCAACTTGACAAGGTTCCTTGGTCTTACTTAGGGAAAACGGATAAAAGGGTACTAAATGACGATTTGCTTTGTATATTACAATAATCAGTTTTACAAGTGTGTCTTTTTGTACTTGATGTTTTCTGGGCTATATCTGTTCTTTCTGTTTTGCAATTGACTTGTCTTTATGTGGCCATATGTACAATTTAAATAGTGCAATCTCCCTCGTTTTAAAAGGCCATGAACCAGAGCATTCTTCAAAAAAAAAGGTTTAGGTGTTGCTGATTATTAAACCCTCCAGCTCATCTGCCTTTTTTATGTTATCTCTTTTCTTCTTGTCCTTCCCCAATGTGTATTAAAGAGAAATACTGCCAGGGAAAGTGAAATTCCAAGTAAAAAATTAAGAATGTGTCCTCTGCCTCCATTAAAGTTTTCATGTGTTCATTTAGAGTTCATTGTAACTTGGATCTCTGAACTAATGTTACTGGTAAATACAGGTGTTCATTGTATAACTAGAAATTTAAGGCCATGTTATTCGTAGGAGGAGATATGAAATTTGATAACTTGGTGTTAGGAACATTTTTTGGAGTTTAAAAAAAGCGTTCTTGAATTAAAGTGTTCGGACGTTTGACCTATGGCTATATGACAGCATGACCTAAATAGAGTTATTTGTCAAATCGAAGCTGCCGTTTGCAAAATAAATACTTATATTCCCTCCTAAACAGATTTTTAATGATAACTCTTTGAAAGAAGTGTTTATATGATTCTTGTATGGAAATAAAGTGCAGTTGTGCATGTTAATTATGTCAGGTATGGGAATAATAGTTTCATTTCTCTTTTCAGTATGATGCTGTTCCAATCCAGTCAAGCGTGGTGTTATGCTCCTGTTCATCCCCTTCAATGGTGAGGAACCAAGCAGATTCCAGCACTCCATCTGTCATTTCCACTTGTGGCAGCAGACAGGGATCTAACATGGAGGGCACGGCACCTGAATCAAGATCTAATTCAAACTCTTTGCAGCAACATATGGGACAGCAGCCTCCACAGCCTCGAAAGAAACGACCTGATGACTTCAAATTTGGGAAAATTCTGGGTGAAGGATCTTTTTCAACGGTAACTTTACTTTTCATAAGAAATGACAGATATCTTAGATAAACTTGAAAATTTGTTGTGTAAGATTGATGAGATTGAAATGTGGAGAGAACAGCTTGAAGAGTAAATGAATAGGACACAGTGGATTTAAGCTTAACTATTAAAATTAAGTGTCACCCTAAATATGGGTGGTGATTTTTTTTTAAGCTCCTTTTAAACTGATCAAAAATTCTGTTGTATCCTAATGACTTGATGCTTAGATGTTCAGTCAACATTGTGTTCTAATGTAAGTGTGATAGCTGTAATCGGTTATGTGAAAAGTTTGATATAAAGGATTGGAACTGATCTAGGAGCTTGTGGTAAGAACTATGCAATGTCCTGTCTATGGCAGGAGGTACTGCCAGATGCTTTCAAAAGAAAGAGAACTGATACTTCTCCAATGTTCTTTCTCAGCCTCTGGTCCTTGAGGACTTAGTGAGTCACAGTCAGTATGTTTGTGTTCAGTAGCCTTAAATGGTTTGTTTCTCACATCCATGGCATTGCACAAAAATGAATTACTGAAGTGTTACCTTAATGAATCCATGAACAATTAATACTTTCATTTGATGGTTTGGTAGTTTCCCAGTTGTAAGACAATCATATTTCTGTATCTTTTTCATATGATATTTGTTGTATACAATTTTTGGTTGTAGATCTCTAAATGTTGGGGTTTTCTGGTTGTTCCAGTACAGCCTACTGCAGTGTTTAGGATGCAGGCCTCTACTGCTCCTCAAGAGTAATTTGCACTCAAACACATAGTTTGCATAACTTGCAGGTTTCCTTAAAGAATCCAAGAGAGTTGTTGCGGTTTGGGTATACTAGGACACTTTGCATCAGTAATACACTTTTCATTTCTGCTTTTGGTCTCTGGAAGTTAATGCCACATTCCTTGTAGGTAGAGAAATTCATAGGGCTTAGCCCAGACTCTGAATAAACTTTTGTTTCAGCACTCTGCTACCTGCCTCTCTGGACAGCAGCACAACCCTCTGATGTATCAACTTCAGAGCATTTGATATATGGGGCATATATCTTTATATTGTTATCAAAACATCTTGTTGAAAAAGCATATGATTTGTTCATATTAAACATGGTTGTAGACTCAGGGATCTGACTGTACTCCCCAAGATCCTCACCATTTTTCTAACTGAAAAGTATTTATCTCAAGAAGCAGGAGCCTTCATATTACCTTGTATCCAATGACAGCTTCAGATTAAAAAAATATTTTCTTCAATGTCATAATGAATATATTCCATTTTCTTGGACTTCCATTAAGCTACCACAAACTCTTACCTAGTGCCAGGGCTGCATTTTAAATTCAACAGAGATGCACGTGATGTGGCTTCAGGGTTTTTCTTCAGAGCACTCTCCAATTTTGTGGGACCTTCTTCTGCAGCTGCAACTTCTTGGACCCATGCTTGTTATAAACAAACACACACAAATGCAGGGCCTTCTACTTGTTTTTCTGCTCTTTTAGACTAATGAGAATCTACTTGCGTTGTAGACAGTTTCAAGCTTCTTTCAGAATAATATCTGTTATGCCGTGGAAGAATTATAATTCTCCTGATTGAGGAGGCATGTTGTGTTGCTCACCTCCTTCTGTGTGGTGGGTACATATATATTCTACCTTGGTTTTGTCTCCACCTATAAATGAGGAATTTCTTAAAAACAGGAGCTCTAAGGAAGTATGATTGCCCGACCAAAACCAGTTCTTAAATGCAGATTTAATCTCTGGCAGCCTGAAGTATTTGTTCAAGTTTAGAGTGGGGCTTGGTCATGATGTATGCCAGGTGTGTTGGCAGTTATTTCTGCTTTGTAGCCTCTGAGGGTTTTCTGCTCTACCTATCTCCCCTTCCTTTGATTTTGGATGTTTAATTACATTTCTTGCCTTGCTGTTGTCTGAATTTACAACTTACACATTTACATGTTCTGTGAATGCTTTTGTTTATCTGTTACTTTTACAGGGTTTTTTTTTAAGCTATCCAGCTAATGTCTAATTTCGTTCCATAGAATTTACATTCCTTATTGATATTACTTCTTCCCATAGGGTGGATAATATTCAGGCCCTGATAACAGAGACATTGTATTAATATGTACCTCTGAGTTGGTTTGGTTTTTTGCTGGGTTTTTTTTTTTTTCTGTGCATGTCTAGTGGGGTTTTCTGGATTATTAGTTAGGAGGAAATTAGGATATATGGTATGCTCAGATTGGTTTGGTGAGGAAGGAACTCGAGGGTACCAAAGTACTTCTGCTATCAGGTGAGTGCTCAGTCGTGTGTACTCAGAACACAGCTGTTCAATATCAGTGTAAGTATGTGGGTAATACCTGTGAACTACAGTGGTAAAAAACTGGATACAGTGCAGGGCTGGAAGAGAGTCAGTCTATAGCTTAATCTTCCAAGATATATTTTCATCTGTGTCAGCTGATCCCTTCTGCCATCTAAGTATGGTCTCTGTGTATGTAGGGTTTTATTTAATAACTGCCTTTTAAAGTGATCTGCTTTCAGCAGCTTTCATGGTAGATATGGTCAATGAAACCTAGCTACAAAAATTAGAAAAGTTAATAACATTTTCATTTGACTGCGCGTCTTATCTAGTTACATGTGTACACGGAAGGATCTTAAAAATTCCTTATGCAGAGATGCAGATTGTAACAGACTGGTTGTTTCTTACATTTCTAATAGAAATTTTTGTTGATCAGATACTGTAAGCTTCAATGTGTTTTTAGGAGATGAACTTTTAAAGAAA
Organism: Melanocharis versteri; assembly: GCA_013397845.1. Taxonomy (NCBI): domain Eukaryota; kingdom Metazoa; phylum Chordata; class Aves; order Passeriformes; family Melanocharitidae; genus Melanocharis; species Melanocharis versteri. Next base: position 349,781 of record VZTG01001224.1, read on the forward strand.
ATTAAGGATGCCTATTACTACTGAACTGAGGTCAGTTTTCTAGTACTAAAAAGTGCAACTGCATGCACTTCTTTCATCTGAAAAAATGCCTTATTTAGATTTCCTAAATACCTAATATTTAGCATCAGGTGTGTGTTGTAATATTTTGGAGTACTCTCTTATAACTGATTTTGCAAGGGGTTAGAGTATAATGAGAAGTGGATTAGAAGCAAGCCTGGTGCAGTGATTAAAAGAAAATAGTATAAAGTTGAGATTTTAGCAAGGTGTTGAAATGGATAAAAACTTACAATGAGAAAAACGGAAAACTGTAGTCATCTATTGTTACAAGGTTATTGCTTGCATTCATGCAAGAGGACTTTTCAGATTGTCTCTAAAATTGCCTTTTATAAAGTTCTTTCTTGAAAATTAGTCTTGTGTTCCTCCAAAAGCTTTTCTCTTTAAAAATGTAAAGCTGCTTGCCTGAAATTTCATCCCTTGCTTCTACGAATTGGAAATCTTCTGTTCCTTTTATTTAAATCTTTTTCTTAACAAATTGTAAATAGTTGAAAGTTCTGTCTCACTTTTTACTTTTGCTCACTCAGATAAAATTTCTTTCACTCTTTGCCATCTGTGTTAAGGAAAGCACTGTGGCAATTATTTTTATGAGTATTCCTCATCGTACTTGTTGCTTTTTGTTCCCCCCTTTAAGAAGATTTGGCGGTTTACTTTGACTTACATTACAATCTTCAGAATTCTTCTGGAAAAAAATAAATTGGTATTTGCACTCTTACACGTGTAAGTCTTTTGGCCAAACAAGCATTGGTCTCCTGAACTGAATTTCTGCAGAAGTCTTGCTGAAGCTAGCATAATATGAACACATGCTTAAATATTTTGCTGTGTTCCAAATACCTACTGGAAGATCAATATTAGTGTATGTGTTTAGTGGCCAGTTACAATATGTTTTCTTTCCTCTGGCAACAGGTTGTCTTGGCTCGAGAATTGGCAAGTTCTAGAGAATATGCCAGTAAGTATTGAATCCTTTAACATGAACTTTCTGAAAATACAGTATCAATGTAGTCCAGTTACAAAATACCTGTTGAACAAACAGAATTAGTGGTTTCATGTTAATTAAATGTAACCAAAAAGCTCCAAAACAAGATGGCTTCATTTAATTGTACCTCTTGCATTTTTACTCTCTCTTTTTTCATTAAGTTAAAATTCTAGAAAAACGTCATATCATAAAAGAAAACAAGGTACCATATGTGACACGAGAGAGAGATGTAATGTCCCGTCTGGATCACCCTTTTTTTGTGAAACTCTACTTCACCTTTCAGGATGATGAAAAGCTATGTATCCTTTGGATATTAGAACTTGCTGTAACACTTTCTTAAGAGTAACAATGCCCAGTTTTGGTTCCTTTGAAACATGGTCTAACAGAAATGATGAAAATAACTTGAGGTATTTAAACTATCCTAATGTATGTGATGCAATTTTTGCAGTCATGCTTTTAACAGAAATTAAGCAGGTTGAATGAGTGGGTGTCTTGTGGGACAGGGGGAGCAATTAAACAAATTGTCCATGTGGTAAATGCTGAAGGGTGACTTGTAAAAATCCAAGTTTAAAATAATTTAAAGATTCTGAATTGAGGGGGGATGTATGAGAAGTGTTTTATTCCTGAAATATAGATGTGTATGTGCATATATCTATCTATCTGTCTGTCTGTAGTAAAACACCATAATTCCTCCATTTCTGTGTTTAAAATAGGAGTAGCCAGCTATATTTCCTACTAGTTTCATTTCTACAATTAGAGCTGTTATTAAAATTTTTCTTACGTAAAGGTGAAGGTGCTTATAGAATTATCTGAATCCTCTGTTTGGGCTACTGTTTCCCAAGCTCTCTCTAGCAGTAATTGCAAAGTGCAGTTTTATCCTGGAAGCTCATTGGTTGGCAGTTGGCTTTTTTATTTTCTCTTTTTTTATTTAACCTTGCAAATAAAATGTTAACTATGTGAACTTCCTCCTAAACCTTCTGCTTGGAGCTGGCTGTGCCAAGGGTAAAGGTATAGATCAGTTTATTTCTGGGGTCAGTAAGTAGTTTTCTGGTTTTCCCAGAGGCTGCTAATAGTGCTGGCAAGCCCTATATATCATACAGTATGAGCTCACAGGGCCTCTTTTGTAGTGTAAACACTTGCTCTGGTACTTCCCAGGTGATGGGACAATTTTTAACTTTGATCAGTTACTACTGTAAATTACTCTCTTTGAGGACAATTATGTATGTAATTTCAATTAATTATTCAGGTCGCTCTCTTGAAAAACTACAAAGTTAACCCTTTACATAGTTTTTGCTATGCTAAGAAATTTGGACCCATGTCCTAGGTTGTTAATATATTTAAGAAATTATTTGGGGTTGCTACTTGTAAAGTTTCAAATTAACCAACTTCTTTCCTGTTGTTCATCTATTTTTAGTAGTATTCTTGTCTTTGGAATAAGATGTGGGAATTTTTGTTTTAGAGTGGCTTAGAGATAAACCTTAACTAAGTTACATTCAGATTTTGGGCTTAGCTATGCCAAAAATGGAGAGCTGCTAAAGTATATACGCAAAATTGGCTCATTTGATGAGACCTGTACAAGGTTTTATACTGCAGAAATTGTATCAGCCCTGGAGTATTTGCATGGCAAAGGAATAATTCACAGGTAATACAGAGTTGAGACAGATGTGCAGTATCATGCACGAGGTGGGTTTTTTTTCTAGAAATGTTCTTTGTGAAGGTAAAAGCAAAGGTGGATTTTGTGGAAAGCTAAAGAGCACAAATTGCATTTGATCAGCACTAGTAGAGTTAACATCAGTAGCTAAACGTTGCAAACTTGAAGAGGAGAGCCAATCGCTGTTATACCAACTGTTGGAGCAGGAAAAAGAAAACCTTCTGGCCTTGAATTAACATTACCAAAAGCTTGTCTTTCAAGCTTCATCAGTTGGCCTGAAAACTAGAAACTGACTTTTTTTTTACCTGCACTTTTTCTCCTGTGCTGTTATGTAGCAAAAGTAACTAGAATTCTTTTTGGGTGTGACTTAATGTGTACCATATAATCAAGTAAAATTAATCTATATCAGTTTTCACTGAGTGAACAATTTCCACAAAGCTCCACAATAATTAGGTAAGTGGTGAAATAAGTTTTGAGTAGTACTTTTGAAGTTTTTCTTGATGAAATATATTGTTTGGATAACCATGTTTTGTCATTCATGTTTATTAAATAAAACTTTAAGTGCTAGACATCTGAGCTGCAGAACTTCTTTTTGGGTAAGAAACCTATTTTGTCTAGGTTACCAAGCAGTTGTCATGGGACACTAGATGCCAGTTGGCAAAAAGCTGACCGATTATAATTCTAATAGCATTATTTCTTTCATTTATTAAAAAACCCACTTTTTCCTTTTAAATACAATTTTTTGTGAAATAATTTGAAATAGAATCTAAGAGGGATGGATGAGAGAGAATACGGAAAGCGTAAGATTTTCTACAGGGGCAGGAGGGAAGTTCAAGAACTCCCAGTTTCACTCTGATTTTACAGTTAATGTTTTTAGGCTGAGAGAATGCTTATAAAATGAATGTAGCATGATTGTCAGTGTTACTATGCCTATATTGGAAACCTTATATTGGAGAAGAGCTGCTTTATACTTGTTTTTATGTGAAAGACCCTATGAGGAGCTCTAAAGAAAACAGTGAAATTGTGCAATTACAGAACTCAGTATGAAGTTGATGAGGCCACTGCTCTAGCAATGCCTGAAAACTCTTGGGATTTTCTGCTGCCTGAAGAAATAGGACATGAGATAGAACCACTTTAAGATGTCAGGCTACGCCGTAAAATTTATTACAGATATCTCTCTATGTATCTAGATATATAGCTATAGATCCATAATATAGTATTAATGTAGGTATACGATATATAAACAGTATATATAAGTTTGTATAGAGTACAATATATCTACATACATATGTATCTTAAAAAAGCCCTACACGGAACTGTTAAAAGGGTCCATTCCATTCATGTACTTTCTGCTTCTCTCTTAGGACAGGCACAGGAAAATCAACAGGATTTTTATGGCTTGTTGCTCTCTGTGCTAGTTTCCAGACTTTAAACTCTACAACTCATGCTTTTTCATAGTAGGGGGCTTTAGTCTCAAGAAAATAATGCTGCACAGTGATTGACAGAAACAGTTTTCAGTTTTTACTGTTTTTTTTTCTCAAAACAACTCCCATGCTCCTAGACTTCTTTATGAGCATTCAAAGATTCTGCTTAGGCGGGAGGTATGCAATTTTTTTTTGGATCAGCTAAGGAAACTTGGTGCAAAAGCATACCATATCAGTGTAACTGAATGCTCCTAAGTTGTTTCTAATGCACCTTTTGACATCTTACTCTGTATTGCTATCTATTGTGTTTGTGATACTGTGAAGTCTGGTTTTATTCAGAATCAGAGGCGGTGTCTATGCAAATGGTAGGCATGCATTTGAAATACAGGTTATGCGTGGAGGTGATCTACGGTTCTTACCTGGTCAGGACATTTAGCTGGGGCTGGGTTTGCCAGTGTTTGTCTAACTGGAGTTTTGCACTGAGGAAACAGATGTAGAAAATCTTAATTTAAATAACATCTGACAGATTGATATGGCATTAAGTAATGTAGTTTTGCGATTATTATTTACTTGATGTTTTTAAAAAAAGTTAATTAATGGATTTATCAAAATCTGTTAGTCTACAAGTTACAGCTACAACTTAGAGAAGTTGCTGTAACAATGTTTATAGAATGTCTGCATCATTTATTATAGCGTTATGTACCTAAGTCACTAGGCAGTTTTTCAACTTTAATTTGTATGCTGCTTGAATATAAAGATCTGTCTTTTTCAGGGACCTTAAGCCTGAGAACATCTTATTAAATGAAGATATGCACATTCAAATAACAGACTTCGGAACAGCAAAAGTATTATCTGCAGATAGCAGACAAGGTTTGCCATTATTCATTATGTAACACCAATAATTATAGCAAGTGATCCTTTGAAAATGTACATATGATGTATTTACCAGACTGTAACCTTCAAATATTATTACCTCACCTAAATCACTAAAAGATCTCAAAACAGTTCTGACTGTCACTACTTAGATTATGTCAGAGGAGGTAATATTTGGTGTAGTGGAATACCAGCTAGATTACCAAATATACTGGGAAGTTGAACTACTTAGTTTTCATTTGCAAGACAAGAATACAAACAAATAGGTTCCATGGCTCACCTGATACAGTAAGTTTTAACTCTGCTTACATGTTTAACTCCAGTGGCTGTCAGAATTGCACAAATATGAAGGTTGTAGAATTAATGTGTCTTCAGTTGTTACTAATAGCCTGTAAATAGATGCTGCAAAGAGTGCCTGAAAAAAGGTGAACTGAATTCAACAGACTTTTTTTTCCTTGACTGTAGCAAGCTTGTGTTGGTAGATTTTATAACTAAGTAAGTAAATGCCTGGCTTCTTGAACCAAATAGGTATCACTGAAATTGGTTTGTTTCTTCCAAGCAGGTTTTGTGGATAGGTAGAGAAATTAAATTCTCATGGGTTCTTTGCAGCGTTATGTAACGTGCAACGGATTGCCTTTTGGGTTTTTTTTTAACTGGGTGGGAACAGGGGAGGAAGGGGAATATTGGCTTATCCATAAGTATGTGTTTGCTTATTTCTTTCAATTTCTTTAACAGCACGGGCAAACTCATTTGTAGGGACAGCACAGTATGTTTCTCCAGAACTGCTGACAGAGAAATCTGCCTGTAAAAGGTGAGGACTCTATATTCCAGAACTTTACTGACTCTGTCAGGAAGCTGTCAAATGGGGAGGAGTGGATAAATCAAGCAAGCAAGCTTAGTATTTTAAAGAAACAACATGCTTGAGTATTTTAAGAGAGTTTGAAATTTTTTTTCTTTTTAAGTATTGCTTCTTATCTGAGGGCTGATTTCCTCAATTCATCTACTTTTTTGAGTTCTACTAACAAGATTAGGCGTTATTGGAAAAGGAGGTGTGTAAGGTGAAGTTGGATTTCTTACCCATAAATAGATCAGAAAAGCTTTTTTCTGTTATCCAAATAATTATAATTTATAAATATATATTATAAATATAATTTATAATAATTATTATTTTAATTCCATTTTGTATAAGATTGCTCAAATGTGGTATTTCCTGCTATGTTAACAACAGAATGTCACATGCTGTTCAGTTAAGGAGAAGGCTGCAGCTTTCTTTGACTTGTATTTAGATCAACTTGCAGTTATCTTTCCTAAGCTGTACTTAGGATTTGCACCATTTTAAAGCTCATCTCTGTGCCTGGTATGAGTGATGCCTTTAAGAAATTTCTTAACTCATTAAAATTTCTTGTTGATGGTAACCTACTGAATGTGTATTACCTATTTTATTGCAATGATGGAAGGGTAAGCTAGTTGCTGACAAATCACAGGTAAAAAGGATCATTTCTATGAATAGGTGTGGTAATTTGTGCTAGCATTTCTTGAAGTGTTAGAAATACCATCAGACTTTTCACATCTTTTTTTGAGTGAAGAGCTTCTGACTGCTTTGGCTAATGGAAAGACTTAATCAGAACATCATCTCCTTTTAGAAGTTGCATAATGCTTCACCTGTACAGAAGACTCTTAATTTAAGTAGTTTTAAGTCTTTGTTAATATTTTAGTCGTCCATGAGGATTTTGAAGCTTTAATCAAATCTATGGATAGCTTACCTCAAGGTAAAATAAGTTAAAAGTGTTCTTTCAGGCCAACCCACTAAAACTTAACTTTCCTTTACTCACCACACTAATACGTAGCTTTCCATCACATACCATTATAGCCTGTCTTTTTTTTTTTTTATGTCTTAAGAAAAGCTTTACGTGAAAAAGGTAAAAAGCTGTATTGTAATTTTTTCTCTTTTTTTTTTTTAATCACATATGTAGAGGAAAGTATTTTAATTCTGAAGGGGCATATACTGAATTAAGTTGGATGCATCTTTGAATCGTCATGTGGATAATCAGTATTCTTTTCAGAGTCATTACATACCCATTATTTTGACTGAGAATTCAGCTGTCTTCCACTTGTGCTTGGAGTCAGTTATTGTGGGACTGTTACTCTACCATTTTTTCTTGAAAGTTGTGTTGCTTGCCTACTTTTTTGTCAAGGGCTGAAGTGAAAATAGTGTGGAAATTATACAAAGCATGTTTGTCCACTGGGTTCATGCTATGTTCTAAGTAGCAGAAGGTTAAGAATTGTTCTTAAATTACATTTTAAAGACTTCTTTTACAAAAAGATGCTATGTTTTTTCCTCTTTGTTTTGAAGCTCTGATCTCTGGGCTCTGGGATGCATAATATATCAACTTGTAGCTGGATTGCCTCCATTTAGAGCTGGGTAAGAGATTTGAGCTAATTATTTACATGTGGATCATAAATATATTGTCTCTGATTTGATTTTTACCTTACTACCAGTTCTGAAGTATTTTCATGATGCAGAGTTGGTGTTAATGTGTTAATGTCATGCCTCCTTTTATTTGTCCTTCTTGATGTCATGAAGTTGCTTAGATAGCTATAACTAGGGTTCCTGAAAGAGAGATTCCTTAAGCTATCCTAGAATTTCACGTGTAATTTGTGCCATGACAGTAACTATGTAACTATATGTGAAGCAGTTTATAAGGCATATCCTCAACACTCTCTGTTAAGTCATTTGAGCTTTTCTTGTTACTGCTCAAGTATCTGGTGCTTATAGGATCATACTACCCGTTCACTCTAGGAAGACTTACGGGAATGTAACTTAACTTGTAGATTTCTTGTTTAATATTTGTCTGGGTTATTCAGGTTAAGGTGAAAGAACCATGGAGAACTAATAACAAGAGTTAATATTTTTCTCTTCTGCAGAAATGAATATCTTATATTTCAGAAGATAATAAAGTTGGAATATGACTTCCCAGAAAAATTTTTTCCCAAGGCAAAAGACCTTGTGGAAAAGCTGTTGGTAAATATTTGTGCTTTTCTTCTTGAATGTAGTAAGCTTGTCTTGGTAGATTTTATAACTGACCAAGTACCTAAATGCCTAACTTCTTGAACCAAAAGGTATCACTGAAATTGATTTGTCATTAAATGGTTTGATGACATTGGAAACATTCAGCTTTTGTAGTTCTCTTTTCTGGAAGTTTCTATGCACTCTTGCAAGTCTTACAATATGAACATCTGTGAGCATTATTGACTGTATAGGGAAGTGTCTTGAAAATCAACATCTGTTATTAAGCAGCACTTCGATTTTTTTGTTTGTTTGTTTTTAAATCTGAATTCTAAAGTATGGACAAGGAATGTCTTTTTATGAAATGGAAGCAAACAATTCTAGATACTGTGCCTTACAAACAGAAATTAAGATTCAAAAACTTAGTCTTACATAGTTCTCAGATTAATTGTTTTTGAGTTCTATAATGGATCATTTAGTTCAAAACAGCATTCTATACATCACAGGCAGATATATTCATTACAATATAAATCCAATTGCCTTGCATTTTAGCATGCAGTTACCTTGCACTTAATATGTCTCAATAGTATCAGCCTCAGAATTCCAGTGCCTGTGAAGGTTTGACAAGTAGGAAGAAAAAGTAGTTCTGTTCCATCAGTGACATTATAGCCATGACACTCAAGTGAATATGCAGAGAAGATTTTAGGTGTTTATTAGCTTTTTAAAGTTCAATAGTCTATCATGTGAGCAGTGGGTGTGGAGGAAACACCTTTGTGGATGATAAATACAACCTAAAAGGCCTAGCAGAATGTTCCTGTGTCCGAGGCCAGCTCTATGTCAAAGCCAGTGTCTCCTGAAGGGTGAAGTCCAGGTGGTATTAACCTGGTTGTATCCTGAGAACTGTGTCATTTTAAGGTGCTTGAGAGGTTGATGTTTGACACCAACTATAGTTTCCACAGCTTCTTGCATCACTAGAATGCGATGGTGGACTAAACTTAAATGAGGTGTGCTTCATCAGGCCTTCTCTGTATGTTTGCTTCAGTCTTTATGAAGAAGCAAAGCCAAAAAATTGTGTGGACCTAAAGAAGTGCTCCTGTCCTTGGATCTGTGAGCTAATCTAATACAAAATGCTGTTGACAAGACATGCTGACAAATAACATCTTTTATTATAAACAGCCTCCTTATATTATAGATATGTATGCTTAGGGCAGTGGGACAAACTGGTTTTACGTCCTCACATGGTGAGGACGTAAAAAATGATGTGAATATGTGAAATAATGTGAAAAATGCTTGCCCTTTGTCATTATTTTATGCAGCTTAACTTAATTTTAATTTGCTTAGGTTCTAGATGCTACCAACAGATTAGGTTGTGAAGAAATGGGAGGATATGGACCTCTTAAGGCTCACCCCTTCTTTGAATCCATTGTGTGGGAGAACCTACATCTTCAGACACCCCCTAAACTTACAGCGTATTTACCTGCTATGTCAGAAGATGATGAAGACTGTTATGGAAATGTATGTTTGTCTACTGCCATATTCAACTGTGATGCTGCCTGAGACTTCCATTATAGCATAATTATTGAATATTAATATAAATAAATAATATAAATATTAATAGAAGTATTTTTACTGAAGCTACTGATTAGTTATATTTTAATGAACACTTTAATTATTAAGAATCTAATAAAAATTGCTGATTAAATTTTTACTTAAATCAGCTTTTTTAAAGTTTTACTTACTTTTTTAAAGTTTTACTTAAATCATACTTTTTTGCATAAATGCCTGCTGATCTATAGGGAATAGGCTGGGGTTTTGCCCAAAAGCAAAATAAACAAAAGCATGCTTAGATTAAAAGCCACAGTTTACTGCAAGACAAGCTTTTTAATAAAAGACATTTAATTACTTCATTTTGTTTCCTCCTTTAGTATGACAATCTCCTGAGTCAGTTCGGTTGCATGCAAGTTTCTAGTTCTGCCTCTTCCCATTCACTGTCTGCTGCAGAGACAAGTACACCACAGACATCAGGAGGAAATATTGAACAGTATATTCATGATCTTGACAACAATTCCTTTGAGCTGGATTTACAGTTTTCCGAAGATGAAAAGAGGTTACTTCTGGCAAAACAAGCTGGTGGAAATCCTTGGTAGGATCTTTGAATGTAGCTAACTAACTTGCACAGCAATAAAGAATCCTAAAAAATAAGTGATTTTGATTCAAATGAATATTTGTCAATCTTAGTATTTTCAAGTAAACAATTAGCAACTAGATTTTTCTTGGCTTCTATTTTTAAAGCAATAGCAGCAAAACCCTAATATTACATTTCTAAAATTTACAAGGTCTAGAAGATGATGTGGAGTGTGTTTATAAGATAGGCAGAATGACGCTATCCAGTGCTGAGGAGTCTTCGCTCTACAGTCCTAGAACTAGGAAAGGTTCCTCCTTTTTTACAGATGCCATAAGTTGTTGGAATTTTTTGCATGATAATATTCTGTGGATATCTAACCAAAATACCTCCAGACTATGTAACAGCATTTCTTTTCACTCTTTAGAGAAGTCTCTTGTGTGAATTTTTGTTGTTGTTGTTTGTTGGGGGGGTGGATTAGGTGGTTGGTTTTTTTGTTGTTGTTGGTTGGTTGGTTTGGGGTTTTTTTGTGTTGTTGTTGCTGCTAGTTTGTTTGGTTTTGTTAATTTTTTGGTTTGGGTTTTTTATTTTTTGTTTGTTTGGTTTGGGGTTTTTTTTTTTTTTTTTGGTTTGGGGTTTTTTTTGTTTGGTTTGGGGTTTGGTTGGTTGGGTTTTTTACCCCCTGTCAAATTTTAGAAAAAACACTCTGGTCTGAGCTGAGGAAGAGTCCAAGACTCATGTACTAGAGTTTTTCAGGACCCTCGTGGAAAAGGACATGCTAGGGAGTGACATGAAAAACTGCTTGATAATTATAGCTGTTTCTGTGAAAGAATTACTTCTGGAGTAATAGTTATTTTTCTTTTTCTAAGGCATCAGTTTGTAGAGAATAACTTAATCCTAAAAATGGGTCCAGTGGACAAAAGAAAGGTAAGGGCTTTTCTTAATTTTCTGTAACAAGATTCAGCTGTCAAAGTTTTGCACAGTTGCAGCATAGATAAGCAGCCTGTTTTAAAGCTTCCTTGTTTAAACAGTTTGTCACCTGTAAACAAGTTATTTTTAAAAATTCAGTGTTTTCTTGTGACTAGATTAGTTTTTTTTCTTGATTTAGTGATGTGCTCTTGATTTCTTGGAAAAGCCTAAAGTAAATCTGCTATTGATACTTTCATTTTGAGACTGGAGCAAATGAGTGTTTGTTCCCCCTTCTCCTCCCAATCCGATACAGTCCACTAAACACTCTTTCTTGGTGCATATCTGAATGTGGTTTGAACTAAAAATACGAAAAAATGAAATACAGGCCCATGCTGTTCTCAACTATGGTTTTTTTCCTGGATCTGACTTGGTGCCTTTATCCTAAAAGAGGCAGAGGTGGTGTTATAACAGCTTTAAGTGATAGCTTTAGCAGTGTACAGATGAGCAAGGCTAGTCTGCATCAGCTTTACAGGAAAGAAGGTTCTCTTTCATCTGAGTTACTACCTGCTTCTTTGTAGTCTTTTCTACAAAATCATAACGATTGATTTCTTTGAGAAATAGATTCTGCTTCACTCTGTACAGCTAGGTGGTTTATGTTTTGTTAGAACTTGAAGATACTTTCCTAAAATAGTACTTGTGTTTTGCCATATAGTAGAAATGCACTGCAACACCCTAAAAAAGGAGTGAGGTCAAATAGGTAAAGTAAAATTAAAGACCCCCCCCCAAACCCAAACATACCATCCTATCACTGAGCTGGTTTTATCCTGCCTCTGTTGTTCAGTTCAGAGACCTGTAAATTTACATTTTTAATTCCCTCATGGTTGTTTTTTTTTTTGCATTGCTGCTTCTACTTTTCTTGTTAGGGATTGTTTGCACGTCGGCGCCAATTGCTGCTTACGGAAGGGCCCCACCTGTATTATGTGGATCCTGTCAACAAAGTTCTAAAAGGAGAAATTCCATGGTCTTTAGAGTTGCGTCCAGAAGCCAAGAATTTTAAGACATTTTTTGTTCACACGGTAAGTTTGGTTTTTGAATTTCTTTGTAAATTGCTCTAAGGTCCTTGGGCAATTTCTGTAAGTTGTTATCAAAAAGATTTTTCTGGAGAAAGTAGAATTGCTTAGATACAAAATTTCATAGTCTTAATTTAAAACAAAACCAAACAAAAACCTGAACGAAGTCAACCAACCAAAAAAAGCACAAAATCCACACCCCCAAACAAAATCAAATAATAAGAAAGCAGAAATCACACAAAAGCTCACTCTGACATACACTTTTATCACAAAAATGCCACTGTATTTTTATTATTAGTGTTTAAATAAACCATAAGTGGATTTTGGGATTTGAAGGATGTTCTTAAGGACTTCTAAAATTTAGCCCTCTTTGTACGTAGTGAATAATGGGAGGTGTATAATATATTGTCAGTTGACTGCCTAAAAATATTCTGGTGCCAGGTGTGTGGTTAATCAGTAATATATAATGTTATATAGCTGTAATTGAGTTTAACTTTCAGAAAATTAATGAACTAATTCTGAATAATTCTTTTATTGGTAGGTGCAGAATTACTACTGCTTTTTGGTTAAACTATGTTTGGAGTAATCATTAAAATGTTGTTCACTTATAGCCAAACAGGACATATTACCTGATGGACCCAAGTGGGAATGCTCATAAATGGTGCAAAAAGATACATGAAGTTTGGCGGCACAGATACCACCAGAATGCTGCAAAATAGTAAAGCTCATCCAAAATTTCCCAGTTTCCCTACTTGCTGCTAGAACTCCGTGTGCAGCCGATCAGAGGAATCTTTTCAACCCACCTATTACCATCTCAAGGGGAAGCATATGTCTGAAATGTTCTTGGGTTTTTTTCTGGTGTTTTTTCGGGTTTTTTTTGTTTGGTGGTGTTTTTTGTTGTTTTTGTTTTGTTTCAGTTTTTGTGTTGGTTTTTGTTTTGTTTTGGTTTGGTTTTTGGGTTGTTTTTTTTTTTTTTGTTGTTGTTGTTTTTTGGGGGTTTTTTGTTTGGGTTTGGGTTTCTTTTGGTTTGGTTTGGGTTTTTTGTTTTGGTTTGTTTTGGGTTTTGGTTTGGTTTGGTTTTTTTTAAGAAGGAAAAAAAAGGAAGAAAAGCAAAAACCTAATGGAATTCAGGGTTGCTTTGCTCGCTCTTTGTGCTTCTGTTGAGGCTTCCACATGCATATCATTGCAGTGAAGATCTTGCTTTTGTGCACTTCAGTTCAGTTTCTGCTGCAGACTAGTGGATAGACCTTGCATTACCAGCTTCACTTAAGATGAGTTAAAACCAATCCACACGCACACATGCCGAATCATGTACCAGCCTTGCATTTTATGGGGCTGGAGTTTTCTGTGACTCTCAGATTATCATTAAACTGTGTTTCATCAGGGAGCTTTTATATGCCTCTCCTAAGTACCACCTCTTTGTTTTCTCTTCCTTTCCTCACAGTCCCCCAGCTTATTGGTATATGGCATTTGTAGCCAGGTCAGTTGCACCCTTGTGTAATTCCTAATATAGTTCTGGTTGCAGGATTTGTGTGGTACTTTAGTAATTATGTGAATGAATCAGATGTATTTGTCTGGCAGACAGGCTCCAATGATAAAGGTTTTGACAGAGTAAAATGCTGAACGTAGCACTGAAATTTCTAAAATTGAAATGTTGGCTTCTGAAGCATTTTAAACATTAAGTTTAAATTTTAATGTAAGTCATATGTGTGTTTAATCAAGGGACAATAAACTTACCAGCATGCTTTTAACTAATGCTAACTAAAAGACAAACTAGTTAGTGTGGGGGAGAAAAGGCTACTATTGAAATAGTTAATAGTTTTTCACCTTTTCAGCAGATGAGGGCTAAAAGCTTTCTTTCCAAGGTGTGCATGTGTTGTGCATTTTAGTGGGGCCAACCTATTTACCTGGGTAGAGAAGGAAGTGTGAAAACCTTGTACAATTGATTACTTGACTTTTTTTTGGTCTCATTGTATATATAATGAGATTCTGTTTTTGGTCCTTGGCCAGACATTCAGGAACTCTGGAAAAAATGTAAGCAATTGAAATACAGATAATAAAGTAATCTGGCTAGAAAATCAAAGATAAATATTGATACAAAGGGGAAAATCTATGGTACTTAAAGCATATCTATAAAATGAAAATATTTTTCATATCAATCTCCTTTATCCTCTTCAAATTATGGCTATTTTTTGTGGTCAAACATTTCCTGTAGTGTTACAAAGACGCAACTTCCTGTGTGCTAAAAAAAAACTTCCCCAATGGTATTTTCAACATGCCTGTGTTCCTAAAACTTGCAGAGAGGAATGACCTAGGTCTGGACAAAGGCATTCCTTCCTTGTTTTAAAAGCAGTATAAACATCACACCTATTTATTCACTCACTACACATACCATTACTTTGCATTTTGAGTTGTCATACTATGAGGTGCTTTTCCTTCCACCAAAGAAAGGTTTCTCTACAATGTTGAAAAAATTCATAGGCTACTGTTTTCTAGAAGTGGTATTTTAAAAACAATGGCTTATCAGATTTCTCAGAAAATACATGCATGTCAAATATTTTCTTGTACAGGATGAAGGAGATTTATTATTGATCTCTTAAAAACTGTGTTACGTGGTTGAACTTGATGGCAGTTCAGTTTTTCCAGTCTTTAAAAGAGACAGTGCAGTTGCCTTTTGTTTTGGAGCATCTACATTCTTGTAGTCTTCTGTATCCCACCACATACAGAAACCTGAGAGAAGCAAACCCCTGGCTTGCTGTGTCTGGTGTTAAGGGAGAGAAGGTGTCCTGTAAATGGCTGAGGTGAGGAAGACAGAAAAGTGTTCCTTTGCATCATGAGAAATTTCATCACATACAAAGTACACTCCTTGTCACTCAAATTTGAATAACACACTGCACCTTTGATCTGTGTCTGTAGTAAGCTGTATGTGCCATTCTAACCAAGATGACATGTATTTTAAGTCTGTTCAGTTGCACTGTTAAGTGCTAACCATTTGTTCTCCAGCTGTCAAATTCCTGCCATGTGTTGTGTCCACTGGAGGCAACCCTACCACTTTTGGATTTAGTCTCTGGGATAGAGATCTAGACAGATGTATTCCCAACTTTATACAGGAGAGTTTGGCAGTGATGGAGATCCACAGTGCCACTGCTGTTCAGTGTGACAAAACTTGGCCTCACATAAAAAGTCTGGCAAAGTGGCCTCCATTGGCCTGTTAACTAGTTGTAAATCTAGGTGTGCTTTAACATGTTTTCTGTAATATTTAGATTTTTAGTCATTTTACCGTAACAAATTAATTGCTATGTTTTTTCACACCTTGAAAATCTTCTCTCAGTAGACTTCCATCCTGCCCACCAAAAGCTTTCAGTCAGCCAGATCCTGGTAGCAGTAAGCTGTCAGGAAGGTATCAAGAAGGATGACTGATGTCTGCATCCTAGAAGTCCTTTTTTTTTAACTGACAATGCTGTTATTAGAAAACTGTGAGCATCTCTTACAGGCATCACTCCACTTAGAACTTCAGTATTCCTAATCCAGTCTTACTTTTTTGGGAAGGAACTAGAACTTTCCTGGGAAAGGTATTTCTATTTCTTGGACTATATGTAGGTGGGTTTGAAAGGTGGCAGGAGTACAGAGTGAGGCATCACAAAGCAATCGTGGATTCAAGTATGTTTTACCAGTTTGTCCACTTAAATGTGTGTTGCCAAGTGCTGCATACTATGAAGGGCTAGAACCCATTTCAAATGCTTATACCTGATGTGGGGTAGATTCTAATCTTTGTCCTAAGTATCACTTCTGTGGTTCATGGGAGTTCATGAAATGAAATGAAATGTGCAAGGGAGGTTCTTCAGAGCTGCACATAGGCCAGGTGATTTTTCTGCTTTTAATCCAAGGTTTTCAAAGCATAAAAAAGAACTCTAGGTACTTGAAGACTCTTCTTAAGATTCCTCCTCACTGCAGACCTACTGAAAACCCAATCTGTTGATTCATTCCATCTCTTGCAATTTGAACAGTTGCCAATCATTTATGAAGAATCTGGTCAATAATGTTGTAATTTTGCTTTGCTTGGTATTTGAACTTCAGAAAGGTATTTATTCCATCTTTTTCTGTGGTGTGGAGCTTAAGAACAGGTGAAGTACTACTGTCCAGTCACAAGAAGTTTAAGACTGCCTTGATAAACTGAGAAATTAGTTTGTTACCATTCGCCTTAAAGTCCAGTTTTGTAAAGGGTTTGTATTAAGAGTTACTTCAGGTGTGATGTTGAGGCATTGTGAGCAAACTGATATTACCTATTACGATTCCATCTGCTAGGAACTGAGATGCTGAAAAGATCTAACTATCAGACAGTACTGTGCTCTACTTTTCTCCTTCTGATGTGATTCAGTTGTGAAGTATCTGCTATATATGAGTCTGGAAAGAATTATGGATTGAAACAAAGATACGATGATTCTAACCAGTTTTCATAGTTCAAGATGCTTAATTTAATGTGCTTGATATAATTATATTTTGTGCTGGGAACTTTGAAGAATTATGAGAATTTCCCACATGTACATTTTCTTTTGAGCGATTTGGCAAAATCAAGACAATTACTTCATTTGGCCTGTGGACAAAACATTTGATTTCAACACCTTGCTGAGGACAGAACTTCTGTATTAATCGTTGCCTAAAGATGTGGCCTCTGGATTCTGATCATTCTTTCTACTAGTAAATTGCACAAATAGGTGTGGTATTTATATCTGAAATTTTCATGAATGCCTATAATACTTAATGGAAATATTTTATTAATCAAATGGAAATGCTCCTGCAAAGCCTCATGATGCAGATTGTCCATCAACTGATCAAGTGGGTTTACAGACAAGTAGTTCTGAGACCCAAAATGGCATGTTTTCATTTACAACTGATAATTTCAGAATGTTTCCTCTTTCATAGAAGAAATGACTGTTATGAAACAAACAGTTGGAGAGGTTCTTAAGCACCTAATAGCCTGGTTTTAGAATAAATAGAATATCCTGAGTTGGAAAGGACCCATCAGGGTCATCAAGTCCAACTCCTGCCCCTGCACAGGACTCCCCAGCAATCCCACCATGTGCCAGACACCTTCTTGAACTCAGGCAGGCTTGGTAGTGTGACCACTTCCTGGGGAGCCTGTTCCAGTGTTCAGCCACTCTCTGGGTGAAAAACCTTTTCCTGACACCCAACCTAAACCTCCTGTGACTCGGCTTCATGTCATTTCCTCGGGTCCTGTCCCTGGTCAAGAGAGAAGTCTGTCTGTCAGCCAGGCCATGAATGTAGATGGTTGCCATTTGACAAAACTTCCTATGGCCATGTAATAACTGACTGGATGTGGTGAATGTTCAAAACGGAAGCAGAACATAAAATTGCTCTATCTGACAAAAGAGAAAAAATAGTAACCAGGAACCATAATCAGTTTTGATAGTTGTATGCTGTTTTCAGGTTGGTGGCAGTCAGTTACACGTGTAATATGCTCTACCTGGTTTGTAGCTGTAACTGTGATGTACAGAAAAAAAAGAAAAAGAGAAAAANTCCCCCTCCCCGCCGCGCTGAGGGTGCGCTGCGGCGAGTGCCCGGTCCCGCTGTGACGCGTGCCTAGGCGGCCGCCGGCGTGAAGGGAACTCGGGGCCCGGCGCCGCGGGGAGGGGCGGNAAAACTTCCTATGGCCATGTAATAACTGACTGGATGTGGTGAATGTTCAAAACGGAAGCAGAACATAAAATTGCTCTATCTGACAAAAGAGAAAAAATAGTAACCAGGAACCATAATCAGTTTTGATAGTTGTATGCTGTTTTCAGGTTGGTGGCAGTCAGTTACACGTGTAATATGCTCTACCTGGTTTGTAGCTGTAACTGTGATGTACAGAAAAAAAAGAAAAAGAGAAAAAACACACCCCAAACAAACAAAACCCTTGACCCCCCTCAACAAACCACAAAACAATCTCCCCTCCTCCAAGAACTCGTGAAAACAGAAGCAAATAATGCAATGATATAAGATACACACTTTTGTATTTTTATTCTTCTAAGGTTATATGCTGGCTGTTGTTGGCCTCTAGTTCAGTCTGTGTTATTTAAATTCTAATATATGAATTATTTGGATTTGAATTCATGTTCGGGGCCATGGTGTTGTATGTATTGATGTACAGCCTTGAATGTGAATAATTATTGTAAACTATATTTTACACCTTTTTTCTGGCTTTATTATATAAATTTTCTATTGGTCGATGATTTAATCATATCTCATAATTTAATGACTGTTTATTCTCCTCTCGACAGATCTCTGTGCTGTAGATGTGTAGTTAGTGACTGGATGACGGATTTCACTTATGCTTGGTAGTCTGTAATAAAGGCATGTAGGGTTCCGCGCGGCCTCCGCCTCTTCCTTCCGCCGTGGGGCGGGGGGCATGGGGCACACGAGACGGGCCCGCGGCCTCTGGCCCGGCGGCGGCCCTGTGGCAGGCGCGAGCGCTGCTCCCAGGGCCCGGCCCGGAGCCGTTCGGGCGCCGGGCGAGAAGGGGCAGGGCGCTTCCGGTGGGCGGTGCGCCGGGGGCCCAGCAGCCGGGGCTGCCCCTTCCGGCGGTGGCCAGGATGGCGGCGGAGAACCACTGTGAGTTNGTGTTGCTTAATGAGCGATGTCGTGCGAAGCAGTTGGGTTCGTGAATAACGAAACGGCTCGTAAATACAGTAGAGAGCGCAGTACCGTTTGTACGATTGTGTAATTTTTTTATGTTGTCTGACGGGGTTTAGTTTTAGCGTTCTAATAGAATATCTGTATGCACTGTGTTATTTCTGCACTGTCATTATTCTCTTGTTCAATTACAAGAACCAGAGCAAAGTACTTTTGGTAATAATCTCTCACTTAGACGTAGCATTCTGTTTTTTCAGCAGTTCTTGGAGAAAAATGTTGCATATTCTGCATAGATTGTAAGTGGCGGGTGAATATTTTGGTATTCACTCTGACTCATTTTTAGTAGGAGAAAAAAGTTATTAAGATTTCGTTTGTGGTGTGGTATGTAGTAATGGATGTAAAGTATATAGTGCTGGCTCTGAAAGAGATTTTGGAGCATCACAGACAAACATTTTATGGGACAGTTAGGGGAAAAAAAAAAGGAACAGCTTATAACCCTTGAATGTATAACCAACAGGTTGAAAATAAGGAGTTGCTTATTACATATAAATTTTGAATTTTTTTTTAGTGAAGTTAGTAGTAGATTTCATCATTTTTTCAGGCATAACTTCCAGAAAGGATATTTGAACACTTAAAACAGGGAACAGAACCTAACGTTCCTGAGTTAGAGGAAGAAAAATTTAAAGTATGGTGGTGTGGGAATTGTTTTGTTGTTGTCTTTGGTTTTGCTTGAGGTTTTTACGGAGAGCTTAAACTAACCTGTAAAAGTAAATTTAAAAATGTAGGTGGCTTGCTGATAGGTCAGCTGTCTTTGTTTGGGAGAGAGTAGGAAAGCATTCCTCTAAGATTTCGTAATTGAAAGATGAAGCACTGCCATATGCTCTGGCAGATGGGAGGGCCAACCATGTCGTGGGGTGCATCAGGCCCAGCGTTGCCAGCTGGGCAAGGGAGGGGATTGTCCCCCTCTGCTCTGTTTTGGGGTGTGGCCTCACTTTGAGTTCTGTGGTGAGTTTGGGGCACCACAATATCAGAAGGATCTAAGGCTCTTCGAGAGCATCTGGAGGAGGGACACAAAGATTCTGAAGGGGAAGCCATATGAGAAATAGCTGAGATCTTGGGTTCTTCAGCTGGAGAAGAGAAGGCCGAGGGAAGGCTCATTGCTGTCTGCATCTTCCTCCTGAGTACCAATCTCTGCTCTGTGTGATCAGTGACAGGACCCAAGGGAACGGCATGGAGCTGTTTCAGGGGAGGTTTGTGTTTGGTATCAGGAAAAGGTTCTTTCCGTAGAGGCTCGTTGAACGCTGGAACAGGCTTCTCAGGGAATGGTCATGGCCCCAAGCCATGAGCTTGACAGAGCTCAGCCACATAGTGGGATTGTTGGGGCTGTACTGTGCAGGGCCAGGAGTTGGACTTGATCCTTGTGGGACCCTTCCAACTCAGGATATTCTGTGATTTCCTTAATGCTTGCTACTCTAAAGAGCTGAGAGGCTTCAAGAGAGGTAGCATGTTGGCCTTTAAACTACCTTCAGGTACTAATGTTGAATAGTACGGGACAGCCTGTCTCTTGCTGTCAGGTATGGTTCTGCTTGTAATGGAAGAAAGATTAACCTTTGGCATACCCTGTGGCCAAACTAGTGTGTAATGGAATAAGATAGTGACATTGACTCTCTGAATTTAGTGTGTTTCACAATGTCACTCACAACTATGTATTTAAAACTGCTTGAGAATCATTTCAGTAAATGAATGAGCGGTAGTGGTCATATTTACTGTTCAGAATTGGATTTGTTTTCCATAGTATTTAAATCTTGGTTTAGAAATGAATACATAAAAATAGACAAGCAGAGCCTTGCTCACCTTTTCATCACTGTTTAACTAATTTAATGCTTTTACTGCATTACTGTTAATAATTTACATGTATTTCCCTGTTTCAGCATCTTCCTATTTTAGCTGTATACCAGTTTTTGTTTTGCAAACTATTCTAGCATTCTTTTAACTTTCCCCTCAGAAGGACATTGTCAAACTTTCTTAATAAGGTTTCGGCAGTAGTGTTCTTAATAAGGTTTTGGCAGTAGTGTTCATGCTTCATTTTTAATGCCTTTCTAAAGTTGATGTAGAATCTGTCGAAGAAGGAAGCATGCAAGCACTGAGTGTTTTAGAAAAATCAAAGTCTTCCTGGTAGCACAGCCTTGACTGTCAGCATTAAGAAATATCTAAATTGTAGTCATTATTCTAAGAAGTAACAGATATACTTCATTTGTCCATGAGATTTCTGACTTGTCAGGTGGGTTGTATTACTGATGTAGTTTTGATAAGTACTGCTAGTCTGCAGACACTCAAAGTTTTTAGGCCACACAATTTGTGAAAAATTAAATAGTTCAATATTTTAAAAGTGTGGAGGATAGGGAAGACAATTATTTATAAATCCAGATTTAGTACCGAATATTACGGTATTTTTCTGCATATTGCTGCCTTTATCAGAGCTTCTGCTTGCTCAGTATATGTAAATGATGTAATTTTTTTAAATAGTCATGTTAGAGCATACAACTTTGAGCCAAGAGCTTAGTGGTATGAATTCTGAGTGTATCCAGATCCAGTATTGATCACAATGAAGATAATTAATTTGAAATAAATTTATGACATTTCAGCTAGTGTTTTAATGCAATTCTTGGAGTGATTGTTAAATGGGATTAGGGAGGTGTACGTATTTGGTTCACCTTTTGAGTCCTACTGGAGTCCAGTAGTGGATTCCAGCATCCACAATTCAGGATCACAGCGGGGCAGTGGCTAGTCACAAGGTGAAATATGGTTTGGTGAAAAGTTACAAAGAACAAAACTTTTTTTGGCAAGAAGTTTAAGGAGTGACTTCTCAGTCCAGAAGTACATACCTGGAAACAAGAAATCTGATGGAGAAGCCTGTTCAGTCTAGCAAAGGTGTTGTGAAATCCAGCTAGCAAAGTGTCAAACTATAGATGTCCTTGCTAGAAAGTACATAATGTTAGCAGTGACAGTAATTATTTATTGGAATGGTTAGGTTTCACTGCTACTTTCTAAAGATTAAATTTCAGTGTAAATAAATTGAGTTCTTTGTGTGTTTTAAACTAAGATCAGGGTAAGTGTTTGTTATGATTCCTTTGAGCCTCAGTCTCTATGAAGATTGAAGTGAAGACATTTGCAGCTGGAATACATGATCATTTAATTGCTTTGGTCAGTATTTTTCAAAGTAATGTGATTGTGAGCTGCATTGACTTTTCTTTGGTACGCTGAACCAGCTGATTGAAAATTTAAGAGCAAATTACTAAAATTCCATGGTGTTTGCAACTTGTACTAAACATTAGTGTGGGAGAGTGGTAATAAACAAATGCAGTCTTCAGTGTACATGGGCAATGCTGTCTTCTAAATGGTGTCCTCGTAAGCATGTATGAAAAAGGCCTAGAACTTACAGACAATGAAGAAAAAACTCTTTGAGAGAAGAATGTAATGCAAAAATAGAACCGGGTAAAGATACAGACAGTCATGTGATTAACTAGCAGTTCAGGGTTGGATGCACAGACAACTGGTGCATTTGTTTTGAGTTCTCTTATGAAGAATGTTGACATTTGCAGGAAACACCTCTAGGTGTGTGGTGATGTGACTATACTGAATAGAAAGGAAGCTTGAATTTTTGCTGCTGTTCTGGTAAACATTAAGACCTGTTTGTATAAATTACATCTAAAAGAGAGAGAACTTCGAAAACTTATTAGAATATAGGATTGTCTGACATTTGTGGTATTTACTTGAAGTTTGGGAAATGGCTTCAAAATACCTGCACTAGTTGTGTCAGTGAAGATTCAAACTTGCTCAAAGCTTGTAGAAAAACAATTTACTAGTTAGCAGAGGAAATTGCATAGCTGGGACATCAAAGTCTATTAATACTTAAGCTAGCAAGCCTAAAGCTAGTTATGTACATGCGAACCAGCTACGTCTTTAAATTGTCCAGATTACATTGGATCACATTTGCAATTTATTCTTTTATTTTACAATAAAACTATTTATATTAAAAGTGCCAAAATGCTAATTACATGTGATAATACAGTGTATTTTCATGTACATGTGGATGAAACCAGTCCTGATAATATTCAGAAAGACTTATGACCTGTATTTCTAGAGTTCTAGGTAGAGCAAATGACTACACTTCTGTGTCAGCTTGTATTGGGTTTATGTTTACATAAATACCCTTAAAGATCTAGTGTAATTGGCTTTTCTTAGTGATTTCAACATGAAGTGCTTAGCATACATTGAAGGATATTCAGGCAGCTCACTCAAAAGGAGGAGTGGTAAGGCATTTTCTGTAGAAAGATGCTGAGGAAGTAAATTTTTTGCCTCACTCGCCTGTGCATTATTTGCATATGCTTACAATATTTTTTACTGACTGATTCATTTTTCGGGTCTTGACTCCCTGGTGCTAGTGTGTAGCGTGTCTGAGCTGTAAGGTCGATGTTCAAGACACACATCCTCATCTTAATGTTAATTAATGCATATTTTCTATGTCTGTAGTCTGGGTAAGCAACTTTTGCATGGAATTTAGATGCTAAAGTGAATCCTGTTGGCAGAATTTGGGTTGCACACTGTTAGAATTTAGCCAGAGTTCTTTAACTGTTGATATTTGCTAATGTAAAAAAAAAAAAAAAAAATCTGTTACAGTAAAAATTACAGGACTTTTATGTGCCCTCTTTTTTAATATTTTTCAAGACACCTTTTTGTCTGAAAGGCTTCATAGAGTAAACTATGACACTACTGAGATGGTATTTTTTTCATGTGTGACCTCTCATAAGGTGGAAGTTGAAAGAGAAGGCCTGACATAGCTTCTTCCCTTTGTGCTTTTGTTGGAAGCTTGTTCAGTGTATAGAAATCAACTCAGAAAAAACAATTTCAGATAATGTAGCCCTTTTAAAAAAAAAAAGCTCAAGCCTTTTGTGCAAGGAGCAAAGTAGCCATTGTTACTTAAGATTTCATTTAGAGCTTTTAATCACTTTGCTTCTGTGACCCACCTCTATGTCTCTGTAGTGGTGCAGAGCTGATGGTCGGTATTGCTTCAGAAGATGATGTGAGAAAACACTGCAGTGTGAAAAATTACAATCATCTTAATGAAGAAGATTATTTCTAGAGATTGGTTTTCTTAACTGGGAAGGCTTCCAGTTTTGTAATCCTTATGTTTCTTAATGCAGCTCAGATGATGACCAAGTACTGGTTTTTTTTCTTTAAAACAGTGTTTCTTTTTGTCTGTTTTTGATCTTCCTTTCCAACCTCACTGGTTTCTTTTCCTTTACTAAATAATACTTTTCAGCTTATAATTCATATAGTTGTCAGCTATTTTAATTTCTTTGGGTTGTATCTGTAGATTGTTCATTCTTGAAACGTTTTGGTAATGCAAATATATTTATAGATGAAATATTAAAACTATACCACTTCATCTATCTACTGGTTTTAATGCATAATCTCTCTTTTGTGAGACTGTGAGCTTAGATCGGAAAAAATTGTGATTAGACTTCATCAAACATTATCTGGTCTGAGTGTAGGTTAACTGACAGCACGTTTTAATATGTTAGCATTTTCTTGAACAGTTAATTTTATACAAAATTATACGCCCCTTCACTTCTTCTAAAATGATACTGTGTCTAGGTGTATAAAGGATGTAACTGTAATTATAGAAAGGGTTTATGGCTTTTGTAGTTCAGGCTGTGGTCTTTCTACATTCTACCAATCTTGGTTAGACAAGTGCAGTTATTCAGAAACTAAATCTATGTACCTGAAAATACATCTGCCATCTTTTTTTCCAATGAAACGTTTTAGCAACTCTGTGTACTGTTAAGTAGAGAGAGTTTTCAGGTATCACAGTTCAGTAATCAAACCTTTACATATAAGCGTTAATGTTCAAATGCAGAGGATTGAGTCAGTAGAATTTCTTTCATATGGAAGGGCAAGTATAGCTAGTACCTATGGTTCTGAGGGAGTATGATCCGCATTTAGCTAGGATTATTGGTAATGATGATTTTTTGAGTATCTCCCGTAAACTACTGGAATATTAAAAAGAAGTTTAAAAGTATTTGGGGTGCTGCCACATCTCTCCAGTAGATATCTGTAGGATATCCATTGCGCCAAACCTTATATACTAACAGATTAATACAGTCAGTGATCCACTTGGTAGCTGATAGGAGCAGTGGATCAGTTAGAAATCTTTCTATGAATCTTCCTTAGACCTACGGCCAGCACAAAGTATGTCAGTACTGTCTTGATTGCAGGGGTTCACACGTAGATTCTAAATAACATAGGAATTACCAATTTTGCTTCTTTATCTCTTTGTCAAGAATATCAGCTCTGCAGGTGAATTTCTTGAATGGTTTTGCAATTCACAAAATGCTGTCGTCTGTTTGATAAACTGAGCATGAGTTTGATCTATTCTTCTATTCCTTCATTGTCTGCATGAGATAGGTAAGAACTGCATCTTCAGTGTACATTTTGTTTTTTAGAAGATGCATGTACAACCCTTGCTTGGTACACAGCAGTTCTCGGTACCCTGTGAGTATTTGTACATCTGAGCTAAGACAAATCCAAATGTTTTTAGAGCAAAGTTTTGAGGTTAAAAAGAATTAGGTTTGTTTGCCTTTAATTAAAAAAAAAAAAAAAAGAAAAGAAAAAGGAAAGACTGGTATTTGAAGCTTGCTAGAAAGTAGCCTTTGTTCTGACTCTTCGGGCTCCCAAACAAAATTTCCTGGTTTTACATGCTATTTTTAACCTTAGCTTTCAATGTTCTCACTTACCACTTAGATCTTTCTTGCTAACAATGTTGTTAATCGTTGATAAGGTGTTGGGGGGATTGATCAGGTAAGAGAAGTTGTGTATTGGATGATTTGATTGATCAGTCTGATACCATGACAGTTATATTGTTTAATTCCTTTTATTGTCTTTAATAAATCCGGCTTTCAAGGATGTGGCTACATCTGAATACCTGCTCGCTGCAAGATGAATATTAGCTTGCAGTTCCCACTTGGATGTTCAAATCATTGTGGGGTTTTTCATTTGTTTAGTTTGGGCTTTGGTGTTCTCTTTCTTTGTTTTGGGTTGTTTGTTTGGTTTGTGTTTGTTTGTTTTTCTAATCTAGGATGAAACAGGTGCCTATTTAATAGACAGAGACCCAACCTACTTTGGGCCAGTGCTGAACTATCTCCGACATGGGAAACTGGTTATTAACAAGGACCTAGCTGAGGAAGGTAAGACATTTCTAAATATCCTGTTTGCTTGCCACTTGCTTACTATTTTCACTTCTTTTGAGTCACCAAAATTAACTTAGAACAAGATGGCAAACCTTAATCAGTGTAGCATTTTGATCTGTTTCAAGCAAAACTGATAGGTATCATGCAGTTATAGTATATGGGGTTATTTGAGCATTTTGAGTATGATTCCTGATTTCACAACCCCCATTCTCAGTTGGAACATAAGTATTCAAACAAGAGGGCAGATGTCTTTTATTGTGTAATCTTGTATCTTTCCTGTAGGACTGTGAAATATTTGAGTTTAGTCCTCTTTAAGCAAAAGGATGCTGCCCTGGAAACAAGCTTTAGAAAATATAAAGCAAACTAAAAGTGAAGTTCTGGCATGTTCAGATATGTGGAATATGCTTTTAAAGACTAAATTCTGCCCCCAGCTTCTCCCTCCTTGTTCTCAGTTTGTATCAGTTTTACTCTAATGGAGGTGCCTGTTTTAGAGCATATAGTAATAAAACTGTATTGATAGCATATTGAAGAAATTTATCAAAGACAAATACAATTTAACAATACTAAGAGGAAATAGTATGAAATATAATTTCAATGTGCGTTGTTAAGCATACTGTGTGTGGAGAACAGGTAGGCCTTAAACATGTGAATAGAAGCAGTATGTATCTTTAAGCTTTTGTTTCAGACTCTAAGATCTCAAATGACAGGAAGAAAAATTTTCTGCTTGCTAGCAGCTGCAGGATTATTTAAATTCCTCTTTTGCATTCCACTTGAGGCAGGGCCTATCAGTCTGCTATGGAATGGTGTCTGTGTGCATTTTTTTGTTTCCTTCCTTATTTTCTATGTGAAATGGCATCAGTTTTGTTTGGGATATTTTTAGGACAATTTTTTAGAATGAGCCTAACATTGAACTACATGTACCTGAAAGAAGCCAGAACCATTAGGTTGGTAAATTATCTTATCATAGGGAAAAATAAATCCTTTTCTGTAGCTGTTGAGAGGATAGTCTTATGAACTGGTTGGTGATTTTGGCCTGGAATCTTTGGTTACACTGTCTTCCCCAAAAATATTTTCATACTAGGTGTACTGGAAGAGGCTGAATTCTACAATATCACATCTCTAATAAAACTGGTAAAGGACAAAATAAGAGAAAGAGACAGCAAAATCTCACAGGTGAGGATGTTTTCTCCTGTGCTTTAGATTATTTGTTCTATGACAAGTAGTGAGTGGGTTCCGTTTGTTTTATGTAACTGCTGATTTCCCCAGTAAGGTGCTGAATGGCTGCCCTCATCCCTGGATGATATGGAACCACTAGTATACAAAGGTGAATGTTCTTAATTGCTGGCTCCTGCCAGTCTGCTTACAAAGTTCACAGATTTCGTTCAAAAACTGAAAACATTCTAAGTAATTGTTCCAAAATGTCTGGCAATAGTAGAATTTGTCATAATATCATTTCTGGAACTAGTTATGTTAGAGAACAGCTTTTGTAGAACATAGATTTCTCATTTACTTTTAAATGCTCTAAATATGATGAGGTTGCCTAACTATGGTATAACTGCTGTTTATACAGTATGTTTATGCAGCATACATACAGATGCTGTTTAGCTCCTGTCATATGTTTTTGTAGCAAAGTTACTTTCTTTATTCGTAATGCTCTGTGATTGAGGAGGTTGCCTCTTCTCATAGCAGCTCATATTCTCCATGAAAGTGAATATGATAAAGTTTGTTCTTAAATCTGCTACTCAGGCTTCCCTGGTAACTGAGTCTTCATGGAGATATTACAAACTCATATTGCCAAATTTCTCTTGAAGCCAGGTTGTTGGATCGCTAGGTTACTCTGATAACATTTACTATAGGTCTCAGCTAAAATGGTCCTAATTATTCATTGCTCTGGATGGGTTCAAAGTGGTGTTGTTTACCATTTCTAGAAAGTAAGGGCCGCTTCAGACAAATCACAAATATAGTGAATTCCATGCCGTATTGAGCATCTTATATTTCTTCTTGAAGGTGCCAGTCAAACATGTATACAGAGTGCTGCAGTGTCAGGAAGAGGAACTCACTCAAATGGTTTCCACAATGTCCGATGGCTGGAAATTTGAACAGGTAAAAAGTCCATATGGGATATAGTTAACACAGTCTTCTAAAAAATGAGTTTTGTGAAAGAGGAATATAAATTAAATTCCATGCATCTTTTTTTATTCAGTCATTTCAGAATTTGGATAAACATACACAGCTAAGGTTAAAGTGCGATATTTGTGTTTGCATTTATCGTAGAACAAAAAAAATGCAGCTTTCCAGGAGGTAAATTTTGCTGACTCTCTATAGAAACATCTGCAACATATCTGAAATGTAATTCTTCAGTGTCTACATGTGAGCAGTTGAAGGGTGAATCAACCAGAATTAACTAATACGAGTTTATATGAATGGTAGGTTAGATATGAAGAGCTCTGGGTAAAAGAGATGAGCTTGGGAGATAAATGTTTGCCAGGCCCAAGGAGTAGTTCTTCAGATAAAGAAAACTAATACACAAAGGAGGGTGAACTATAATTGTGTGGATGTGAAGCTTGATAGCTGTGAGCTATGTGAATGTTTTTGTTCTTTGCGGTGCATAAAAATAGCTTTGTGTGTACATTCAAGAACACACTGTAAAATCACAAGATCTATCCTTTTTCTTTGATAATCTCAGTAAGAAATTAACTGTACAGCTTCTTCATCCTTCACATTCCTAATCCAGCAGAATACTTAAACTGCGTTGGAGCAATGAATCTGTTAACTCTGAAACACGAGTGTTCATCTGCTAGCACCTTTTTCAGTGTCTGATGCTTACAATAGGAGAAATTGAAATAAGCACAAGCCTGTTACCCTGTGCAGTCTCACTCTAATAACACAACAAAGCAACATTTAAAAAATGTTCATAACACAAAGGTAAAAGAGAACATTTTGTTTATATTTGATAAAATGTGTAGGGTGCTAGTGACATGGAGACAACCATGAGCAAATAGACTAAACGGGCACAGAGCAAGCTTTTTATGCTTCAGTACTCCACTTCAAGTATTACCAGGTCTGTTTGCCGTGCCACAAGTTATATGTTAAGTCGCTGGAAAAAACTCTCGCTTAACGCACGACTGTTTTTTGGCCAGTACATGGAAAAAGGTTTTTCAACATGCTTCTTTGTCATGAGAAACTAGCTTTCATTACAAATAGAGCTCCTTTACTTTTTAGCAGATTAAATGACACCATATCTTTTACCGATCCTAAACCCTTCGGGGGTATTGTGTTTGGGAGTAATACTGCTTTGAGAGTGCAACTGCTGAAAGACCTATTATAATCTCTTTTAGAACTGGAAGAATCCAGTGGTTTTCTTGGACATTACATCCTTGTTTCATCCAGCTGTCTCCCTACTTCCTCCCTCTCCCATGTTGCACACTTTTAGACACATAATTTGAAGTAGATAAACACAACAGCTGTATGATCTCATAATACTTAGCATCTCATTACCTCACACTAGGCCATTCCCTGCTTTATACTGCAGACCTGCTTGTAGCAGACATCATTCACCTGAAACAGGATTAGAATATTGTGCATAAACAGTTTTATTGTTAATACCTTCAAACACTGTAGGATTTCTGTAATTTTTTCTAAGCCCATGTTGCTCAGCAGCATGCTTTCTTTCAGAAGCAGTCTTTGGGGTGGTACCCACCATGCTCCGTATGTGAAAAAAGATAGAATCATCAGCTTTTTCAGAGGAGTGATATTCTTACAGATTGAGAGTCCTTGTGCTCTGAGCTGCGTGTAACATGTTCAAGTGGTTAGTTTTGGAAAAAAATATTTTTTTACGCTTAGCATTTCAAAATTTTATTGTTAAATATGATTGGATATGGTTATTAAATAGCAGTGGAAGGTGCTGAACTGTTGGTGCACTTATGCAGATGTATTGGTGCTCTTTTCCAAAGAACACATGTGAAAGCTCTGCTAGAATAGTACAATTATGTATTAGTCCCAGTCCAAAATCTATTACCAAAAATTATGCCGTCCCACTTTTGTGATTTCAGTGGGTTATTTTGTGCAGGATTTTTAGCTTCAATTGTTACCTCTTCAGGCAATCAAAAAAAACCAGTATTTTGGCAATACAACAGAATAAAAAACTGGGCTGTACAAAATGGCTAAACAGTAAGGCTTTAGACAGCAGCAGTGTTGGTCATGTAAATTTTAATGATTAATGTAAGCTGAGTCTGTCACCATAATGCAGTCTTAAGTATGTTCACTGTATGAGTAGGATGGTATTTAACTGCTGTCTTCAAAATTATTCACATACAATAGCAGGATATACATAAAGTTACTATTTATGAGCCTTCTCATCTGTCGTAATCTCCAGTTTACTCAGAACAGGCAGTTGTTGTCTAAGTCTTCACACTTAATTTAAAGTTCCAATCTCTGTAAAGTGCACTGACAGGCTGTGCTTTAATTTAAATGGTCTAGGAATTGCCATGTGTTATTAAGGTAAAATATGTTTTGTAATAAGAGGTTGAGAAATCTAGCTGAGGTTGAACTTTAAATTACTAGACGTTTGGCCAGTGTTCTTGGTAGTGATTTTTATGGGAACAAGAAAATTTTTTACACTCCAGTTGTTGGATCTTCTGTAAATTACTCCTCCTAAAACTAATCTAGACCACAAATTTTTTTTTGCTCTTGTTGACTTCTTATGTTTCCTTAGCTGTATTTTTTCAGTATTTGGAACAAGATGAAGCTCTTTAATACCCAGGCTTTATATATTGCTTTACATAACGCCTTCCAGTCTTATATCCATGTTACCTTCTCCACTTGTCAGTGTATGACAGGAAAATAATGTTCACTTTCATAATGCACCAAACTTTGTTTGTTTTTCAGAGTAGTTGGCTACAACAGAGTTATATGGGGAGTTTTCTGTCTTCTTATCAGTAATTCTTAACTTCCCTTTAAATTAAAAAGGGTTTAGCAACTGCTTCAGTAAATTTTACATTGAAATGAAAGTTGTAGCTTGATAGCAATCTGTTCTAGTGGCAAGTAAGTGTTACCTGAACGTTTGAGCTCATCTGTTACTTGTACAATTTGGATAATGGTATGTGCTTCAGCTTTACAAAGGTTTCTTTTTGTGTTTTGCTTTGATTGGTTATTTCAGCTTGTCAGTATAGGTTCCCAGTACAGCTGTGGCCGGGCTCAGCAGTCAGAGTTTCTGCTGATAGTGTCACGGGAAGTGAAAGGGGAAGAGAGATGCTTCCAGAAATGCTGCAGTGAGGTGTGTCACACCATTCTTTTTGCCCTCACACCGATATGCTTGGCCTCCTTGCGTTTCTGCTGCTTTCAAATCATTCCACTTTTTTTCTGGATGTACAGCACATAGCAGTTTGTGTGTATTTGTGACTGACTGGCTTTTATTTATATTCACGATATTTCATTACACATTATGAATGTCCACATTGTAAAAATAGAAAAACAACCAAACAAAAATCCCTTGGTTATTTAGTTCAAGGTTTTTCTTAGTTAGAATTCTTACCTCCTCAATACATAACTTCTTTTCCTTGAATTTTCCTCCAAAGTTAACAGCCTTTGATCCATACTTGTTAAGTAAGAGGTACAATTCAAACCTAAGGAGCCCTGAAAATACAGCTTTGAGTTCAGTGGGTTCAGAAGGGGCCATTTCTGGTAAACTGGGAAAATGATTATTTCATCCACCAAAGTTCTGAGTTTGAACCCTTTATTTCTGGTAACTCAGAATTTAACTCTTTTTTAGGTGGATGAGATATATTCAAATTGGAATAACGAATAACAGGAGTTTTTTTGTAAGTAAAATATGGAGGAGTGAGGGAAGAACAAAATGAACAGTTTTAAATCTTCTCTCAAGTTGAAAAAACATCCTGGGTGTTTCCTTGGCTTTATTGTTTTGTTGTTTTGGGGGGTTTTTTCCATCTTGGGAAATTTTCTTGAAATCCAAATGGAGAATCTTAGCTTCATTCATACTCTTTTTTTTTTCCCATCCTTCCTTCTCTCCTTCTTCTGCTTTTTTGATTGCTGTGTTACTTCCAAATATTCGTGAGTTTGGGAAGGATTTTTTGCTCTCAGTAACACTGGAGGCAGTTTCCAGTTCTTTATGTATCTGTGTTGCATTTTGAAGTGTTCTGTGTGAATTGATTTGGGAACCTGATGCTCTGTAATTTTTTTCATCAACAAAATGCCTGGAGTACTTGTTCTTTTTCTTGCAACATATATGGTTATTTAGTCTGAAAGAAGAGTATAACATTAGGAAGATAACATGGTAGTGAAATGGCTTAATAAAAACAAAGCTTTGCCTATGACTTTATATGGACACTTAATCATGCAATTCTAGATTTGAAGCCGGGACTGTTACCCAGCTTTATTCCAGAATCTGCTTTCAATGTACCGAGCACTGTCTATTTCTTGCAGTTGTGTAGGTAACATTTGGAATGTGAAATGTGGGGGTTTCAGACTTCTAGCAGCAGAGAAAGAATTATGGCTTATTAGGGATGTGTAGGGTACAGGCAAAATGATGTTATTCATGCATTCATGTCCTAGATAGCTCAAAGTAAAAGTCAGCATTATAAAATGGAAGGTGGGGAAGGCAGTGAAGAAATTAATGCAGGTATAAAATAAAATAAAAATTATAACTTAAAAAAAATGAAGCTTTGAAGCCTGACTATTGCATTAAGAGACCTGAAATAAATATTCTTTCAGGCCTGGTGTCAGTCATCAGTGCTGAGTTTTAAGAGCTGATGTGTGTGTATCTTCATAACCTTTTGCAAATCCTTTGGGAAGGGAGAACAAATGCATTATATGTCTAGAAGGCATAGAGTCCGTTCTTAGATTCATACAACTTGATTCTGTAAAAAAAAATTGAGTGGAGGATTTTCTTTAATTCTATTAGCTGATAGTATAATTTTTTAAAAAGGACAGGTTTTTCAAGCTTTCTAGTGTACAAGGAGTTCACCATATCTGAAATAGAAACAGTAATATTCAAAGAACAAGAATATTTTTATAGAATTTGAGAATAATTGTTACAGTATTTACTTGGTTTTGAGAATCAGACCATCACAAAATAGAGAAGGAAATTACTAGTGGTCAAGTAGCAGAGTTAGTTAATATAAGTAAGTCCAGTGGTAAGCAGGGGAGGAAGAGAAAGAAGAAGAAGACGACGACGACGACAACTGGGCTGCTGTTTGTGCAAGCTGGAGTGGTTATCTGAGATGGCAATACTATTTCTGATTTGTCTGGTAAATATACTATATAGATTTTGAATCAATATTATTAAACCAATATAGCAAATCTGTATAGGCATGTTTCTGAAATGTGTCTGGTTTTGAGATCTGTCTCAGTTCAGTTAGGCCTGAGATTAGTTCACTTCACTTCCTTATTATGAGACAGGAAATTCCTTCTTGTGATTTCTCTGTCTTTTCAGGAAAATCGTGACCTCTATTGGCACATCAAGCAATAACTATATTTCTGTTGATTTAATAAAAATAAAAGCAATGCTGCTTTCCACTCCTGCCTTTTTTTAGCTGTAGCTGATAGCCTACTAGTACCATCACCCTTATTCCATGCAAACGGTAATGGATCCTTATCTAATGAATTTTCTGTGATAAGTAGCCTTGGAATTTTCCTGTGCTCAGTTCTGACACTGTTGGGGCTTACAGGGATGCTTAAACAGGATCACACTGCTTTAGTAAGAAGTGTAATGAAACAAGTCATGGAAGGAATAAACCAATGCAGAAAAACAGATATATGCATGTATACGTACATCTGTATATAAATAAAAAAACATACAAATCTATGGAATTTAGAGTTTCAACATGTTCTTTTATCCTTCCTGAAGTTCTTGGTCATTTAAGCCGCATGAAGCAAAAACAGTTTGTCCTTTCAGAAGGTCTGAGAAACAGTAGTCTGGATAGTCTGAAATCCTTTGACCTGTTTTTCATACCTCACATTACTCTTACGTGTTGTGGCTTCTTTTGGCGGGGGGGGGGGGGGGGGCGTGATGGGAGTGGTGGTATGAGGGTAGACGGACATGGCAGGGGTGGTCTTCCAGTTTATCTGCATCCTTCTTAAACTGTTGCGACCAATCCTGGGAACAATGAAGAGACTTTTGGAATAGGAGTGTTAAAACATTGTTTTATTTCTAATCTCAGTTCCTGACAGAACAGTTCAGTTCTAATCTGCAGTCATTTTCCATTGATTCTTTTTCTGCCATCAACCTTGTTGATGCGTTTCAGAAAGCTACAATGAAATTTCTAGCATGCAGTTGCTTCTATGCAAATTATACATTTTTAGCTGCACGCATATGAAACTGCTTCTGAGACTATCGTGAGTTGGAGTTTTGAGGAACTTGGGCCTAATTCTGCAAAAAGTGATTTTTTCAACTGATCAGTAGTGGCAAAAAGTCATTAGATGTTTTGCAGTCAGCTAAATCGATAGTCCTATCCAACTGGCTAGAAGTATTCAATCTGCCATGTCTCCTAAGAAGACTTACATGCAAAAGGTTAATTTACGTGGTTGGATTATGAAGCATTTGTTAGTAGCTATCAACTGAGGACCTGTCAACCTGGTTGAAACAGGATTGATGATTTGGCTATTTGGGTCTTATATCTAGTTTCAGAGAGGTCATTTATTTCTTTGGAGTGTCAATAAGTAAAGAAGTTTTTTTTCCTTCTGGTTGTTATCATAGCTTACCTGATACCGAGTTGTTGCCATTTTGCAAGAAGAGTCAACTGTATACTAATTAAGTTGTATGCTTGAATTTTATTCTTCAAACTTCTCTTCAGAGAAGGTGAATTTTGTGTGGTTTTATTTAAATATGTATGCAAACTTTCTGAATGTTTTCTAGCCTGTAAGTGGGTTAAAAATGCTGTTTAATGTCCTTAATAATTGAAGCAGTTACTATGTTTGTACTAAATGTTTTATAATTGCTATATAATGTATATTGTAAACTTTATACCGCTTTGTTGGGTTTAAAGCCAACTTAACTGCTATTTTTTTCTGAAAATTTGTGCATGATATTTTTGTTGATAGGGAAGACAGTCAACAAATCATCTCAATATATGAAGTAAATTTGGGTTGATTTTCCAGCTTTTCAGTAGGCTTTCTTAGTCCATCTTGTGCAACTAAGAAACTAGTTACTCTGTGAGTTTTGTGATTCTATATTACACAAATATGTTACAGTGCAGACTGCAGAGTATTCATTGTGAAAGATTAGCTGACTTAACATCTCAAGGGAGATGGTGCCTTTATATGCATTGGTGCTTCTAAAAAACCTGGGTGTTTGTAACTTCATTACACAGTTTTGGTTGAAAAGATGTCTTTAACACATTAATTTTTGATCAGCCTGTGTTCATTACTGACTATGTATGTATTTTGCAGAACTAGAATGATGTTAGGAGAGGAGGAGGCAGGGGAGGTTTCTGGTGATCACACTCAGTGTAGTTAACGTACATAATTTGAGAGTGATGAGTTTTAATGGCCAGGACTGCTCATGGAAGGCTTAGCTTTGTATGCTGTAATATCATTAGGCTTCAAAAACTTTTGACAGTGCCTAGGCCTGGCATCAAGTTGATTCGTTATGCAGACACACTGCCTGCTGCTCTTTGTAGACATTGGCTCTGTCCATCTGTGGAAGTGCTTTCTTGGCTGTCTTACTGCAGTGCAGGAACATCTGAACATCTCTCTCCTCTCCTTAGAAAGTACAGTGAGGCTTTGTTTTCTTCCGACAGTGCTATATGAAAGCTGCTTTTAACCTTGGTCTAACCTCAGTTTTTGTTGGGGGAATAATTTTATCCCTTAAGTACAAACTCTGGATCAGGATTTCATCTTGACTTCATCTTTCATGCTTTAACAAATCTTTTACTCTCTTTGCTGTTCTGCTAGACTAATGGTAGTGCACTATTTGTCTTTACAGAGGTGACTAGTGTTTTAAGTGCTGTTGCCCTAAAAAAAAAGTTAGGCCTTTTCTATGTGGCCATTTCTAGAGCACTTAAATGGTATAGTAGAGATTGCGGAATAGGACAGTCTTACTGTATGTGTGTGGTGATTTGGTAGATAGATTCAATATAGTTTGAGTAATGACAAATTGATACAGTGTATCTGACAAATTGATACAGTGTATCTGTGCAACAGGTTGATTTTTAGGACTTTGATCTGTGTCAGTAGATCTGACATTATCTTGTAGATCACACATTATCTTGTTGTGCTTTTGAAATAAAACTTTAAAATAAATGAACCGGCTACATCTGAGTTGAATCTGGCTTGGAAAGGCAGGCTATGTAAAGCTTCTAGCATTAGGTAAGTGTATTGTGTGTAAGGTAAGACAATTTCTGCCATTTCTGCCAAAGACAATTTCTTATCATTCGATAAACATGCTGCATAAGAAGTAGTACTGATGTTGAGTATATTCTTCTTTCTCAGTAAATTGTCATTTATCATTCAATATCGGGACTGTAGAAACTTGTAAATATATCACATTTCATTATACATGGCTTCTGCTTGTAGCGCTTCCTTAATTAGCTTCCTTGTAGCAGTATGTTTGAATTTCAGATGTTAATCTTGATGTCCCACCATACTGTGTCTTGTTGTTTTCC
Organism: Melanocharis versteri; assembly: GCA_013397845.1. Lineage (NCBI taxonomy): Eukaryota > Metazoa > Chordata > Aves > Passeriformes > Melanocharitidae > Melanocharis > Melanocharis versteri. Next base: position 386,369 of record VZTG01001224.1, read on the forward strand.
AGTCAGATGCAAATATTGTGTTTGTTCATTCAAAATACGCTTTAATAGAAATACGGTTATTCAGTAAGTAGTGATGGGTATCCCTTCAGGCTAAAAAGGTTCCTGCATGCAGCCATTTACATGTAAAATCATGCCACGTTAAGATACCACATACAACTTTAAAAATTAACTTTGGAGGGTGGGAAGGTTTCCAGTAAATAACAGAAACAGGGAACAGGCTACTTCTCCACTGGCCTGCCTCCACAGTCTTTTATTTCACGGGATAATTATAATTTAAGTCATTAAGTCTGTAACTGTTTAAAAAAATCTGTGTTTATCTTATCATCAGAGTGTGTATTGTCAATGTATTTGTCAGCATCAAAATGTATTTGCATTGAAGTGGAGAATCATGCTTCAGGCACAACCTACCGTCTGAAGAGTGAGGAGTGTTTGTACTAATCATGAGACTTTATGGAATTTGTTTTATGTGGAAATACAATTGACATTTTTTTTTCATCTTTCAGCTGGTCAGTATTGGTTCTTCTTATAACTATGGCAATGAAGATCAGGCTGAATTTCTGTGTGTTGTCTCAAAGGAATTGCATAACACTCCTTATGGCACAACCAGTGAACCCAGTGAAAAAGCAAAGGTGAGTTACTAGACATTGGAGTAAAGAAATGGCGTTGAATTGGGTGGGCTTCACAAGTCATGATAGATCTGCCTCTGTTCTGGACCATAATTTGTCCTTTTTTCCCCTTGTTCAGGACTAATAATGATTCCCTGTCCATTGTATGAGGGACTGTAAATGGTGCAGTCAGCATGCATTTGTTATGCCGGCCTGAATTATTTAAATACAATACTCACTACTTTTCCAGTACCTGTTTATTTCAGATATCGGCAGGTACTTGCTCTTTACAGCTGAGAATCTAGGTTTTGTTTCTTATACATTCGAATGACATTGGTTCAGTTAAAAACTGTTTTTCTTGCTTGACTTCAGCTGAAGAAATCTTACTGTCGAGAACAGAACTTGAAAGATGCTATCTCTGTAAAACAGTCATGTGCAATATGTTATAAAATGAGGGTACTTGTTAATATTTTCAGGGTTCTATCAAGTTTACTTTCTGTAACCAACTTTACAAAAACGTTGTAATGGGCACAGTATCTTAGCATTTTACTCAGTTGTATTTCAGAATTTGTACAAAGGAAAACCTAAAACCACAGCTGACTAGCCATAAGGCAGAGCAGTTCTGTAATGTAAGTGTATTCAGTGTCATGAATAGTGAACAGCTTTTATCATTGTATTGCTGCTTTGTGTGAGGAGATGGCTACAGACAAACTGGATACTCCTGTAGTTGGCTTAAAAGTTTTTGATTTCCCATGTGTAGATGGAAGACAATTGATAAGACACCAAAGCTTGCTTTTTCAAGAATCGCCTTCAAAGAAATTGATTTCGAAATAATGCTAAGAATGGATCTGAGTCTTGGCTCTGAGGCCTCAAATAGATAAAGCTTCATTACTTTCTATGCTTTGTAACATGCTTATGCAGCTACAAATATGAAATAGTTTTTATAATTTGCACTATAAAAATACTCCAAGCTGTACATTGGATTCCTAGTGAAATGAGTAATTTATGTTTGTCACTGTTAAGATAAAACTTCCAAAGAGTTGTATGGGATTAATGTAGTTAGGGGCAAACACTGAAACTAGGTAAGCCATGTCTCACTCTTTCAAAACCCTGGTTAAGGTCTGCTTTTGCCAGGATGCTTGAGGAAGACTTTGAAAGTTGACATGTTACAGGTGTGTGGTAATAATTTAGGGCTGAGATATGTTCCTGAAATAAAATGTGGAATTCTAGAGCCTAATAAACATCTTCATAAGGAATGGTAGTGCATCTTCAGGTAATTTCAGAAGTTGCCAGAGTTACATTGCATCCTTAATGTAAAAGAAAATATGGATCAAATGCAAGTGTTAAAGACAAAAACCAAAAGCTAGTTCAGACTGCATTATGACTGTGTAAATTGAGTAGCGTTGAGAGAGGCTGTCCTAGACGTCTCCATTAATGTGCTGCTTGGTCATTGTTTCAGAGATTAGAGCAGAGCATCATTTGACCACTGTGATGAATAGGAATTACCATTAATTTTGGTTGGAGATACAAACATTCACTCCTTTTGTCCTGGAAGAATTAAGCTGTTGCTATCAATTAGTAGGCAATACTTGAAGAATAATTCTTTTATGTATTATGTTTCTAAAAGATCATATTTTTGTATATAGGTATAAGTTGTGACTGGGAAAAAAAGGAAAAAGAATTTTTTTTTTCTTGAGAGGTTTCTGACAGCTGTGTTTAGGAATCTTGGCTTTGGGAGCTGTTGTCTCCATAGCTCCCTCTTAGCAAGCATTGTCCTCTAGTCTCAGTAGTGTCTGAGTTGGTCTTCATGAGGTTCATGTGATTGAAATTCTAGTATCCACTGTTATATACAGAATAATATGTTTGTGTACTGGGACTGACTTTTATATGCCATAAGAAAGTCCTCCTATTACTTTTACAGCAGATTGAGTTAGAGAAAAAAACATGCCAGTACATAATTTTTATTGACAAGCACTTCAGTTTTAGTTAATAGTCCTGGATTTTCAGAATAGGAGAAAGTATCTTCTGATAGCCATCTAATCAAGCTTCACCTTCATTCCTTCTCAGGGACTTTTTTCTTGTGTTTTCTTTTTTTAGTTAACAGCATCATAAGCTAGTAGATGACTTCTGTGTAACCTTCTAGTACACCTAAGCAAAGGAAGTTCATCTTAAATGGTTCCAGTGGCTTTTCCTGGTAGCCATGGCACAACTGAAAGATAACCTGTATTCCCACAAGCATTCTTCTCTTTCATACCACTTTATTGACCTGACTATTGGCTTCTATCTGCTGACTTCAGGATATTTGGAAGAGGAAATTGCCATGAAATCTGTTACATTCCTTCTTGAAATGGTCAGCTGTCATACTTTTTTATACAAAGAGTGGAGGTCCCAGGTAAAAGTGAATAAATGTCATTGCCAGATGCTTCAGGTGTAAGTGGATTGTACTTTGTTGCAGCTCTGACTCACTTGCAATCTCTTCTTTTCCCTTCCTTCTTCTATACGTGCTGCATGCTGCATGACTCTCAGAGTGAGGATGAAGAAACGGATTACGATATGAATGACTCAGATTAAGTGTAAATGTCATGGTGAGCACTAGATGCCCTGGGATTTTAACCAGATGCTTTTCTGCCCCATCCAATTCCCACCCCCACTAGTGCTGTCTTTCGGCTAGTCCTGGTGGTGTGTGTGTGTTTGTGATTATAGTTGTGGCATGGTTGGCAAAGATAGAATTCCTGTTCTGGATATTGCTTCTTTGACGGAATAATTAGTGTTGCTTTTATAAACTGTATTATGAGTAGTTCCTCTAAAGCTTTGCTGAGAAGGAAAGTTCTTCATGTAGATTCTAGGGCCAGAATTGCTTTTCATTCTTATTTTATGTGTACGGGCTTTTCTGTCAGATAGGTTTTTTACAGGTAGAGGCATCTGATACAAACTTACTGTATACAGTTTCAGTAAATGTCTGATTTGGCAATAATTTAACCAACTTGATTGAAGTGCAACATAGTCCAAAGGTGGTCTTAACTGATGATTTTGAAACTAAGGATTTTTTTAGTAAAGATGTGGCAAATATAAGTAAATAGTGTGATCTTGGTGCTACAGTTGTATTTATCACGGGAAACAACTCTTGAGAGGGATCCTCTCCACTGTAGTTTGATATCTGATTGAAGATCAAGTTGCATTAAAAGTCACAAGTGGAAGAGCACAAAAAAAGCTGCATCTGAAAAAACAACTTAGGCACTTTTCCTAACGTGTCTCTAAGTACTGCTCATATTTATTCTGCTCTCTAGTTTCTAGAAAATAACATACCATTGAATGTTCAGTGGTATGGTGTGGGTGGTCACTTGAACTTGTATAAATTGAAGATAGTTACCATTGCATGAGATTAAACTTCAGCTTCTCACCTATACACCTGAACTTTTTAGCTCTAAAGCAGCCTTACACTTATCTCAGAAGCTCTCAGGCACATGGTGTGATTCTTGAGGTTGTCTTGTGCAAGGCCAGGATCATCACTTAATGATCCTTGTGGGTCCCTTCCAACTCAGGATATGCTGTGATTCTATGAAGTCGCTGTACATGGCTGAGGAAGAACCTACATTATTTTCTGAAATGATGCTGACAGAAGCTACTGGATCAAATCTAAAGCTTTATTGAAGCAAAATAAACTGGCACTCTGCTGGAATTGAATGTAATATTCTTAAGCTGCCTGAGAGGCAAACTGTCCTTAAAACACTTTTCTGTCAGCAGCAGCTTTATTTTGAGTGGGAAGAAATAGTTTTCATGTTCTGCTTCCCTAAGAAGCAATCACACTCAGGCCCCTACAATATGAGAGTTCATTCAGCATTGTTTAGAATTTATAAGCCAGCTTTGGATCTGGTGCACCTGTAGAGAAAAAAGAACAGAAATAACAAAAATAAAGAAAATTCTCTCTACAGCAGATCTATACTAGGATTGGGACAGTCCGCAGTATCAGTACGGACTGGGTGATAGATGGATTTACTGCAGCATTGCGGAAGACTTGGGGGTACTGGTGGGTGAAAACCTGAATATGAGCCAGCAATACTTGCACACTAGAAAGCCAGTTATCCAGGACTGCCACGAAAGAAGCATGGCCATCAGGTTGAGAGAAGTGATTCTCCCTCTCAACTCTAGTCTCATGAAATCCCGCCTGGAATGCTGCATCCAGCTCTGCAATTCCCAGTACAAGAAAGACCTTTGAGAGCGGGTCCAGAGGAGAGACACGAAAATGGCCTTCAGGATGGAACACCTCTTCTGTGAAGACAGGCTAAGACAGTTGGGGTTGTCAGGCGTGGAGAAGAGAGCCCCAGGGCTGATGTTACTGCATTTCCAGTACTTAAAAAGTCATATGAGAAAGGTGAAAAAAGACTTTTTACCAGGGCTCATGGTGACATGACAAGGGGTGAGGTTTTTAAGGTGAAAGAGGTTAGCTTTAGATTGGATATAATGATGAGCATATTCTTTACCATTAAGGTGGTGAGACACTGGCACAGGTTGTCCAGAGAAGCTGTGGCTGCTCCATCGCTGGAAGTGTCCAAGGCCAGGTTGGATGGGGCTTGGAGCAACCTGGGACAGTGGAAGGTGTCCCTGCCCATGGCAGGGGATTGAATGAGATGATCTTTAAGATCCTTTCCAATCCAACCCACTCTTGTGATTCTATGATTTCTCCTTCAGTAGAGGTAAAGATTACAGAAGAAATACCAAGAAAAGTGTTTTAAAATATTGCCTGATGGAATAGAATTTTCTGCTTTATGTTGGGATTACTAGCTCAGTAAAGTGTGCAAAGTTCAGTGTCCAGATCTGGCTCAGCTTTATCTTATTGCACGTGTTCCTGAACAGAAGATAGTTTTAAGCCTGTTAATCTTGCAAGTGCTCTTCTAGGAATGAATGAACTGAAGTACTTCATATTAAATCAGAAATATTAACAAAACTAATAGATCCAGTATTATTTTCTAGTTGCACAGGTATTTGTTTCAGCCATGTTTTTGTCTCTGTTGAATATGGTTTCACTTACTGACTCCATTTGCTGAGTCAGACTGTTACCCTACTCCAGCACTTTGTTCTCCGCTCTGACCAACAGCGAATACTTGGGGAAGGAGTTTAAGTACGAAGCATTTATGATGTCTACTCCTGATACATTTCCCCACCTTCCAGTAAAACTCAGTCTGGGAATTTTGGCTTCAAGCCTTCATCCAGGTCATTGTATGGAAGCTACAATGACACTGTAATACCATGAGTTGGTATCAATGGCACTATCTTCTGTAAGTTTATCTAGTCCCTTTTGCATGTATTACACAAGCAGTTGCTGAGTAATTTACAGAGTCTGTTTTTTCCCCACAGAATTCACTTATATCTTTCCTACAGTTTCATATGAAATGCTTTTTGTTTCATACACATAGTAAACTATCTTCATGAAGTAAGTAGTGTTTGCTTCTAAAATATACCTTAGAGCATGACGTGGCCGGTGGAAAATGTCTTTCTGTATTTTGGAAGTTTTTCAAAGTAGTTGCACTGACATGTGGCTTCATAACTTCAAAACAATAATGCTGAATTTGAAATTAAAAAGAACTTTGCACAAAGCTAGATCCAGGTGTAGGAGGGAGTACAGTGAGCACATGATAAAGTGGATTTTTTTTTTTTTGAGCTAACACTGCACTGCCTCCAAACTGTCCCTGAGCTACACAAATGGTAATGAGTATTTTATGAACTCCAGCCCTTAAAAAATCCCATGGAGTTGTGCAAAGCAGGTGCGACCTTGCTTCAATCACTATGAAAGACATAATAGCCATTTTAACAATATTAGAAGGAAACCAAATACCTAGACTTTTAAAATTTAAAACCATACTTGAAACTGTTGTGCTGTATTAAGCGATTGCCAGCCTTTACCTTACATGCACAGAGATTGAAGTGTTTGTGTGTGCTGGCAGATTCTGTGGGTTGGAATGTGCTACTGAGTGTTTGTTGTAGCATCAGGCTACACGAAGATCATCATAGAAGGAAATTCCATCTTGAGGGCAGCTCTGCCATTGTCCACGGGTTGTGACTTTGCTTTCTTTCAGCTTTTGGAATCAAGAGCCCTCCCCAATACTAAGAAAACTATCAAGAAGCAAAAGAAAATGAAGTATCACAAGATTTACTTACAGATTAACATTCTTAAGTACTTGTGCTCAGTATGTTTGAAACTTTGCTTAATGCATTGTTTGCTGTTTGTCATGATTGGTTCTACAGCCTGCTGACACAGTTCTAGAGCCTGAGAGTTGACCTCATTAGTGCTGGTTGTGATTCAGTTTAGAGCCGCAACATTAAAATATTGTTGCTTGAACAGTCGGTCCTAAGACTTGGACCCTTTCCTGTCTGGAGGAGCCAAAAAAACCTGAAACAGAAAAGGAGAAAAAATAGTCAAAGTGGAAGTAGAATGCATGTTGTTGATTTAAATCTTGCCAGGTTGTACTTGGCCTTTAAAAACTTCTTGCATCATCGCACCCAGTGTGCCATTTCTGCACATTTTGATTTGGTAGTTCATGTTTTCAGTACTAATTTATGGAACACAATTTGCATCTGAAACTTCAGAAAGTTAAGGACATTTTACTGGAACTGGAAAAATGAAGATTAAATTCAGTTTCTAGTAGAGTACCCAGGTTAATTTACCAAATAGGACCTCAGGATCTTCCAAATTAGGTTGAGGTGCAATGACTTATTTTTTTACAATTGCCAACTCTTAAGTCGTATTAATGTATTAGTTATTTATATTAATAATACTCAATTCCTAGCAGTGCTTTACATCTGTTTTAATGGTATTTGATTGTAGACATTTTACATACCAATCTGTCTTTTTTCAGCTTAAAGCACAGACCCCAGGAATGTCCTCGAACCAGGTCCCTGACACATTACCAGTTATTTAAAATAGTTGTTATGTTGCTCTTTGATCTCCATGCTTTAGGAATGACAGTGAGCTAATTTTCATTTATAGAATTTTTATTGGTCTATTTCAGATTTTGCAAGAACGAGGTTCCAGGATGTGAAGACAGTATTGAACGGTGACAATTTTTTTTCTTTTATTCGAAGATGCAGTGAATTGTCACACTGAAGAGGCTTGGCTGCAAAAGAAAAAATCTGATTTAGAAAATTTTTTGTTGATCTGGGTTCAACCGTATTGGCCTATAAGCTGGTGTCAACTTCTGGAAGCATTGCAAGATTACATAATGGGAATAGATGGTGTGGGAGTGTGTGTTAAGTTTTGGTTGTAGTGCATGGTTGTACTCTCTTGTTGGCTGATTGACACTGGTCATTTGAAAGGAAATGACCATGCACTCAAATTTTTGTCAGAGACATGTAGCACTTGATGTCTGGTGCTGGATGACCCAATGTTGATCGGTTTGGAGACATTTTCCTACTAATCATTGTAAACCTTAAAAGGACAATGTAATTGGTGCTACACACACACACTTACACACACACACACACACACACATAAATGTTACAGCCCAGAAATGCAAGTATTTGGGCATACCTTGTTTCAGAATCAGTGTCAGCCCCAGTTGACTGTATTATACTGCACATTCCTTGTGGCTCTGTGACATAATCTATTATGTAATAACAGCCTAGGAGATCAACTGAAACTAGCACGTGTAAAAGTTGCACAACAGAGAAAAGGTTTCTCTGAAGGGTGTATATATTGACTGGATGTATAGCTTATTTTAATACCCAAAGGGAAGACTAAACTCAGAAAAAATGGCCTTCATCCGAGTTATTCTTGATGTTCCCTCTGTTGAAACAGTCTCCTGCAAAAGTTATGCTCCAGTCCTGGTCACATGCTTGAAAGTGGAATCAAAATTCACTTAAAATGACCAACTGAACATTCTGTTTCTTTGGAGATGTTTGTACTGATATGTGTGTTTGTGCTTTTATAAAATGCCTATAAGCATTGAACTGTGTGGATTAGGGTAGAGATTTTTCTAGAGCCGAAGGTTTTACAGAAATACAGCTGGCTAGTCCTAGGTCCCTGTCTCTATGACTCGGATTGAAGTCAACCTTAGTGTGAACATAAACTCATCCAGTTGAAAAACCAGATTACTTTGGATATTCAGGATACCTGTAATCAAACTTTCTCTTTCTATACAGTTTCAACTATGCAGTTAAGAACAGTGTTTGAAAAGAATGTGGTGCAGCTTTGTTAGTTTGTCCTTGATGAAGGCTAATACACAAGACCAGAGCTTTCTAATACACTATGTTTTGAGCAAAATTTTTAGCACATCTTTAAAACACTTAATGAAATGGACAGTATAAAACTTGGCTTCATTGACTCGTGGAACCAGTGGAAGGGAGTTTCAAAAAGCTACAAGATGGTTTTAAATTCTGAAGACATTACAGTTTTCATTTTTAGTAATTTCAGAATTTGTGCATATACTGTAGGTAATCCTTTACACAAAAGCCTGATTTTCAAACACCCAGGGTATATTTTTTTTTTAATTATTATTTTTTAAAGGACTTACACATTGATAAAAGTTTGGCAAAACAATTTGTAAGAAACATTTCTACTAAACAGGTTAAGCAATGGGCTAAATGTTTTGTCCGTGTGCCTAATGCTTGAAAGGATTTGTAATGCATTTTGCGACTTGGATGTGGTCTGCATGGGAAGCTGCTGGCCCCTCCACAACACATAAAATTTTTGTCTTTTTTTATGAAGTTAAAGCTGAATTTAATTTACTAAAACTGTAATTGTGTAGGGGGAAATGTTTATACTTTTATACTTTTTTAGGTACCCATATTTTATCCGCTTATTGAGCACACAGATGTCCCTTAAATAGTGACGGATTATCTTGTGTATCTGAAAATAAGCTTAACAATTGTCTGTGTTAACTGCATATTAAAACATTTCCTCTGCTGCAGTAGTCACTGTGTTTTTAAGCAGTATGACTCCACCAAATTCTCTGAGCTCCCCAGCTCATGGAATTGCAGCCAACCATGTTACTTGATGTGCTCTCCAGAGTAATTCAGCATTGATCTAAGTGGATTTTAATGCCTAAAATACCAGTTTCACAGTGATGCTTCTGAATCAGCATTTCTGTTGTCTCTCTTATTTAACCCAAAAAGGACAGACTCTTTAATAAAGTGAAATTTTCCTGAATGACATCAGTAAGGCATGAGTAACAAACTGAGCAAACTGAACAAATCTAGAATATGTAAAAGAATTGTTTTTTCTAAGTATAGGGGTTTTTTTTCCACTGGAATATTTTCAGTTTTAAAACTTGCTTTTATGATGAGATTACCTGCAGCCTAGTTTACATTGTATCCCTGCCATAGCTGATTTTAGGGAAATGAGTGTTCAATAATTTTTTGCACTTTGTTTCCAATACCTCACGAAGACTTTAAAAACGAAAGAAAAGAGAGAACTTTAGTAGGCAGGTACCTTGTAAATTATTTTAAATATGCTGTTGTTTCAGACACCTGAACTAACTACTTTCCTGTTCTTGCTATTGTCATTATTGCTTTAATTTTTGTGATCATACGAGGCTTTCAGATAGATGGAAATGCTATCTTCAGCTTTTTTCAAGGCATTAAGAATTTATCCCTAAATAAGTTTTCGTTTGTTTTTGTTTGACTGTTGCAGTTTCAAATAAAGTTAGTGACAGTAACAAGGTAATTGCATTAGTGTCCAATCTGCATCACCAGGCTTTGCAAACATTGCTTCATCTGTTAAGATCTTGCAGGATGAAGTAATGTACCTGTACAGTTTCAACTGGAGTCCTTTGTTCATTTTCTGCCGTTTGGAGAGTACTTACCTGAGAATTGCCTGTGACTGTGGAGGGCCGAGGGGTTCACTGTCAGGCTGGAGCTGCAAAGCTGTACTGCAAACTCCTTGGACTTCACTCTGGACTTACACAGCTCCTCTATTCTTAAATCAGAGGAGTAATCCAGGTTAGAACTTTAGATCCTGAGCTTGAAGAGATCGTAGCAGAAGGAATAAAGCAGAAAGGGAGAGATACTAAATTCCTTAAAGGCATTTACATGACAAACTTCTTGCAAGAAGTTTGCAACTTCAAACAGAAGTTCAAATTTGCTCTAGCAATTTCTTGCCTTGAGTTAGGAAACAGTATATTGTTGGCCTTAAGTTTTCTCAGAGGCTATTTTCCTTTACTGGAGATGACATTTTTATATTACATACTTTTGACTTCTTCAAGCAGCAAGTGAATCAGAATTTGCAATGAACAAGTAATTCTGAGGCATCAAAGACATGAGTGTCACATGGTCTATAATAACTGTCCAAACGTATACTCTGACTCAGCAGCTCCCAGCGCAAAGGTTACCTGGGATTTTGTCCTACTTGCTGTGGGATTTCCGTGGATTATGGTTAATTGCAGGTTTTTTACCCCACAGTACTTTAATTGTATGTCAGAGACTTGATTGAATTGAGAAGCTTTTCTTGGTTCTTGACTGAAGTTTCTGTTGTCAGAATCATATACTCATAAAAGTTGGAAAATGTACTGTGTTTTTTTCAAACTCAGATTTCTTGTACTGATAAAAGTTCCTTTCATCTTGCATTGTAGTATTAGGAAAATATATTTCTTAAAAAATGAAGCTCAATGAATCCATCTGACTTCTTCGTTTTCAGATTTTCTTTAGACAATAGCTGTGTAGCTCCATTTCTACCAATGTGAATGCACAGTTATGATTCATTAGAAACAGGACTATTTCCTGCAGATTCAAAAATTGAATCAATCTCCTCTTTTTTTGAGAGAGGTGGTTTGTTGGGGTTTTTTTCAGGAGAAAAATGAAGACTTCTGGCAGATTTAATAAAAGATAACTTGGTTGCAGGCATGCAACCAAGGGAACAAGTCTGCTGAGTAGGGTGATAGTGTTTTCAGAAAAGTGCTTCTCATAACAGAACACTATTCTGTGAATGTCTGTTGAGGTTGTTGAGGGTTGTCAGTCTCTTTTTGAGCTGTAGAGAGTTACCACCAGCAAATTAACACACATCAATAACAAATCTTTATTAATATTACAAAAATGAACTTGGAGTGCAAAAATGCAATAGTATCTGGTTCAGTGGAATTAAATAGAATCTGGATTATAATTACTCAGGTATACTGGAATATATTTCTTGGGAAGTACTGGGAGAAGAGTAAAGTTGTCCTGGGCTTTTTGAGGAAGATCAAAGTCAAATGAAAGAGAGCCTGGAGATGAAGTCTGGGATTTTGTTCACTTGAGATATGATAAAATCAGAAAGTGCCATTCTCCTATTTTTATTCTCTCTCGCCACATCAAAAGTTTCAAGTTTTTCAAAGTAACTTTTCCAATCAGCCCTTGAGCTGTGGGGCTCTTGAAAGGAGATGAAATTTTGTTATGCCTTTAACAGTGTCTGTTACCTTAAGACAGCAGGGTTAAAACCTGAGTGGTCATTGGAGAAGTGTCTTTTCTAACACAACAGTTTTGAAATACTTAAGTCTGAGGATGCTGCCTGTTACTTCATTATAGTTTAGACTGCAGTTATCTCCAGTTTTAAGGACAATCTTGGGATCCTACGTGGGGTTTTATGTAGAATTACTGATTTTTTTAAAATAGTATGAATATTCAGTTTAAAAAAAATGTGGAAGGCTCTCTGAACTCAGTGTCATGTAAGTTTGCTTCTGTCTCACAAAAATCAGGAGCTGTCTTTAAAGGCTTCTTAATGAACAGAGGCTTTAAAGGGCTAAATAGATCTTATTGTCCAGTTAAATGACCGTCAGAAGGAACTCTTTCCATTTTCAGAGCAGAAATGCTAAGGGCTAAAATGCTTTCCAGGGCTAATTTGAGGTACTAGAGACATACAACATTTAAAAAACAACTAGTCCGTTTTCCTTTCAACTCATGGACTCTAAAATAATTTTTACAAATGGCTGAACCAATTGCAGATGTAAGTGTTCCTATATGGCTTGGATTTTCAATATCCAGACTGGATAAGAGCACGCTAGAGAAGGCAGTACACTTACCCTCCACTTTATTATTACCTTTGCTGAAATCTGACAACTTTTGTGAACAGCACTGGCAAAAGAGAAGCTTTGAGGAAGATTCTGCCCCAGGAAATTGTCACAGAATATTTCTTTGCAACTTAGTTGACCTTTACTTTAGCAATGTCTACCAAGGCATAAACTTCTCAAAAGTTCAGTGAATAGATACTGCTGTAAATACAGCTTTCTGGACACATCAGAGGATTCTCTTCAGGATGTTGTGTCTTAATAAGTACTAGAATGAGAGAAATTTTTAAAAAGTTATTTTGTTACTTTGGGGGTGAGTGGAAGAGGAAGAGGTTCTGATAGTCCTCTCCTTGCCTTAGAAAGCTGAGCCTAAACTTTGACCTAAGACCTGTTGTGATTTTGAGGCCTCGTCATCTGAAATGAGTAAAGAGTAACAGTAAATGTATTTATTATGTACATGATTCTTGCTACTTTTGAAGATTTTCCAAAAGCTTATGCACAACTTTACTTGCATTAACTTTGCTCATGTGTACTTGCTAGAATGAGGCAGGTGCCAAGGCACTCTTAAAAGGAATGTTGCCAACCTCTCTACCTGGAACTGAAACAAGATCACCAAACTGAAGAAGTATCAAATGGCAGCTTTTTCCACCTGCTTCTGTCCTTATCATCACCTCAACCTAGCTATGAAAAATCTACTTCCTATGCACTCTTTAGGACCACCTACCCCATTCAACAAATGTTCTTTCTTCTTCCTTTTCCTCCAAATCACTGCTCTCAAAATTAGTTACGCATCAGCTGTTTGTGCTTATACCCAAGTGACCATGCTTGCAACATGTTATTTCCTGGATAGTGGGTTAGCAATAACACTTTATTTTGTGCCAATTCATTATCTCTGAAGTGTTCTTACTGCGGCAAAGTTTGAGTTTTGATTTGGTTTTAATGCATTTGCATTAACCAAAACTCACAGCACAGACACAGACAAGAAGCTGAATTCAGGGAAGTTTCCCTGGAAAAATATCTGCTAGGGCTTCCCAAATAATTTGAAGGGGGTTACAGTTAACCATCACTTTCAAAAGAAACATACAAATGAAATGTGTGTGGGTATTTTTTTAACTTCCTTTTCATAACACTAGTGTATTGTAAACTGCATGGAATAAACCTGGTTTTTCCCTTTTAAAGTGTGATGTCTTACATCTATCTTTTCTAAATGTACTAATTGATATTAATACTGTCATATCACCGATAATTCCTAGTTTAGCACTTCAGATATAAAATGTAGTTGCATATTTGTGCAGTGATTCAAAGCATTAACACTTTCTCCTTTGTAAAGGAGATGTATCCTTTTGTGACTTTGTCACAAAAAGGTTTATTCAGATCTATATCAGTTGGGAAATTATTTTCCTTTTCGGTTGCTATGACTTGCTGATCATTATAGGAGGAAATAGTTGTCTCCTGTATGGGTATATAATCAGATGAAAAAGTTTTAACTAATCACTTTGCATACCTTTTCTATCACACAACTCAAAAATCACCTGCCTAACATCAAAGATTCTAGAATCCACTACTTCACTTTTTAATAGAAATGCTTCCTTTGTTTGAAAAAAAGCTAATGGAAATTGATGCTTTGTAATAAGGCAAATATATAATAAGTTTCAAGGATAGAAATGGCTGAAGGAAGTAAATGATTTAAGTACGAAGTACAGGTTGTTGAAATTATCCAGGAAGTTTGACAGCTGTGTCCTCTACAAATATAGGAAAGTTCATAATTGAGTATTAGTATTGAGAAGACCACTGGACAGCTATTTTCCAAACTGCTAGTAAGGATTTGAGAAGCTACGACTCATGATTTTTAAATTCTTAAAGGCTGTATAGTTACATATGAGGTGAAGTTCATCTAAACAGTTTAATCAGTTTTAAGTGCAAAGCACATTCTATTATTTCCTTGTATATGCAGCAACTTCAGTAAAATTGTGTTATTTTACTGAACTAATCTGCTGCATTTTATTGCATTTGAAATTTACTAAAATAAGTGCTAAGAACAAACATTGCTGTAGTAATCAAGTACAGCAATTACAGTAATTAAGTAATCAATGTGTGCATCTGTCTTTTCATCAGACTGTCCTACTGAAAGTATTTGCACTTTAGAGTCAACCAGCATGACTTTCAACCCAAATTCCTACTCTACATATCTCTTGCTTCAAGTGTTTTCACCAGTTAGGAAAAGTGGGAGCATAAAAGGGACAAGTGTCTACCCCGAACTAGAAATCAGGTTATAAAGGGGACATAAACGAGTAAGTCATTAGCAACCTGTTTGGATCTTTTATAACATTTAGAGTTCATTTGGTGCTAGTTTTCCTTTCAGTGGGAAATTTCACTTCAGAAAGATGAAAATGATCCTACAAATTCACCTTTTAGTGTGCTGTTCATCTTTCAGTGTGCTGAAGTCTTGCCTGGTACTCATAAACACATAGTTCACATGTATGTGACATTCTTGGAGACTGTAATGTGTACAGTTTCATGAGAGAGATCCTGTAAGCCAAGTGTTAACAGTTTCCACTGCTTTTCATAATGCCACTGGAATTGTGTGGAAAGTTGCACAGGGGATTATGTGTTTATCCTGGTCTACCGTGGGCATCTCCTACTGGTGAAACGTTTCTTAGCTAGAGTGATCTTCAGCATATATTTTGATTAGGGCTGATTGAAATCTTGCTGATTATTTATTGAAATAGTCAATTCTAGAATTCTGAAGAAACCATTTTGAACTTTAATACTACACAGAACATCGCTCAAGTAACATTGACACAGACTACCACAAGGCATAGCTAGGCAGAGGTTTCAGGACTAAAAATTCCTCTGTTTCATTCAGAAAGAGAAGTTCAAGATGAGAATAGAATGTGATTCATACTCTACTTGCCACTAAAAATGCGTTCTTAGAAACGCAAGCAACACCCCTCCTGCTCCGCAACGACAGGAAATCAAACCAAACCAACAAAGCAATGGGAAACAAAAACCAGGCCACAAATCCCGTAAAGCTCAGTGAGACCAGGGCGGGCGGGAGCCAAACTGAAGACCGCCTTCCGTGCGGCCTGCCCACTCTGGGATAGGCCGTTCCGCCCGCCCGCAGCTGCGGAGCCCCGCGGAGCTGCGGCCCCTCCTCCAATCAGGCTCGGCTGGGCGCGGGGGGCGGGGCTCGGCCCGGCTCGAGCGCGGCCCGCCAGACCTGCGCGCGCCCGCCGACGGACCAGGCGTTCTTAAGTCGCAGGCGGCTCCCACAGCGCCAGAGGTAAAAATTGATTCAGCTTTCCGCCGGAGCTGGTGGGAGCGAGAGGCACGAGGATAGCCGGCTGTGGGACAGCCCCGCGTGGATTTTTTTCCGTTGCTTCATGCTCAGGCATTATTGGGGGCACCTCTGGGTCCTGTGTCGCGAGGATGCGTAAAGCGTGACTATAGGATCACAGACGGGTCGGGCCGAGGGACAGAATAGCGCTGTCGCGCTCCGCACCGAGGCGAGAGGGAGGGAAACTCCGGAGTGGAGACAAAGCAGCGGGAGCGGGAACATCCGGGTCACTCGCGCGGCCTCGATCCGGGACACGCGCGGCGGCGGCGGCTCTCGGTGAGGCCCGGCCGGGAGTGGGGCCGGGGTGGCCCCGGGGTCGGGAAGCGGAGAGGGGCTGGGCCGGGCTGGTGCCCCTTGCCTGCGACGGAACGGGACGGGACTGGCCGCTATGGGCGTGCGGGCCCGGCGACTCTTGCCTTATGGCCGGGCCGGCCGGCGCAGCACTGCCCGCCTGAAGCTCTGAGCGCCCCGCAGGTCTCGGTGGCGGCNGCGGTGCTCGGCCCTGTCCGATTACTTGGCCGTCGAAAACAGAGCCCATCGCCGCGCGGCAGCTTCTGTTGTCTAACGCGCGACTCCGGTCGCCGCTCGGCCTCTTCTACCTTTCTCTTGCCGCAAGCAGAGGAGACTTTCTAGCGTAGTCCAGAGTTAAAGTGCTTTGATTAGAGCTCAGACCGTGGCTTTCTCCACCCTTCTGAAAAATAAAGTTTGTATGGTTCGGGGGAAAACTACGTCGATAATAATTTCTTACTATGTCAGTATTTAACCTGCAAAGTAAAAATGCGAGGCTAGCAATCTTAACGTTTTGGGCATTTTTTCTTGCTGCTTGGAATCAGTAAGTCGTACAGAAAGTTCTTGAACCTCAAAGAGCATATTGTTAATGTATTTAGAGATTTGTCTGTGGCACGGAAACAATTCTTTGCAAGACGTGCGTTTTGTGTGTGAAAGTAGGTTGTTCCACCCCATCGGAGGGTGTAAATGGGTAAGATATTCTGTAATGGGACACAAAACTTTACATCTATGATGAGCGTGATGGTTTTATTTTGTCCTTTTTCTGAAGTAGGCAGTAACAGCAGCAAAGGCAAGCTACTGAGTAAATTTGGAAGTTTTTGTTAAATTTCTGAGTTGATAGCAATAAAAGGGACATTGCTACCTCTTAATGGTGGGGTAAGTTTGGGGGATTAAACTCAAAACGTGAAGACTGGTCTCTTCGACTATTGTGGCATGTGCAAAAGGGGATTGAATAGACTTCCTCTGGTGCCAAATTCTTTTTGGTAATGTAGCACATGAATAGATTGGGATATAAAGAGTATATATTGACTGTTAGCAGATTGCTTTTGAGGGGATGCTTAACTAATGAGATCTTAGCTTTTTAAATGGGCTTTCAATCTTCTTTAATCTTTATTTTCTAGTAGACTGATGAGGTTTTCGATGCTTGACTGTTCTTGTCAATGTAATTGAAGTCTGTGGAAACCATATATGTGAAGCCTGTCGTCTCTCATATACACTGAAACTTTTCAGTGCTCGACTAAGTAAACACCTAAAGGGCACAGTGTAGTGTGTAACAAAAGCAAGTAGGATGCATGGCCTGAAAACTCAGGATTTTTCAATTACTTGAAAAGTTGCTTGATTAGCTATGTTCTGCAGCAGATACACTGTTTATGTACCCAATGAGAAACTGGCATTTCTCTTGAGGTGCATATTGTAATTAATTGGCTGTTAGCCACAGGAAATGGAATGCATGTATTTGAAAGCATCCTGCAATGTGTCTTATGGCAGAAAAGGTAACTGAGTTTAGTGAACTGTGTAAGAGTATTTCCATGGTTTATAAGCACAAATAGTTTTCTCAACCTGTGATGAGAAGGTTAGTATTAGTACAGTGGACTACCAGGTACCAAAAGCACAGCTGAAATTCTGTTGTATACTCAGTTCATTTACATCTCTTGCAAGGGTGTGGGCTCACAACATATTAAAACTTGCTCCCTGTATAATTTGGTTAGGGGAGAGGTTTTTTGGTTGTCATTGGTGTTTTGGTTGTGGTTTTTTGGTTTTGGGTTTTTTTTTGTTCCACTGGTATTTTTTTCAATGGCTCTGTGTCTCATGCTTGTGAACAGACTAAAGTCTGAAGTCATGTGTACACTTTCACTAAGTCCTGCAAGTCTTCTGCCATAATTAAGATACAGGTGTATGTGTTGGGAATACTAGAGGAAAATTGGACTGAATGTGGGAATATTTGTGTGTGTGTGCATAATCACTGAGTGTGAATTGTCCTTTTTAAAAAGCTTTATCTGACATTAATTTAGTTGCTACTTTGAAGGTGAATTAGGGAATATGGCCATCCAGGCAAAACTGGCTTAAAAGGTTGAAGAATGGATTTAAAATACATGTTGTCCTAGGAACTGCATAAGTTGCTTAATCTGGTGTTTTTAAAGATCTAGAATTCATATGCTTATAATAGTAACTACTGACTGCAGTACTTCTTTAAAAGTAATCTATATATTGAGAGATGGTGAAATTTTGCATAATTCTTAACCAGTGTATAAGTGTTTGTTTTAATAGAGTGGTAACACTGCTTTCATTCATTCTGTGAGCTTGTTTAGTGGAAGCGTTCTACTCTTCTGCTGTCAAAAAGGCTTGTTCGGTATACATGGAGTTGAGAACAAATTGGCCTGACTCCTCCCACTGCCAATTATCAGCTCTTACTTAAAATGTGTAGAAGTGAAGTTACGAGGAGGATTAAAAACCTTCATTGGAATTTGACCATGTGGCTAGTGAAACCCTGAGTTTAGATACAGTTTGACAGTGAAAAATAAACTCTCGCTTTGAGTACTGTTCTGGGTGAATGGAGAATCCTCCCCTGAATTTGAAAGCACCACTCATGCAATCATCCTGTCTAGAACTGTTCTGTGTCATGCAGTAGTGAATGACCTGTGCTCTGTATATTTTTTCTATAGTTGTGGTCACCATGCTTGGCTGTTACTAAGGCAGTGAAGGTGCAGAAGTATTCTTCAGTTTATACTGGAATTGAAAATCTGTCTTGTGGAGTGAGCTGCTGGCTCTTCCTTAGCTGAGTACTGTGTTGCTGCCTGTTCCTGCTGTTGTCTAGAAGTTTTATAGTGGCATCACTGCAAAACTGAGGCATCTTTGTTAAATTCTGTGCCCATGTTGCTTTTGTGTGGAATACTGGCTTTCAATGGGAATTTACCCAAAAAGTAGTATTTCTTATTCCCATTTGCCAGAAATGGGAGTAATGCAGGTGTTTGCCTGCAGAAGAAAGCCATACCTGATGTGGTGTAGGAGGGAGATAAACAGAGTGTGTGTCAGTTGCACAAATAGGAAGTCTGAGCACTTTTCCCATTACTAATAGTGTTTCTGTTGTCAAGCTACTGTCAAAGTTGCTTATAAGATGGGGTTCAAATATAAAGCAATAAGGTAAGGATGGAATTTTGTAGGTCAAGTCCAGTAACTAAGAGCTTGATGGCATGGGGAAACTTGATGTTATTCCTGATGATAAATTCTGCAGGCTGTGCAGAAACATGCATCTAGGTTATTGAAGTGAAAATGAGAGGTCGAAATAATTCTTGAGTGAGCACGGCTTATAAATGCATAATGTGTTGTTTACACTATAAGTAAAAGTATATATTAACAGCAATTACTTTTGTTTTAGAGGGACTCTGAATATGTCTGGCATAGCTCTTAGCAGACTTGCACAGGAGAGAAAAGCCTGGAGAAAAGATCATCCATTTGTAAGTATGAAAACCACCAAATTTCTGACTCCGCAGTTGTTTCAGTGTTCTGGTGATGATTTTTTCTTTACCCTGATAGGATTTTTTTAAAAACTAAAATTAATATTTTTAAGTTTAAAAAAAAAGCTGTTTAAAACTATGTAGTGCAAAAAGAAGTAACTTTGTGTAAAGATAAAATATATCATGAAGTATTTTAAGCACATCTTGTAAAATCCTCACCCTATGTCTTTTTGCCTTAATTCAGGGATTTGTAGCAGTACCTACAAAAAATCCAGATGGCACAATGAATCTAATGAACTGGGAGTGTGCTATTCCAGGAAAGAAAGGGGTAAGACTTATTGTACTCTTAACTTCTCATTTATGGTGAAAAGTAACATAAGTTGCTTATGCATCACACTGACAATTGAGAATTTAACTTACGTGTAGTTTAATAAAAAAGTTTGTATCCTGCTGCTGCTTTAGAATTAGAAGTGCTGTGGACTAGGAATACTGGACAAGGTACACCATAAGCCTGTTCCACTGTTGGCACCTTAAGAATACAAGTTTTCAGAGGAGTGTTTAAGAGTCTTGTACTGAACAAACTGGAGGTTGTCTTGTGCTTCTTCTTGCTTCTTCTGAAATATTACTATTAATTACTTGGGGGTTTTAATTTTTTCGGGTCTTCAGTGTGGGACTTTTTTGCCTTGCCTTTTCTACTGCCTTTTGCCAATTTGCTTAAATACCTTTATGATCTTGTTTCTTAGATTCTGAGAAGATTCTGTGTGTAGGCAAAACCTGCAGGGTCTGTACTGCTGCCTTAGTTGAATGCTGAATCCCTATGCATTGCTGTTACAGTTACAACTTAGTTTTGGTAGTTGTCTGCACACAGCATTAGTTAGTTCTTAAAGAAGCACCGACAAATAATTTAACACAGTGTAAGGAGAAACTCATCCCCTTGTGTTCTGCCAAAACAAGATTATCCCCCATAACAGTTTATGTACCTTATCAAGATACCACCTTTAAATACTTAGGTAAAATTTTTATGCCATACAAAATCTTTGTGCTATTGCTTTGAAGTTTTGTAAACCACAAAATGGAGCAAACAAGGCCTTCAAGCCAGCTTCATGTGTACTAAAAAATGTGTCACACCAGGAAAAGATCAGTTATGCTGATGTGATTCCTGCTAATTAAAAAAATTCTATTTAACAAGAAGCAGCATGACTTATGCATCTCTACCAGACCAAGCAGTTGCTCTCTATTACCTTTGTTTTTGGAGGTGTCCTATACTGCAGCTGCTTCCCCTGAAATGAGTAGCTGAAACCACCAAAATGCTTTCTTGTCAGCCAGATGAAATATTGAAGTGGCGTTAGTCCCGAGTTGTATACTCTGTTCACTCTTTTGACAGCAAATCACTTGTTAACTACCTAAAATTTGACTCAAAAAACATCTGCAACTAGTCCCATAATGCAATATGGTCTTGAGGATACAGCTGTCATAGTGTTAGCCTCAGTAAGGCTTCTGAGTGTCTGCTGTCTTTCACCCATAAGGTATGTTGCTCTATCAGAAACATGATAAAAACTTCACCAACTGTTCTGTTCTTCTGTGTAAATTATTAAAAGCTATTTGTCTTCCTCTGTGACTGAAAGCAAACAAAATAGGTAAACTTTATTCTATCAAAAAGCTCATATTTTCTAAAAAGGAACTCCTCTCAGAAGGTGTGGAGAATAGATTTTTCTAATTGTCGACAACTGACTACAGCAATTTAGAACGAGTTGTTTAAATACACTATAGCAAATATAATCAAACTCATTCACTTCTGGAAATGTGTTATCATATTACTTTCC
This sequence comes from Melanocharis versteri, assembly GCA_013397845.1. Classification (NCBI taxonomy): domain Eukaryota; kingdom Metazoa; phylum Chordata; class Aves; order Passeriformes; family Melanocharitidae; genus Melanocharis; species Melanocharis versteri. Next base: position 407,846 of record VZTG01001224.1, read on the forward strand.
AGTATGTTTTTCTTCCTTTTCTAGCTTGAGACTTTGCATAATGAATACCAATGACAATGGAGTGATTTTTCTCTTTTCATGTGGGTTTTTTGGGTGTTTTGCTTTGTTTTTCGTTCAGCTAAAAATCACATAATTCAGATAGGACATAATTAAGAATTTCCTTCTAAGGTGGTCTTCAAACATATCTGTCTGTGAGGATAAGATTTGATCAGTTTTGCTCTTAAGATGTGAGACCATCTTTACTCCAGTTGTTTTAAAGAATCAACCCAACGTGTACTTTCATTGCAGTGTTTCCATAGCAAGGGCAAGTTACAGAGAAGTAACAGAAGTGAATTTTACAGCTGTAGTAATCTTTTCTGTATTTCCACACTTCTTAGCAGAACTCAGTTTGTCAGAAGATGGGCTTTTTTCTTTGTTTACATGTTTTGTATATTTGAGACAGTCTTTTTCTCTATTGCTAGATTTTTTTTCTTGTTTATATGACCCTTTTGAGTAGTGCTGTCTTACTTGATTTGATCTATGTCATGGGAACACTCCTGTGAGTGCTCTTCCCAGTTTTGGATAGCGAAAAAGAGCCTCTTAAAATTTGTTATACAGAAAGATGGAATCTGTGAGACTACATTCTACCAAACGCAGACAGTGTTGGTTTAGACTAGTGAATCTCATTAACTATAGCAGTACTGCAGTCCTGTCCACATTTTTAGTTCATTTGTGGTTTTATTAGCCACATTCTCATAAGCCACAATAGAAGTCATTTACATGCACATGCTTAAGGGGTATATCCATATCCTATCTTCTCAGACTTAAGTGGGGGTACAACAGTCCCTTCCTTATTGTATGTGTATCATGTAAAACTTCAGAAGTGTTCTGTTCTTACATAGTGTGAAAATTTTACTTTTATATGGAATTACTGGTGATGATCCTGACTGTGTTGGTGACTCGGCATGACTTAGTAGCTGTAATGAAGGAAGAAACCCCTTCCTTTCAACTTCAGCTTCTTATATAGGTAGGATAGCTTACTGTGGTCTAGACAGTGTGTTACAGTGCAGGACAGCTATTTTCTACTGTGTAGCAGAAGAATGCCTTGTGCTTTGCCTGAGAAACTGTATTCTTGGTAAGCTTTTTTCCACAATTTTGACGTTTCCTTGCTGTAACCAAAACTCTACATTAACTTTTAATAGACACCATGGGAAGGAGGCTTATTTAAACTACGGATGCTTTTCAAGGATGACTACCCTTCTTCACCCCCAAAATGTAAGTAAAATTACTGAAAACCACAGGTTTATTAGAACAGTGTTGAATTAATCCATTAGGTTCTTACAAATGGTTATTACTTTCTTACAGTTTCGTTTGAGTTTGTTGTTTTGGTTTTTTTTAAGGCACGTTGCTTTTTTTTCCCCACCCACTTTGCATTCAGAAAGTTGTGATGAAATCAGCTAAGTGCTCAATATAGCAAAATTGGGAGGGAAGGGAGATGGGTGTGTAGGTTGCCTCAAAGTTGACAAATCATCACTTGAAATGTTCGCTACATTATCAGCACTCCTTGGAAACTAATATGTAGGCAGGCTTAGACTAAATCCCTATGCTTACTGTGAAGTTGGTCTTCTAAGCTAAGAACTCAGAAGACAAGAACTTGAAAAAAAAGGTTCTATAACTTGAACTTTTAATCAACTTGCTCTAAAATATTAATCTGTTCTTTTTCTGCCACTATGTATAACAGATCCTCAGATACCTACATTCCTTATTAAGTTTTTGAACTGAATTTTCCTTATACCATCTCAAATTTACCTGTTTCAGAAACCTGAAAACATCTGTTGCCTTGCACGGTTTCTTGGTTCTTGAATTGGCTACCATCTCAAATCAATGACAGTGATTACAAGTCGCTCTTTTGACAGCGATTAATCTCTCATCACATTAGCGTATTTCAGCTCGATCAGCTCCTGGCAACTCCTTTACCTCCTAAATATGTGTAACACGGGGGAAACATCTCTTTTAACTTAAAACATTTCCCATTATTTTCTTGAAAAATACCAGTTTTCACATCCTGACAGTGTTAAAGGAATTGTCATGCCTTAAAATAAGATGTATATGTGACTGATAAGACTCCCTACCAGGGCAGCTTCTGAAGTACCACTGAACTTCATAGGGCAGCAAGACTGTTATGTCTTGTGAATACTTGCGATGTCAGATGGATTAGAAAACTGCACTAATATGTAGATATTTCATGTATTGCAAAAGGAGTGTTCATTACTTTACTCAAGATGCTGGCTGTTGCATTTAAGTCCCGTAAAGATTAAAAGAAATGCCAGAATATAGATTGAGTGGCGGAAGGAAAGCTGCACGAGCCTTCAGTTGGTGTCATAATTTAAACTTGGCTCCTCCTGTTCAGTGCATCTTGATAATACATAGGAAAATATGAAACTGAAAAAAATTGCTAGGAACTTAAGTCTTCCTTGTCTGAAACTTTCATTATTTTAAAGCAAGGAGAGAAAAGATGAGCGAAGGGTAGTATCTTTCCTTTACATAGTAGTATTAGAGGCTGAAAAGACAGAATTGTTTTTAAAAGGTCTTTATCATAAATCTACTACAAATTACTTCATCAGTTTCCATTCCTAAACCAAAAGATTACCAGTCAAAAAGACAATGTTAGGTTGCCTGGATTGATACCACAGATCACAGATGTCATGGAGTTTCTGTTTTAGGTGTGGGCTGAGCCAAGAAGAAAACTGATATTAATAGTTCCAGAAATCTGTGGGATTTTATTTGGGGGTTGGGGGTCTTTTGCCAGTGTTGGTTTGGGGATTTTTGGGTTTTGTTTTCCCCTACTGGTCTAACCCAACTCTCTGATCTTCCTCTTAGCACTGTAAGCAAGTAATTTCCTCTTCTTTATCAGGTAAATTTGAACCACCGTTATTCCACCCAAACGTGTATCCTTCAGGCACCGTGTGTCTCTCCATCTTAGAGGAGGATAAGGACTGGCGGCCAGCAATCACAATTAAACAGGTCATTAGCTGTACTTAAACATGTTCTTAACACTTCTGCTGTGCTTGCTTATCTGATGCGAATATAAGATGTTCACTGTGTGTTCCTAAATTGGTTTCTAAGGGTTTTTCACTGAATCTCTTTTAGGAATATCCATAATATATGCCTGTTGCTTCTATTCCTTTTTCCATAGATCTTGTTAGGAATACAAGAACTTCTAAATGAACCAAATATTCAAGACCCAGCTCAAGCAGAGGCTTACACAATTTATTGGTAAGTATCTTTGCATGTCAGCTTGAAAGCTGTCATATTGCCTACAGTTGTCTGTTACTTGTAGTATAACATGCAAATGTTTTTACAAATGACATGGGGAATCTTCTTACCTTTGTGACTGTACTCTGTGGAGATGCCTAGATTGTGCTAAACTTGAACGAAGCGGTAACTTCATGGCTATTAGGCTAGTGGAGCTTTTAATAGCAAAGCAACAGCAATAAAGTGTGAAGACTCCTTATATCATGATTTTCATTCTGGTTCTAGCCTGACACAGAGTCCTTTCCCTTAAAGGCTGAATAGTAACAATGAGCCATAATGGTGTCATGAGACCAGGAGAAGAGGAGACTGAATTAGGTGACAAGTCACATTCGTCAGTACAGGAGTAACTTACTTTTGCCCAGTAGTGTGTACTTGTAAGCACTTGTGCCTGAAGGATAAAGGAGAGCTGTGGTCACTGTAAGAAACGTGGCATTTTGGGAAAACTACATCTTCCAAAAGAATAAGTTGAAGAGTGCAGAATGAAGTTTGCGTTGGTTAGGAAAGGGGATAATTTGTGAGCTAAAGAGACTTTTTGGGTTTGGTTTGGTGGTTTGTTTTTTTTTTTTAGGCTTAATCTTAAAAGTTTTCCCACCATTAAAAATGGATATCTGTTCTGTAATCTTTAGGGAAGCAAAAACATTTTAAACAAATGTTTTTGGCACTGGCAGCTACTGAAATAATAACCAAGATGGAAATGTGGAATTACAATTCTGGACAGAAGAGGCTCCAGGAGAGTGCCAAGTTTGAAAAATAACGTTTTATGTGACTGCACGTGCAAGCTGTGTTAAATGGTTTTTTATAGGGTCCTAGTGAAAAGGAAACATAGGGATGGGTAGTGTGGCTTGCATTTAATTAATGGCTTCACTCAGTGTTATTTTTTAAAGTACTTACTGAAGGCTTGATGGAGTTGAGTGCATATGGAAGACAGTTAAGTGGCCACAGTTGTAGGAGCTGGGAATGATGAGGCAGACCTCAATAATATACTTCTATACGTGTATAGATAGTCCGTGTTCTATTTTTTTTAATCACCTCCCAAATGCATATATGTACAAAACCAGTCTTGGCTAGTCTTGTTTCTGTTTAAAGTGCTTCCAGGGGGAAAAAATATCTATTGAGCTTAAAATACTACATGATTTTTGTTACTTCAAGTGTGTATAGTCTCCCATTTATCCTCTTCATGTCTCTTGGACATGCAAAGTATTTCAGATGGGTTACTGTTATTCTGCAGTCTGAGAGTCTGTCTGTCTTGCTACTTAGTGAGTATCTGGTAGAAGTTAAACAGAGCAGGATTGTGCACGCATCTGTAATGTTGGCATAGTTGATAAACACTGCAGAAGATGCAGCATTGTTTACATAGGTGTCTTTTAAGTCGAGTTGTTAAACTTCTGAGAATAAACGTTGTATTCAAAATAAGAATACTTATTCTCAGGATTCCTTTGGTACTGCCGTTCAGTAACTTTAGCACTCCTAATGTGCTAACCTACTTCTTCCTCTTTGCTGTAGGCATTAATGGTCTTCTATGGAAGGCATTCTTCTGTGTGGATTCTGTGGGTGCGAGACTTAACAGCTAGGCTATGTTCTTGTGTGACAATGCAATATAACTTACAGAAAAAATTTAGAATGAAGTTTGTAAAAATGTCATGAGAAGAGAGTATCTTCACTCTCTTTGCTGGCAATTGTTCATTGCATGTGACCAAAACTGGTTTCGTTTCTTCTTACCCCCCAATCTGTCAAGTTCTGAGGATATAATTTGCTGCCTTTTTGTTTTTTTCACTGCAGCAAGCCTTCATAGCTGAAAGTAAGTTAAATTTACTGCAAAGCTGTCTGCAGAATCTAGTCACTCTAAACTATCTCTGGCAGAAGAGTAATGGTTACAAATTTTTGTTTAGCTCAACTCACACTTTCTGACAGCTAGTACAAAATGGACAGCTGAATGTAAATGGATGCTTTAGTGTGCTACCACTATCCGTTGTTGGCACAAGAACAGAAAACAAAGAACTTGCCCTTTTACATCTTGAGTCTGAGGCTTAGTGACTGAACATACTTCCCTCAAGTAGTACTTGCTTTTTTTAATCAATCTGTAGCAGGTATGCTACACTTAGCTGTGTTGAGCTAGCTTTTTTTCCCAACTGAAGATCGGGATAAACCTAAATCTGTGAGTCAGGGTCTGTAGAGATAAAGGCTGAAATTACTACACCATTATAATTTTCCTGTTTCTTAGGAGTGTTTCCATTCTCTCTCCAAAGCAGTAAAGATAATAATTTAAAACCGTATGAAGTCCACCAGCTGTTAATGAACTGCTCTCCTCACTTTGTACTGTTAGGATACTGGAATTTGTTGTTAATGACCTCAGGTCTTAATGTGAGTGGGGAGTAGAAAACTTCACGTGAACGAATGTTTGCACGCGAGGTACAGTTGGCCTTGAGAAGAGCAGGTGCAAACCTGTTTGAAGAGACTGGTACAGTATGAAGTCAGTGCAGTCATTTGACAACAGGTAATGTTTGGGAAGTAACTAGTTGAACAGTACCATACTTGTCCAGAGAAGTCTTTAATTTATTGTAGCGTTCCGTGAATTGCTATCAAAAGGGTTTGCCTTCAGCAGTGGCTTCTATTTCTCTTCAGTATGAAATGAACTCTGTAATACAGACTCTGATTTCTCCAGCTATAATTACCCTTTCTCTTTTCAGCCAAAACAGAGTGGAATATGAAAAGAGGGTTCGAGCACAAGCCAAGAAATTTGCACCATCATAAGCATTTGTCATGCAGCATCTTAAAAAGGAAGGGATTGGTTTGGCAAGAACTTGTTTACAAAACTTTTGCAAAATCTAATGTTGCTATGTACAATTAATATCCACATAAGGGGAGGGGGTTGTATGTGTGCCATTTTCCATATTCGCCAGTTGTATACAGTTCTAAATTTGCTGAATTGCCCCCAGTTTTTTCATACAGGGTCTCTTCCTTCAGTCTTTTGTATTTTTGATTGTTATGTAAAACTTGCTTTTATTTTAATATTGATGTCAGTATTTCAACTGCTGTAAAATTATAAACTTTTATACTTCTATAAATTCACTAGTATCTCTAGTTACTTTGCTATCTGATGCAGGCATGCTTTAAAATGTTAGAACTATATTTAGCCTCTAGCTGGCTGTATGAAAAAAAATCATGCCCTCCACCCCCTTCCCTCCCTGAATTTGTTTTTTCTATCTTTCAGAAACTAGGTTGTTATTGCTTAAGAGCCTCTGAGATCCAAAGTTAGCCAGCATCCTTATTCTGCATCACTTTCTTTGTGTTTATATGGCATTCTGTCTGTGTTGCTGTTTAGAGTAAATAAACTGTTTATATAAAGGGCTTTGTTTCATTTATCTTCATTAAAATTATTAAAAGACTGCCATTTAAATGGCTCTGAACACAATTCAGTGCAAGTCCTGTTTTTAAGGCCTGTGATGCTGCGTTTGCCTTTTGTTTAGATGTTGCCTTCGCTTGTTTTGCCTGTCCCTGACCCGGAGCACATATGTGGCCCTTCCTTGGGCCGTGTGTGGTAACTGCAGCAAGTCAATTCTGATCAGTTCCTCAAGCAGAGACTGATTGCTAACTGTACATAATGGGATCAGCATACTGGTTTGACCATGTTAATACAAAATAACATGAGCTTTAGACTGATACGAACAATAATAGAAGCTGTCCAAGGAATACTGAGGATTTTTAATGGTGCTTGTTTATCAGAAATAAGTTTGTGCCTTTTTCCGTATGTTAATGCATATAGCTTCCAGGGAAAGGATGTGCTCTATGCAATTACAGTTTCCTTCTGTAAAGGAAATCTGTTAAATGATGTAAGTTATTTTCATGTGTGTCAAGCTGATATGCCCTCTATTAAACTTTCACTGCTTTTTTTAATTGTATTTTTTAAGTCAAAATCATTCTGCAAAACAAAAAAATGTGAAAAGCTTTGTTCCATCTGAGCTTAGCTTCTTCAGTGCTTTTATTAAAAAATGGCTACTGCTCAACACTTAAGTTATTTTAAGTTATACAACTCTGTTCCCAGATCTGTTTTGCTTGTCTGCATTTGATTACTATAGCTTTATAATATAAAAGCACTCCTCCAAATTAGAATAGCTGACACACTCACTTTGTTCTCAGTCCTTTAAAAATTATGTTGAATTGCTTTCTTGTCACTATCTAGAAATCCTTGCTAAAACAGCACATTTGGGAAATATTTCATATGGGTGGGGAAGTTGTTGAGAAACCAAATCAAAGAAAAAGTCTCTTTGTAGAATTAATTTACTTGTGCTTCTTGTTTTTAAAAGGGAAATTGAGTATTTGTACCACGCAAACTGCTGCTGTTACTCTGAGCTCTAGGTCCAGTAGCGCTAGTATTTAATCCCTCTAGTAGCAGAGGGACAAGAGGAGAAAGTCCTGTGACGTGAAGAACTTTGATTTGTGAAGGTGAGTCTAAGAACTGTCCTTAGTATCTCCAATTCTACTGAAGGATTGCTAAAGACTGGGTTTCAGTTGGGTGCTTGAAACTCCAAAGAGTATTCTATTTAAATGTATAGAAAACAACTGCTAACAGCTCATTTCCACTATACAAACTGGCAGGCATACGGAAAAGTGACGTAAGATACTAGTGCTAGTGCAAGTCCGTCAAAAAGCTTTAAGGGCCAGGCAGTGCATGTTTCTGACTTGGTACAGTGTCACTTTGAGTGATGAAAATACACAGAGACAGCACTGATGAACCTGTGATCTGACATTTCACAGTACAGTTCTGAATATGAAGTGCCAAAACACTGTGTGTTGCTGAACAATTAAAGTTCCTGAAAAGACATACTGAGATGTTAAAGCAATTCCAAGAAGCACTTTTCCTTTCAGGCTTAGCTCAGTTTATTCTAAATAGATGAAGCAGTTGAAATACATATGGCAGGTTCAAGCCTGCAAAGTCAGAGACTCCCTGTGTGGTAGGTACCATGAACAGGGCACTAGCTTAGTCGTGTTTTCCTGCTGAAATACAGACCAGAAGTTAAGATTTAGTTTACCTAATATACTATTAGTTAAAAATAATCCCCTATAAATCACTTTCCAGTCACGCTGATTAGCATACAGCATTATTTTTTAACTTGTAACTAAGCTTCAAACTCCTCACAAAATAATTTCACATTCCATACTTACCTAACAATTAAATAACCTAGAGCTCTGGTGCATAAAAAGACCTATAAAGCTGCACAGAGACTGAGGTTTGCTAAGCACCAAGTTACAGGTGAACGAGACACACTCAAGTATTCACAAGAAAATTTCTTTATACAAGATGTTACAACTCTTTGGGATTATTGGGGATTTTTATTTCTTCTGGACTGCTCTCATCAATGCTTTCACTGCTTTCAGTGGCATCATCTGGATTGCTCACGCTGTCCTCCTCAGAGTCTTCCTTGCTTTGTGCTAAACTGGAAACATTTTTCAGGATTATAAAAGCAAAATAACTTATAGTAAGAAAAACTAGTATTTAAATTAAATTTCATTACCCTGAGGAATTGACTGGCCTGTTGGGATTAGAAAATTCTTTTTCTAAGTCAACATCAAATGGATCTGGAAAAAGAAGGAAACGCTGCAGAAGATGAAAAAAGCATTTTCTTAATGGTCTGCCTGCATTTTCATAGATTAATGACAGGGAGGGGAAGGCACAGAAAGTCTAATTCACATCTCTCATAAGTTTATCATAGTTGTTTGATGAGAAACCAGGGGAGGTAAGAACATAACCCAAGTCCTGCCTGCCCATTCTCACTCCCTGCAAGGGGTTCAGTAGTTCTTTAGAGGTAGTCAGATTGTATAAGTAGGTTTGTAAGGCTTTGGGTAAGAAAACATGGATGGTCTCCGAATGATTAAGTTCTAACAGGGCTATCTAGTTAGCTGATGTCCACTGAGAAGTGAATTACAGCTGTCCAGGTTTAGCTCTTGCTGAGTAAGGGTAAGGCTGGGCTTGCTTTGGCTGAGGTAGCTGGGAAGAACTGTTGGGTTCAGAGAAGTCAAACAAGGCATGACAGCCTTGGTTCTGCAGTTCAACCAGAAAATACGTAAGATTGTAGGTGGAAGTGTGCTTTAACTGGCATAGCCGTGTTGTTGCCCCTTAAGAGCTGTCTTCAGTTTAATCTACCTAGTTAGGCTTCCACCAAGAGGATGGTTTAATTCAGTATCATGGCAAAGAGATCAAAGTTTAGAGCAACTAAACGCTGTTGACCATCTTCTTACAGTATGAGCCCCTGGCCTATTTTACAGGGCTTAACCACCATGAAAGGAAAATGTTAATTAGGGTAATCTCTTTTCATACGTTCTTGATTATTTGCCTTTCTTTGTGCTGTCCTGAATGAGACCAAGAACTCATCTCTGAATACAGCCTGAAATACTGGGATTCCAGTAAATTAATGGAAGAGTTTGGGGAAAAAACTACTTGTACTTATTACAAATTATTTTAATTATCTTTATAGGTCTGATTTTAAACATCTTGATTGAGGACTATATAAATATGTCTATTAAAGGTCCTTCTTAGGTTTATGTATAACTAACTTGCTGTCTGACTGTATGCCTATATTTCTCTCATATTTCCTTCTCAATTACTAGTCTTTTTACTCATACTCTGCTTTTAACATCTGTATATAAAACAAGGAAGCATCATATTTTCTTTTTGCTCCTAAGTTTTCCAGTTTGGTTAGTTGAATAAGGGTAACTGCTTCACAGTTCAGCTGTGAATACACTACTCTATGCATTAAATTACTTTAGTCATTTTCACCTATTTTAGTTGAAAAAAATGGGCAAACAGGCACACTTAGCACAGTATAAAGACAGAACAACACATATCAACAAAGCACTTATCTTCCACCTTGCTAATATTTTCATGAGATTTAAGGAAAAGACTGTGAAGAAACTAGTTGGAAAAAAGGTATGTGTAGTGTTTCTGTGTTTTTCTCTTACCTACTTCTTCGTCTTTTTTTTCCTGGACACAGGCTAAAAAGTCCTTCTCAATGCTTAGCACGTCGTCCTGGCAATGACAGGCTGCATATTTTTCCAAGAGATTTTTGTTCAGGTCAATAAATGCCTTACCCCATTTAAATTTCCTTAGAAGAATGGTGGCTAGATTTGGGAATCCTAAAACAGAAAATAAATTACAAGTTTTCTTCTTTAGTGTGAGATTTCACTCGGCTTACACGTTTCTAGTTCAGTACGTGCCTACATGTCAGTACAATAGAGATGTTTGTCAGGGTTTCTTTCAGTGTTTGGGGATTAAAATTTTTGTAAAGACTACGAATATTTTCAATATTCAGTTTAACTTGAAACATGGAACTGAATCCAAGAATAGTTCATAGCCTTTTAGTGAGTGTTACATAAAAATATTTTGTACAGGTAACAAATGATTCAAACTCTGGGTCCCACAGCCCTTCAGTACAAGACCAATTACACACACAGTATTTTCAGAAGATAAGATTTGTCTGCAGTATGGTAGAACATTTCTCTTATCAGAGTACTGTGATGAGTCTGCAAAACATCACAAGAAGGGGCAATTTCTTTGGTTCTTACCTGGACCTCGCCAGCTGCTATTAACAGCCAGCTGCTATGTCTCATTAAGGCAAAGGTGCCTAAGGATTCATGTTCTGTCTTCTCTCTCTTTTTTAACAGTTTTTCTAGTGTTACGCACCATCCAGACAAAAAGAGGATTATCAGTTTGTGTCCTGTTTAGTAGCTGACATGAATACTCCACAAATACCTCAGTGCCACCGATACACGCACTTGGAAGAAAGCTAGACAATCTAATCCCAAACACAAGAAAGTGATGACCTGTGTGACAGCATTACAGTTTATTTTGTCGCAGACCATCTCTTCTGATTTATTAAGGATATAACAATTGCTAGCAGCATACTTTACATCAGACAAATTGAGCCTACCAACAATGCAAAACGCTGCAGCAAAAGCTTCCACGCAGGACAGCTTGCACGGCCGACCATAGTTTACAGGATTTGCAGCCACCAAGTAAGGCAGCAACCGCAGATGACTCCCCCTCATTCTCTTAAAGGGAGTTTCTTCTAATTTGGCCCATGAGCAATCTATGACTGCAATGCCACTCTGAGCAATGACACGCCTGAAAAAAAGAAACGTCACTGTATTTGAAAAACTGTCACCATTATACTGATGAAGTGAGAATTCCAATTGCCGCTTTATATTGGCAACAAACTTGCATACAACCCCTGCTTTTGTCAATCAAAACCCATATGCTTTACAATAACCTATAACAGAGATGCAATGAGAAGGAGTAGTAGCACGGTTTTCCACCAAACATGCAAATGGCAAAACAAGGTTTATCCGTATGTTTCAAAATGAAATGGGAATAATTCTAGGTTTAAAAATGTGACAGAGAAGTGCGGTTAATAGTAATGTTCACATCTTTAACTACACCAAAGTTCCAATTTAGATTCTCTGCTAGCTTCTAAAGACAAATCTTTTCTCTGAATAAGTGTATCTTTATAAAAATTCTGCAGGCACATTTGAAGAAAATTCTCATTTCGCCCAAAAAGTTTTCTGGTTAACGCATTGTGTTGTCTAACCGAAGAACTTCAATATGGCATGACAAAAGATACAGTAGCTACAGGCCCGTGCTCTGAAGAAATTAATCTACAAGATGTGCACCTTGATTTTTCATTGGGATCTACAGATGCTTTTCTCGTCTGATACCAGCTGTGTAAAATGTTAAGCTGATTTGATAAAACGGTTCTATTTGTCATGTTCATGCATCAGTGTAATGTAATAAGAAGGTCAATTTTACTCCGTATGAGTTTCGGCCATGACTCAGTGGTTAAAATGCTCTCCCTAGTACAGCATCAGGACGGTATTTGAACCAAGTGCTCTCCCTCACAGTCTGCGCTTACCCCTCCGCCCGGGTTTTGCCAACAGGCACTGGGGCCCCACCTGTCAGCGGGAGAGACGTACTCCGTCGCCAGCGGGCTGAGGACGACGCCCGGGAATCTCTGGCGGAGGCTCAGGGTTCGCAGCAACCCTTTCCGGGCTAGTTTTCTCCCGGTGCATTTCTTGGGATCGCAGTGTCCGAGTTCCCACATGGCAAGGGGGCAGGGGAACTTGGCCTCCCGAGCGCCCCCATCCCCGGCCGTCTCGCCCTCCAGGCAAGCTGAAAACAGCAGGCGTACATCAGTGCCCAGCGGCGACGCGGCACAGCCCGGCAGGACCCGCGTGCCCTTGCCCGCGTCCCGCGGCGCCTCACGCACCTCTCAGCGCGGCCTCCGCTTCCGCCGCGAAAGTCTCGAGGCTGCGAGCCGCACGCCGGCCCCGGCGGCGGCCCCTGCGCTCCATGGCNGGCGAGCGGGCGCGCCGGCGGCTGGGTCCATCTGCCGCGGCCAACTGCTCTCTCCTAGCAGGTCTCTTCGCCTCGGCGGGGAAGATGAAGATCGTGGAGGAGCCGAATACGTTCGGGTACGTGGCCGCCTGCTCGCCGTGTCGTCCCGCGATTCACCCGCACTCGGCGGGGTCGGGTCTGTCTGCCGTTGTGCCCTCTCCAGCCCGTTTCTTCCTCCGGGGATGGGGCGTCGGGCCGGGGCGCTGCCGCAGACCCCGCTGTTGGCCCGCGGACTGCGGCTGTCGGTGTTGGGACACACAGGTAGGGGAGGATGTATGCACGGCCAGATGCGTAACTCAGTCTTAAACGTTTTACTTTCCTTCTTTTGAAAGGTTGAATAACCCATTCTTGCCTCAAACAAATAGGCTGCAGCCAAAGATGTCCCCGTCTGCAATATCAGGTATATGCAACCGTTACTTTTTCTTCTGTACAGTTTTCATCATATAGCAACAGTTGTTAGCAATGCAAATAGTCTACTGTGCTCCTGAAGGATTGAAACCTAGATTAACTTCAGTGGTGGTTCCAGGTCCCAGTGCGGTTTATACTGTTTTTGTGACAGGACTATCCATATGTCTTTCGTTCTGTGTTTTTCTAGCCTGTCGCAGATCCTTTTGACCCACAGTAAACACTCTTTTCGTCTCGACACAATCCTTGACGTCATTGAGATTATAATATAAAAGTCATCCCATCATCTGGTAGTACTTAATACCCAAAAATAGTTTTAAAAAAAAGTCCTAAGAGTAGTCTTGGAACCAGTCAGAGGGCCTCACTTTCACACACAGCCTAGGTGTTGCAACATAAATACTCCACTTAAACAAAATAAACAGGAATGTAAAAAATTCTAGGCCATGTATAGAGAAGAGCAGATAAACACTGAAGGCAAAGACTAAGCAAAAGGGAGTAACTCTTGTCTCTCTGCTAACCTTAGGCACAGACTTAAACCTTGTTCAGATTCAAGAAAGGTATTTTGGTATGGTGACACTGAATGTGATTATGCTTAATGTTTTTTTGTCATGTTTTATAAACTCAAATTGAGTGTATAGTACTGCATGTACTGCATGTGAAAATGAAATAGTTAGAAATGGGATTAGTAATGGAATGCTGAATGGGAAGATGCCAAAAGTAGCAGGAGAAAAGGACAGCAAACCAGAAATTCTTTTTTTCTTGTGGGATCTTACATGTAGCCAAAAATTTGGAGTGTATATGGAACACGAACCTAGGGCATGGAAACCTGCCTTGCACAATCATTTCTTTAGCATGGAAACGGTACTTGTTCTTTCCTTCTAAAAAACAGTTGGGGTAGTAGGTCTGGTAGTTTCTCTTCTAGAGCATCTGCCCTGGAAAGGGAGGCACGAGTTTAATGCATTCCTCATGGACATTCACATTTGCTTTTTTTCATCTGTGGGGAGAGCATCCTAATCACTGGGGCACAGATTTCATGTAGTAGAGGAGCAAGCCCATCTCTAGAATGAAATGCAAGATCACACAGTCAGAAGAACACTTGAGAAGGAGAACCTGCCTCTATCCCAGTGGTTAAGGCATTCTGGAGGGCATGACTCTGGTAGTATGACCTTTGTTTGTAGTATTGCTTGTCTAGATACTTGGAAAAACTACCCGTGCAATCCTAACAGTGGGGAATTAGAATCCAGAATGGGGTTGTACTTTATATGCTTTGTAATCTCTTTTTTTCTTTCCTCATAAATATTTAGTAATTCCAAGGAAAATTTCCTTATACAAGAGATACTGAAATACTCCTCTAGCACGGTGTTCCGAACTTTTCACCCTCTTTTTAATGACAAATTACTTGTCTTGGATTCCTTTGACAGCAAGCCTTGTAGTCAATACTACAAGAGTAGAATTGCAACTTCTGACCTGTCTGACAGCAAAAAGTTTATCTTGTTGAATACTACCTGGATCAGACCATGAAGGCAAACAGCGAAAAAGAATATCCAGTTTGAGAATCTCAGTGAAACTTAAATATGCAGCACTGTTAACATTTTGAACAAATTGGCTTTACTAGTATAAACTTGCAGAGTTTAGATGAGTTTGGAGACAGACAGCTGCCAAGCAAGACTTTCAGTGATTTCAGTGTTAGATTTTGGCAGGCTCTGCACTGATGATTCCTTTTATGGACCTGGCCTCCAAATGTTTATTTTTACACAGGTTTCTCATTTTTGTTGTAGAAGGAGGCTTATCTATTTCACTGGGTAGTGAGAATGAAAAATGTTAAAGATCATGATGCAAACCAGTATAGTGCTAGTGAGAACTTACAGTAATTCATATGGAAGATAAAAATTTCCTTATGTACAGCAGAAAACTAAATTTATCACATACTCCTCGCACTTCTGTCACTGCAGCAGCTTGCTTAAATTTAACCAAAACATTGTTTTTCCTTTATGTCATGTTGTGATGTTTTTAGGCCCTGCACATCTCTTTAGGCTTGCTGGCAAGTGTTTCAGTTTTGTGGAATCCACGTGAGTAATGCATTTGGATATTTGTTTCTATATACTTACTAGGAACTAACTAGTTTTTTATTCCAGTCTGGAACATTTCTTATTTTCTTTTTCTTTTCTTTCCTTTTAAGGTACAAGTATGAGTTTTGTCCTTTCCATAATGTCACTCAGCATGAGCAGACATTTCGATGGAATGCCTATAGTGGGATTTTAGGGTGAGGCATTTAGACCTTTTACATTTTAGCTGTGTTGTCAGCAGGCCACTTCATAGATTGCAAAAAGGAGGCAGTTTTAAAATTAAGATTCTTCTATTGTCAGCTTAGGTGATGGTAGTTCCCAAGGCATTATAGATAAAAATACCCTGTCTTGAAAAATTCAGATTTTTTTTTTGTTGTTGTTGTTCATAAATACTAACCTCCTATTTTAGCTGGAGACTGATTAATAACCAATGCTAACTGCAAGTGTGATATGTTCATGTGAGAAATTCAGTAACGTCTAACTACACCTTATATTAACACAGATTTCATGTCCATTAACTATTTGCAGTTTGAGTTAAATACAAAAATTACAAAATGAAAAGAGTGCTTTATGCCTAATGGTTGTTAAACATTATAAAAAGTTATAAAACGCTCAATGTAGACCCAAAAAAAAAGTATCCCGAAGTATTTAAAGACTCTGGATCATAATACTACCAAATCATAACACCTTAAATAAATGTAAGTATAAACCAGACCTTTGCTTTTCTAAATATTTTGCATATAGATGTCTCTTTTTTTCCTATGTGCAAAGTGGTAAGCCAGTATGCAATGAAACTGGTACGTCACCATGCAGAGGGTATCATTTGCTTTAGGACTAGCAGAAGTAGACTAGTTTTTGTAGGTGCTCTCACCAGCACTAAAAATCCTGCAAACAAGCTGAGTTGCACAGGGTACTTAGCCTCATGGAATTTGTTGTGGGATTGATCTATAAACTGTATTTTACTGGACTTAAACACAGATTTCTAAGTGCAAATCGTTTGCAAACTGAAATTTGATCCAAAACTCTGTTCTCAAAAAGTGCTATTGACACGTGCCCTATATAGCAAACTGGATAACAAACTACACTGCTTCCAAGGTGTTGGCTGTAGGAAATGGAAATACTAAGACAACAAAATTGAAGTATATGTACTTCAGTTGAACATTGTAAAAGGGTATTCTTGGTTTTCTTCCTGAGGGTTCATCTTTTTCTGTCCAGTAGCTTAAAATAGTGTCCTTTTTTTTCAGAATCTGGCATGAATGGGAAATTGACAACAACACATTTGTTGGAATGTGGATGAGGGAAGGAGACTCCTGTGAAACTAAGAGCAGACAGACAAAGGTATAATAACTTAGACTATGCTAATTCAGACAGCATGACTCTACATACACTTGTGAGACTACAAACTGAAACATTCCTACCCTGAAGAAGTCATCATTTAAGCTGTGATAGAAAACATGAAGATGATTTCCTGCAGGAATTATGTGAATGACTGGAAGAGGAAAGCTAGAATCAGGATAAAATTTTGAAGACATTAATTTATGTTTTCTCATTGGTTACTTACAACTCTTTTTTTTCCTTGATAGAGTGGTATAATTACTACGGTAGAAATACAGTACAGTGTTTTGTAATTTGTGTCAGGCAAAATAAAGAAAAAGAGCTCTTTGTTGCATTCAAGATGCCAGCCTATTAAAAACATCCAGGAAAAAGGAGGGAAAAGAATTAGGCAGTTAACAATAGCATGCTGAGAAGCTAAGTATGGTGTTAGAACAAGCACTAGGGGCATTTCAGGAAAGACTTTGAGGTGATGGAGCGTGTCCAGAGAAGTGCAGTGGAGCTGTGGAAGGGTCTGGAGCACAAGCCTGATGAGTAGCACCTGTCAACCAGCATCCCCACGTCTTTTTCCACCAGGCAGCTTTCCAGCTATTCTTGCCAAGCCTGGAGCAGTGCATGGGGTTGTTATGACCCAAGTGCAGTACCCAGCACTTTGCCTTGTTGAATCTCTTGTGATTAGCTGCCAACTTGGGTGCCATATCCTGGCCAAGGTGAAAATGTTACACTCTAATGGAGGTGCCTGCTTAACATCTTTATTTCCCATAGAAGCTGCAGAAAGAATTGATATTCTTTTATGACCTTTGATATTGTGATTGAAATCTTTCACTGACATTTCATTTTGAAGACAGAAAATATTGGTGCTGCAAATCTAAAGATGAAAACAATTCTCTGCAGTCTGGATGTGTCTTGTATTCTTTAATTAGCACATTGGTCAGAAATAAAATGTAAGAAAATTGGGCTTATGTTTGTTGAGATTCTAAAGGGTGTCCTGTTCACCCTCCTTTTTACTCTCATTCTTGCTGGAAATAGGGTGCTTAGTAGTCCAAGGAGCAATGGTTGGTGGGGAGAATCATTTCCCATTAGAGAAAACAATTTTCACATTTGATAAAAGAAATGGACGATGTGCTTACTATGATGCTTTTTCTGTCAGGAAAAAAAAAAAGGTACTGAAACCTTTGACATGACAGTATGTACAAAAATGCATCTACTAGCATTGGAACACAGCAAATGGATCATCAGTGATGGTATTGTTTCACGTAGACCTTTTTTGCTCACCTTTGTTTTTACTGATGTTTAGGTTCATCTTGTTTGTGGAAAGAGCAATAAACTGGCTTATGTGTCTGAGCCAAGCACTTGTGTTTACTCTCTGACATTTGAGACTCCTCTTGTGTGCCATCCCCACTCACTTTTAGGTAAGATTTAGAAAATATTTTGTGGAACAGCTGGCATATTACACTATCCTCAGAGGGTCTATTTTTAGGTTGAGTTAGTACCTTAATATAAATTAGTATTAAATGTTAACATATAATATTAAGTGTATTTTAAATCCCAGTCATTATAACACATAGGTATTTCTCAAATAAATTGTCATTGCTAGTGTAGACCCAGTGAACGATTTTTTTTTTCCTTTTCTTGGACTGTAGGAATAATCCCTATAGTATCTGCCCATTTACTTACATTACAAAAAAGCTCAGTTAGAATTACATTGAGCAAAGGAATATGATGCCTTGTATCTGGATATAAGAAAAATTTCTGGTCATTCTCCAGAAACTTTAAATGCGTGAAGCACAATTTAAGTGTAAGCGCAGCTCTTGAAAGCAGTAGAGACTATGTACTGTATAGAAACATTGAGTTCTTAAAACAAATATTCTTGCATGATACTAGAGGAGGAATTAACTAATGCAGGACAGTGCTCTTGGTTTTTACATGGTTTGACTTCCATTTTTCAGTTTATCCAACTTTGACTGAAGCACTGCAAAGGAAGTGGGATGAAGCAGAGCAGCTTCTGTACGATGAGCTAATAACCGACCAGGTTTATTATTTTTTTCCAACTGTCTTTGGTAAAAAAACAATTACTGTCAAATAGCCAAACCTGGCTTCTGTAGTTTCTCCTTTCGGAGTAGATGCATTTATTCTGCAGTTGGCAAATAGTAATTTTCGTGTTCTGTAACTACTGTATGAACTGGTAATGAAGCTTGAGGACTTGGAATGGCAGAATGGAATGACAAGCAGAGATGAGAGTTTAGTAGATTGATCTATCACCTTTTGGAAACTTTCTTTTTTAGGGTTACAAAAAAATACTGAAAGAGATTTTTGAGGAAGCAGGACTTCTAAAAGCAACAGAAGAAAACGAAGTTGAAAAACAGAGTAAGAAAATAACTCTGGAATTTGAAACAGTGGAAAAGTGCAGTAAGGTATAGAGCATAATATTTACAATGTGGAATTAAATTGCCACCTTTTTACTGTATGACAGTATCAGTGGGAGAGCATTATGTAAACGCCCCTGGTATTCAGCTGAGTCTGTTCATGGGGTTATCTTTTCTGTTTTCAGTATGTAACAGCCTGCATACAGTGTGATTTGGTATCTTTATTCTAGCCCCTAAGTCAAAAACAAACCAGCAAAAATGACTGCCCAGTAAGAAGACGGGGGTTATGAAGGAATTAGTGTATGCGCTTGGGTTATGAACACCTTGTAGGTACTCTTTCTGGGGAATATCAGTCCGGAGACAGGAAGGAACCACTAGTGAAGCTAAATGTGTAACCAACCTCGAGAATGTTGACACTTGTCTCTGTGCATAATTACCCAGACTTGTGTAAGAATGCACTGGCTGTTGCACAAGCAAAAGGCAGAATGACTGTATTCATTTCTGAATTATTTTTGTGTATGTGAACAGTTCTTCTGCAACAGAATTGGAATGAGGCAGATAGAGGTAGAAGGTGTGCTCAGCCTAAAAGAGTGCAACCTGACCATCAGAAAAAGAGCATGGAAGGGAATTCATTCATTATAATGCAGAGAAGCAGTTGCTGTTGTCTTTTTATTTGAAAAATGTAGCAAAGACAAAACGCCATGTAGTAATTAATGAATATAAGCAAATAAAACCATGGTTAAGTTGAATATACTTTAATATAAAGATCACCATTTTGATCTGATAGGAGCTGGAACAGTCACGTGGTTGTTTTTTTTTTTTTTTTCACTCATTAACAATACAGTACTGAATAATTTGTACTTCTTTTTCTGGCTTCATCATAGCTTAATTGACATAAATTGGCTGTTTTGGTAACCACAGAATCTTAAATACTTATTCTTTTGCTCTATCTTTATTCATGTAAACACCAAAACACAATAAAAAGCTGGGGCTTCTCTGACATTTCAGGTATGTGCTTTGAGTCTCAAAGGAACTAAGCAATCCCTGTCTGTCAGTTAACAGAAACTGCTGAGAGCAAGAACATGAAGTTACTTGGTCAAGAGTTGAGGAGGTGACAAATTTCCAGACTGCAGAATTACGATAATAATAAAATAAGGGTAGTCCTGAAGCAAACTTAAGATTTTGTTCTATGATAAAATGCTAGTTACAGGACAGATTAGAAATAGTTACAGAAAGCATTCCTAATTTTTACTCTTGGGCTTGAAAAAAGCTGGCTCCTCTTCTGGCAACACAGACATGTATCTTTTTCTAAAATTTGCACAGTGTTCCTGGAACAAGCATTTTAAGATCTTTAAAGCCAAAAGGTATAACAGCTCAGCTGTGCACAGAGGCATTTTTTTCTTAAAAGCTCCCAGTTTAGGTATGTATTTGAAAAGTGGGAGAACTATTTTAAATGTATTTTCTTTCTTAGGAATACAAGCAACTTTCTGAAGAAATAAAAAAACTTACAGTTTTATTAGGTCAGCATGGTATTGCATACAAAGGAAATTCTGGTGAGTTTTTTTGGTATTGTTCTTTTCCATTGTTGTCTGCTCAGAATGTGAATACCCCAAATGCTGTTTTCAGTTATAGCAACAGTTAAATAATCTGACATATATGGAGGTAAAATTCAGTAGACAAAAGTTTTTAGTAAGTACTTAGGTTTTGATTCCTGTGCACAAGGACTTACTTTGTCCTCAAAAAATCTGTTGATGACTTGAAATTCTAGCTCTATAGAAAAATTTTGACTGCTGTTGTAACTGAAGTTTGTCTTCAGTCCTTAAGGTGCCAATTTAAAAGAAAATCAGTATTACATCATTAATAGCACCAATGTGTCTTTTGAGTAACTCCACGTTCTGTATTTTAACCACAAGGCCTGATTTCTTTTGTAACACTTGAAGTTTTCTCTGTATCTTTTTGGATTAGTTTTTCCCCTTTTTGAAGTTGCTTATTTCTTCCCTCTCTTTGATTTCTGTTAGGTAAGTACCATATCACATGCAGTTTTTAGAAGGAAAGACTTGTCTGTGAAGGGGCTTGGCTTACCTGGATTAATTCCAGACAAGTTGTCTTTTGATTTTTTTTTTTGAGGGGTTTGTAGTTTGGTTTTTGAGTGGTTTTCTGTTTGTTTGTTTGTTTTCCCTCATTCCTTCCAGACCATCATGCCCTTTATTACATGAACTGTTTGTCAAAGGAGAATTTAATGTCCGGGAATACACGTATATACATAAATACATATATATTTTCTTTTGCAGATTGTATGTTCAGAATCGGTACTTCAACAAAACAAAGAA
Source organism: Melanocharis versteri (assembly GCA_013397845.1). Taxonomy (NCBI): domain Eukaryota; kingdom Metazoa; phylum Chordata; class Aves; order Passeriformes; family Melanocharitidae; genus Melanocharis; species Melanocharis versteri. The sequence goes on from VZTG01001224.1 coordinate 429,024, forward strand.
CCTTTGAGTTAATTAAATTAGCTTAAAATTAGTGACACACTTAATTTTTTCTTTTTGCTTTTATAAACTGTTTTCTAGGAAAAAACTCATATAAAAATTTTGTAGAACATGTTATCTGCATGTTTAAACTATTAACGGTGTAATTTGCACAGTATTTTTGCCTGTTTGGTAGTTCTTTATTGCAGTAGTTCTTTTCATTATTGTAGATTAGCACTGTATAATCAAAAGCAGAATTCACTTTACTCTAGATTACTTATTTCAAAATTATTTAGTGAATTCTGTGACAAAAATTGTTTTGGTGTTTAAAAGCCATAATAACTGATGTCTTATTAAAAAACTAAATTTTACAGCTGGAAATACCAGTCTTGAGTATGTAAGTCACCAACTGGCAACTGCAGTGGCATCAGTTCTTAATGGGTCGAAGGATGATGAGCACCTGCATGGCGATACAGGAATTTGGAATTACACTGTATGAAGAAACTTGGGTGGTATAGAATGTAAATTAAACTGAACATGTATTATGCCACAAAGATGATTTACCTTCTTGTGAGTATTCTTGACTTTTTGAATTTCTGCCCTAAAGCAAAAAGAATGTAGTAGAGTGAGGGCTCACCATTATGAGAATAGTTGGCTAGTTTCTGACAACATTTTTATCACTTCCTTGCTAAGACCAGTATTTGGCACGAATTTACAGATTCTGTGTGTCTAGTCCCAGCTTTTGCTATTTTTTTTATCAAGCATGGTAGAAGTTGGAGTAAATACAAACCAGCTCAAGACCAGTGCTGCAAGATGTTGTAAGAAAGGTACTAAATACAATATTAAGAACATGTTATTTCATCTATATGCTGAAGTTTTCTGGGCACACTTTAGCAGAAAAAGAAACGTTTTCTGCCACAGCAGTGCAGAACACACCATTCCACCCACTCGTGTTCAAAGGTTGATGTCGTCTTTGGCTGTCAGGTTAAATGAAAGTTGGTCAGAATCTGACAGAAAGGTGCAATGAAATCACTGAATTCTTGTAAAAGCATAGTTGTGTTAAGGGACTACCTGGAAATTCTCTGTACGTAATACGGAATAAAATGGACTCTTCCAACATAAGCAGTGGAAACCACTGGAGCAGTCGGTGAACGCCGAGAACGCCGTCTGCGGTCACTCTGCCGCCTCCTGTGGTGCGGTTCGCGACCCCCCCAGCCCAGGGCCCTTCCGACCTCGCCCTCCGGGCGCCGGCCGCGTGGAGCCCTCGCAGTTCCGCTTCCGCGCACGCAAGGCGCGGGATGATGTGGGCGCTGGGCCGCTGGCGGTGAGGCGAGGGCCGGGGCGGGGGCGGGGATCAGGGCGGCTGGCGGTGAGGACGGGGCCTGGAGCAGGGGCCGGGCTGGGGCAGAGGGCGGACCGTGACCGCTGGCGGTGAGGACGGGGTCCGGGACGCTACGTGAGCCCTTCGCGCCGCTCACGCGTGTGTCTGCAGGGCGCGGCGAGCCCCGCATCTGCCCGGGCCCCGGAGGGCGGCGGGCCCATTCACTTTTCCGGCAGCAAGGCCAGTCCGCGGCTTTGGAGCGTTAGCCGGTCGATGGGGAGCGACCACGAGAGGCCGCTGGTGAAGGTGCTATCTCTAAGTGTGCTGGGCACGGGGCTGTTGCTATGGTGTGTGTTCAGAGAAAAAGCTGACGTCGACGAGAGACTGGAAGCAGTTCTCTCCGGCCAGATCATGAACTCAGATACGGCCCAAGAAAGCAGTGCTCCCCTGAAGCTGCAGAAAGAGAACTGAGGACGGGAGTGCGACTGCCGTGAAGGAGCTGCCAAAAGTTTGCTGGCATTCACCTTATTAAAAGCTGTACTGACACTGTAATGAAAAAAACTTGTTTTTCTAGTTTTCGGCAGCCTTATCTTGCAAGCTTGATTTCTTAATGCCGCTTTCTGGTCTTGCCGTAGTAATTTACAGTGGTAGGAAAAGGCATAGTTTCTGGATTGCGCAGGCAGGGATGAACAGGATGTATTGCTAATCAACTTGAATTTGAAGATAAGTTTTATACAACCCATCATTTTTCCATGGATCGTTTTTCTTAGTGGATCGTTGTATTAAAAAATACGGAATGTGAATGTCTGTGAAATTGCTGCTTAAGGTGACTTTCATTTGACGTTTTGGTAGTTACAGAGTATGTACAGTTTATATTGAAGACAACTGTAAATGAATGATTCATTACTATGCAATTGTGTTCTGAATTTTCTCTTTTTGTGTGTAATTCTGCTCATTAATGTAGAAAATACCTTCAAGGGTGCATGCTTTCTGGACTAGAACTTTCTAGGCATGGTTGATTTAGGTGCTGGCAGGAGAGTATTTTGCACAGAATCGAAATGTTTGGCTTGCATTATGTTGGGGAGGTTTCATTGAACAATACAGTACCTAGGCTTTTTGTGCAGATTCACAGATACTCAAACTTGCACTCTCTGGAGACTTTTCTTGGAGAGGAGGAATGTAAAATACTAACATGACTTAGTTCCCTTCAAAATTAGAGGCTTTTTTTTTAAAGTTTTCAAATCTAAAAATGGAAAATCGGGTTTGTGCCATTAAAATTCTTAATTAAAACCCAAAAACCAACAAAGATGATAGTAGCTATTAAGATAGGCTGAAGCTATGGAGAAAACGAGGGTAGCATCATGTTTGTGTGATACCATTGATTAGTCTGAACAACATGCGCTACTGTGGCTTTTGATTTTGCTGTTGAGTCCCTTAACCACATGATGCCTAGTACATGAGTACACTTGATTTGCTACTGTCACAAAGTTTAATCTTGATATTCAGCTTTTACTACAGTACAGTGTTGCAAGCGAGATGCATGGGAGCATCCTGGTGAATGAGTGAAAGAGTTATCCTGGATTATTGTTTTTTTTTAATATATTGAAGCTCAGGTGTAATGCCTGTTGCTCCTGACTAGCTTCCTTGTACCATATTCTATGAAAACAATGAGCTGCTTTGTTTAAGGGAATACAGAGCTGCCCCTCCGTGTGTGCCTTGTTTTCAGGTGATGATTGGTGTTTAATGAAGAATCTCTACCTGTTAAACTATTCTCATAGTCTCTTGCTCTAAGGTGTTTGCAGCATTTTATTGTCAGCTGAGGCTCCCTCCAGCAGCACTTGTGCTCTCTCTACAACACCTGCGAGGCGCTGGAGCCGCGGTGGCGGAGGCACCCCGGCCGGCCGCGGGGTAGCTCGCACCTGAGCGCTCAGGGGCGGGGCGGGGCTGCGACTGCGGGGAAGGGGACGTCGCTCTTGAGGTTCTTTCATCCCCCCCTCAACCCCGTCACAGCCTTCTCTGATTTCCACCTACATTCCTACTGCACAAGGTACTTCGGTTCATTTGCACAGAAATCACTTTGTACATCTCATCGCAGTGTCTGAATGAAGTGTTTATACCACCTGTTATTTTCATTAATGGAAATTGCATATGTAGATAAAGTAACTACACACTCAGCAGAGGAGGCACAAATCCATGTGGACCTGAGGGAAGGGATGTGAGGAGAATGGGAATAATTGAGCCTCAGGACTCTGCATTTCATTCTTTTAATGTGTTTGGAGGTGCAGGAAATGCCAAATCCCAAAGGAATTCTGCGTCTATAACATCAAGTGCAACCTCTTCAAAGCCATGTCCTTGGAGCCGGGGTTTTCCCAAGGGTAAACCCAGATGTGACATGGAAAAGCCTCAGTGAGGATTTCCAGCCTTGACTCCACAGCTTTTGGAAAAGGTCAGTAGCCAAACAGTATCAAAGTTCTATCAGGTTTGTATCAAATGTGGTATTTAAATCTGGGACCGCTCAGTTCCCTGGGTGGGAAAGTCCTTGAAGTAGCCAAGCTGAGCCGTTTTGAGAATTCCAAGCATTGTGTCCTTATGATTCTCAATACAATGTTTAAGTAATGATTTTTGAATTGAGACGACATCAAGTGGACTTTTTAGAGTGGCAGAAATGTTTTTTCAGCTGGAAGTGTGTTGGGATAATCAACACTCCTTATGTCAGAATTAATGAATCTTCTTCTTTTCCCTTTTTTTCTTTCTAGATTGTGGATCATTGGGGAGAGTACTTGGGATAAAGAAGTGAAATGCACAACGGAAGCTCCACGTTCCCGAGGGAATGCTTTAGGCACGTGCAGCTTCTGAACTGCACCCATAATTCTGGCTCCCGCAGAAACCTTCCAAAGCTGGAAGGGACAGGGAAGAAAATTGCAAGAGTGGTGGGAAGTGCTTTCTCCCAGGTCTGGACAGCACTGAGGTTGGAATGACTTGAAAATATTCCTTGTGCCTCTCCTGTTCCCAGCCCAGGACTAAGCTGGTGTTCCCCGAGTGGCTGCAGTTCCCTGGATGTGGGGGGAGGAGGTCCCTGCTGGAGAGTGGGAGGAAGGTCCCTGCTGGTTGCTGTGTCCTCAGTGGGCAGAGAACTCTGATCTTGGCGAGATGGGTTTGTGAGTACGGAATCAATCCTGCCTCCTTCTTGATGAGTTGTTTTAAGGAGCCATCAGCAGGGACCGCTTTTAGCTGGCTTTAGTTAAGTTTCTTTTTCACACGTTTCTTGTTGTTTTGATCCTGAATTCGCCAAAACCTTAAGTTTGCTCAATTAACCCTGAAAAGCTTCGACAAACCAATCCTGAGGGAATTGAGGATTGGATCACTGGGATCTTATGGCCCTTCAAGGCCATGTTGGGTTTACCTACTGATTTTGGTGTCAAGGGAAACTCCAAGTTAAGAATAATCAATATATGAGCCAGTTTTCATGAAACTCAGCTTTCCAAAACTATATTTAGGTTTAAAAAAGGTGGGAATGCCCTTGACAGAAAAGCGCCTGTGAAGCAAAGCCAGCTTAAAATGCCTGTATGCCAATTACAGAAGATCATCATGTTTTTACATATATATACGTAGATATAGATATAAAATAGATATGTGATAGCAGTTGTAGGTAAACTGTCAGAGTTGGTTTCTGAAGTGTGTTTTTCACTATAACGTGTTCCGTAATTATGCATGTGATTTTTAACATTTAATATAGAAGACTAAATCTCTTGCTGGTTTTAGAGCATTGCTTTGAAGGTCTGTTTGGTTTCTCTTCTTTCTTTGTTCCAGGAGAGTTCTTAGGAAACTTCTGTTACCTGTGAGAAGGTTGTGACAAACATCGGAACTGCCGATTTCAGCGCCTTTATCTGAATTTGATGTATTGTTATCTGTATTACTGATTATAGGCATTGTTTTAGACAGAACTTGGGGGCTGGAAGAGAAAATTGAAGGAGAAGGTTGTAGAGAAAGGGCAGAGAAAGAATGTGGAGAACCAAGCTTAGGATTGAAATCCGTCAGTGTGCTGGGTCAGGCTCGTGGCAGGGAGCGGTGGAGAAGGTTGGTGAGGAACGCTCTCGTAAGCAGCAGCGTAGGTTTGCAGAGGGCTTGGACAGCACCTCTCCAGTGGACTGTTTGTGTCAGCAGAGGATTACAGATAGCAGGAATGGGAAGGAGAACACTGTTTTGTACAGTTCGCTGCCAGCATCCAAGCGTGTCTGGGCAGCCAAAGGTGCTGCAGCATTCCGTGGCCCCGCGTCCCTCGGCGCTGAGAGCGGAGAGCGAGTCCCGCATGTGCGGAGACCGGGCGGCGTGGGACGCACCTGTTCCGTGGGTTTGTCCCAGCCAGATGAGGGCGTGGAGGACACTCTGCACCCCAGCCAGGGCAGGGAGGGCTGAGGGGGCCGGGGGGTTGTCCCCAGCCTGCTGGGAGAGGGGTGACACGAGGCGGGTGCCTGCAAAGGGGCATTGCGCTCACGGGGATGGGCCCACGGGGTCAGTTTGCCGTGTACCCGAGACCCCTGGCACGGGGCCGGGGCTCATTTTGTAAAGGCGGAGTGTTGCACAGGACAATGCCTTGTGGTACTGAGCTGTAATTTGGGATGTTGTGTGCTGTGGGTTTTGGGCATGCTTTTTTGTTTTCAGTGGTTCACACTGGTAAGTTACGTGCACGAGGGGGATCTGATCTGCTGGGTTTTGAGCTGCTTGTCCCATGACAAGCTCTGAGCTAAGGAGGGACGTGGCAGCTCTCTCACTGAGCTGGCATCCTTGGCCTGAGCAGTC
>VZTG01001225.1:0-41136 GCA_013397845.1 Melanocharis versteri
AGTTTAACCAGCCCAGTTTAACCCCTGGAAAGTCACACTGAGAGCAGGATTTGCCCTGTTAAAATTCACCATGAAAATCTCCCACAAAACCTTCGATTGCTCTGGTTCTGTTTAGGTGATTAATGTGGATAATAATCAAATTAATTGCTTAATGAAACCCAACTCCTCTGGTTTGGGATTAGACTCAGGCTTGTTCCTTTTCTTCCCAGACATTTCTGCTGCACCTCCTTGGGCTCCTCCAGTTTCCAGTAGCCAAAAACCAAAGGAACCAAGGAAAGGAATCTCCTTCTCCTGTCTGGATCCTCCAAACAGATCCATGATTCCGTCAAATACCTGAATGCCCAGAGTCTTTTAAATGGAAACAAAAATCAAACAATAAACAATCTAAAGACCAGAGAATGGACAAATCCCAACAGCAAATTCACGTCCCGACACACGAGGGTCACATTTGGTTAAACAAAGACTTTCAAAGGTGTTTTCAGGAGGCTCCAGAGAAAAGGGAATTTTCCCAAGTGCTGCAGGTCACTGCCACCACGGACTGGTGCAGAATTCCTGAAGAACATTTGGTTTTCAAGGTGATTTCTTTGTGGTTTTCCAGGTGATTTCTTCTGGTTTGGTGTGGGTTTTTCCCTGTGTATCCCACCTTCCACCCTCTCAACTCCTGCCCTCGGGAACGGCCGTTCACTCTGCACTTCTTGATGAAGGAATGAGACACATTCCTTTTATTTTTAAATTTAAAATGATTAAATTAAAGGTGGTCTGATGCCAGAGGTGATCCACGATGTGGGAATTCCTCATGGAGAACTTGGGACTGGTCTCCACCTTGATGTGAGCATTCCAAGGATCTGCTTCCCTGGTTTTTGTGCTTCAGTATCCAATACAATCGGTGCCACTGGATTTAACATCCCACAATTCCCACACAATGCACAGAAACCCCACCATAACAAAGGAGATTTGCACAACACCAACAGCACATTCTGGTATCCACAAATTCGGGAGGAAACATGAAATTGCTCAGGAACGCAGATAAGAAAATTCCCCTCTTTACAGAAGTTCTAAAAAATAAACCCTTCAATTCTCTTAAACATTCACGGATTGGGACACCCAGGTTCTGAAGTTAATCCATCAAAGCACACTGGGAATGAGAATGTTGTTCCTGTGTTCCTGACTCACACAGACAGGGATATTGGACATGGAATTCCATGTTTTGTTTCATCCCTTAGAGTTTGTGATCTTCTCCTGTGCCTCCACTTCCCAACCAGACTCGTAACTTGGGGATCTGAGCTTCCTAAGGGATGGGCTCTGAAACACTGTCCTGGATTGGGCTGGGATGGATCAAACCATGGAAAGCTCTGGAATATTCTGCACTCTCACCTGCCAAGGGAGACTGAAATTCTTCTGCTCCAGGGGTGAAGCCACTGGGGCCCAACAGCTTCCAGGATTTACAGCTCCAGTGGGGAGGGACTGGCCCAGATTCCCAGAGGAGCTGTGGCTGCCCCTGGATCCCCGGAATGTCCCAGGCCAGGCTGGATGGCACCTGGAGCAGCCTGGGACAGTGGGAGGTGTCCCTGCCCAGGGCAGGGGTGGGATGGGATGAGCTTCTTGTCCCCTCTCACCTCTGGGTATCTGCTCTTGGCTGAATTTTGGGGAAAGGAACTCTTTGGTCCAACCCACTCTCTTCATTTCTAAGTGATTTGATTTCTCTGTGTCCCTGACAAACCCTTATTTCCTTAAATCTCTCCTTCCTGCTTATGCATTTTTTAAATTTGCATTTCGTAAAATGGGACTTGAAAATATTTACAGGGGGAAGATGTGAGGCATTTTATAAGAACTACAAAGATAAAATGTTACACAAATAGTGCAGACCAGATTTGGGAATATTTTTCATAATAAAATAACCAATAACTCCTTGATAACTGCATTTCCTGTATATTACCCAACAAGCACGTGATTTGTTGACACAAAAAAAGAATTTTAGTATGAAAGAGCAAATTGGAACGCTTTCCTTATTACTAAATGATGATCAAAACCTCCTTTAGAGTTGGAAACGTGTGTGCATTTCCTGTTAGGAGTGTGTGTCAATCAGCGAGATTTCACTCATTACAGATTCCCCAACCTGATTAGGCCACTTCTCCTTTCTGCAGTTTCAACACTTTCAGGTATTTCCACATCAGATGCTTTGGGCACAGCCAGGAATTTGTTACACACCACGTAAGTGAGAACCACTTTTTGTTAACACCAAAAAATCATTTAGCAAAACCCAGATCTAACCTGTCTCACGGCCCTGGCAGGAAATGAAGGGGAAACTCAGCTCTACAAGCTACAGCTATGAAAAAAAGCCATTTGTGCTGCTAAAAGAAGAGACAAAACAAAGAAGACAAAATTTTGATTTGTGTGCCCGCGGAGAGAGAGAGAGAGAGAGAGAGAGAGAGAAAGATGCGCATAGAGATATAAATATACCTTCCCCTCCTCAGCGTTCTGTTGACATGAATTGTGAACCTCTTCTTCTCTGCCAAGTTTGCCAGGCCAGGAAGTCAGTCCTTTGATCTGGCCCCAGACCAAGTCGCCCACGTTAAACGTCCTCGGCCTGTAGTGGAGGAGCTCGTGGGACGAGGGCGACTCGGGGTTCCGCAGCTCCTCCTCGCTGCTGATGCTCTTAGCATCCGAGGGGCTGGGCACGCACCCGTTAATGCTTTTGGCATTAAAATCTCCATTGTAATGGATGTAGTCTTTCACTAAGGAACTCTCCAAGCTATTGGAGGAACTGGGAGATTGCTCTTCCAGGATCAGGTCTTGTTTGGAAGGGTTGAGCAACTCCCCGAAGCCCCTGTTGGGCTGCGGGCGGTTCCCGTTGATGTGTGCACATCGTTCCACAGTGTTCTCCAGTCTTTCCTTGAAACTCATCATAGTTCTTTTGTAATTGTTATACCTGAAATTCTCCTCCAGCATCTTCTCGCTCTGGCAGTTCCGCTGCGCCAGCAGGGCCTGGTGCTGCTCCCCCGGCAGCAGCGGCAGCGCGGAGACGTTGTTGGGCCTCTCGTGGCACGGGCTGCTGTGGATGTGGGCCGAGTGCTCCAGGAACTCCTCACACTTCCACCTGCTGATCTCCCCCACGGGGCTCTGCTCCCCTTCCCACTGCTTTTTGGGCGTGTTACAAGTGGCTGGCTTGTAATAGTCGTAGCCATCCCCCTCAGCGGAAGCCTTGCCGTGCTCCGAGTTCTTCGGGACCCGCGCGCNGCTGCGTGGAGCTGGAGCCGGCCGTGGTGATCACCACCGGCACGCCCTTGCTGGCGGCGTCCACCACCGCCTTGTAGATGGCGTCCACCGAGGCGTCGCCCGCGGCCGCGGCGCCGTTGGGGTTGTCCTTGGCCTGCTGGCCCAGGGATGGGTCAGGTCTCTGCTGCAGGTCACAGGGGGGCTCCTGGAAGGGAGGAAGGAGAGTGTTGGAGCTCTCGGGAACCGGCGCCATTCCCATCTGGGTGATCATTCTTTTGTTGAGGACGGCGGCGTCTTCCTGCATCCTCACCTGGGGAGGGGAGAGGAGAAGATGGGAATTGCTGTTTGAGCTCAAGCTGGATTTCAGCAGACAAACTCTGTGATTGTTCATCACAGAGCATTTATTTTTGTTATATCAGGTACAAATTTTCACACTGAACAAGGTACAGAGAAAATGAAGCCTGATTCAGAGGAAAACAAAACCACTGCCTCAGACATTGCCTTGTGATCCAAGTGGACACCTTCCATCACGTGCCACAGCCTCCCACGCACTGCTGGGACAACACTGCCACCTCTTCCACAGCCTGCCAGGAATTTCCTCTCCTGACTGAAGCACAGCAGGCTCCTGTTTTCTCTCAAGTCCTAAACAACTTCACCAAGGTCAGTATTTCTGATACAGAGCCACTGGATGGTTTGGGTGGGAAGGGACCTCAAAGTCCATCCCATTCCACCCCTGCCACGGGCAGGGACACCTTCCCCTATCCCAGGCTGCTCCAAGCCCTGTCCAGCCTGGCCTTGGGCACTGCCAGGGATCCAGGGGCAGCCACAGCTTCTCTGGGAACTTGTGCCTCACCACCCTCAGAGGTTATATTCCTTCCCAATATCCCACCTAAATTTCCTCCTTTCAGTTTGAACCCATCCCTCAGCCATCCCTCCTTGTCCTGTCACTGCAGTCCCTCTCCAGCCTCCCCTTCAGACTCTGGAAGATGCTGTGAGGCCTCCTGGGAGCCTTCTCTTCTCCAGCTGAGCTGATCTAATCCACCCTCCTGCTGCAGCACAGCATCACATCCATGGGGCTCTGTGCATCTCCAGAGGAGGAGAGACCTCAGCTCCACAACCTCGGAGTTCTGCTCTCAACTCTTCTCCTTCTTTCCTTCCCAGACCTCAGCATTGCCTCTGTCCTCGTGTGCTCCTCAGTGACTCCTGAATGCCATCACTGTGCTTTTGCAACTCGTCCATGTTCCCATTTTCCCCTCTGCTGTGTGCCTCTCCCATGGGATCTCATGGACTCCCCAGCATCCCACATCTGCATCCCTGTGCTCTAAGCCAGGCCCTGCCCCAGCAAACTGGCACCTCCAGACCCAACCACCTGAGCTTTTCCCATTCCCTGTCACACCCACAGGCAGGGAACACGATGTCAACAAGAGCACTCCAAAAAAACCTGTGAAAACCAAGGGGAAAATATTCCAAAAGCCCTTTAACTACTGACTGTGACTGTTTATGTAACTGGGAACGTGACACAAAAAAATACTGGGCTAGAGCAACCAAAATTCCTACAAGAGAGGGAACAGGCAGAGAACTGAGATTTTCCAGGGAAACTTCTCCACAGCTCCTTTTTCCTCCTGCAAGGGTGGAAGCACTGCCTGGCCCCTCTGCATTCCCCTCCTCACACCTGCACTTCTGCAGCAATACTGAGGAGCAACAAATCCCTATTTGCACCCTGGGTTTGTCACCTATCTTGTGTTAATTTGATACCCAACCTGCATTAGGAATAATTGTCTGTTACGTGGAGAGCAGGGAAGTCTCACTTTTGCCCAGTTTGTCATTGTTTATTCACTCCAATCCCTGCTTTTTTTTTTTACAATCCCACCCCAGCTCTTCCATCCCCTTTCAGTGGGAATGTGAGAGGACTGGTGCACACAGTCACTTATAATAATTTATTAAGTTTCTAATTAATACAAAGTGCTATCAGTATTTATTTCTCTCTGCTGAATTATCAGAATGGGCTAAATGGGAATTTAGGATCATCGGGATGGAAAAGAGTTTTGCTAAAATTCTATAGTGATTGTCAGCACACAGAGGAACTTTCTTTCAATACATGCAGCAGAACTCTTTCCAAAGGAACTAAACTCAATTCCTAAGGAGAAAGGGATAAAATTTCAATTACAATTGTTCCTGATTCGCAAAATCCATCAGCTACTGAAAGAATATATTGTATACAGTATACGTGGAATTATAGAAATGATATTGTCTTAATCAGCAAAGAAACCCAGACTCTGGAGGATGGAATTTCACCTCCCGAGAGCTGCACGCTTGTTTGAATATTGATCCAATTTTGTTTTCTACCTGGAAATTCTGGAACAGACACGCCATGGGGTTTGGGTTGTTGGCTGGGCCAGGAATTTGGGGCTGGCCTTGAAAGCCCTGCACGTTCTGGTAGCCCTGGAGAAGGTGCTGCTGCTGCTGCTGCTGCTGCTGCTGCTGCTGCTGCTGCTGCTGATTTGAAGGAAACATCTGATTGTTGTTGAGGAGCGACTGGAGATGGCTGAGCTGATGGTTGTTCAGAGAAGTGTTCAGGGATGACATCTCCCCTGCAAGGCAAGCACAGGCAAACACAGCTCAGCAATTCCCCAAATTCATGGACTGCCAGGAAAGCCTCTGGAAAACAGCCCTGCTCCCCTCCATCCTCTGGACTGGGGCTCTCCTGCTCCTCACTGCTCCACTGCTGGGTCTTTGGTGTCCCCTCTCCTGGGGACAGGACTCCTGGCCAGCCAGGAACGGCAGGAGGAGCCTCTGGGGAATCCCAGGCCTTGGAATCTCACTCAGACAGTGCTGGGGTGGGGAGGGGGATGAGGAGGACACAGACAGAGAAAGGGACAATCATTTAAACCCCCAACAAAATGAGTTTTTCACCAAGTGTGAAAAACTTTTGGCTCAGCCATGTCACACAACACTCTAAACAACTCTTTTTACACTCTAGAGTAAAAGTCGAATTAACATTTTTTTACTACATGAAAATTTCACTTTACACGAATGTTTTATCTCAAAAAAATACCCCACGCTGTCGAACCCGACTTTCAGAAATAATAACGCTTAAAATACATCCATTTCCTGGTTCGTTTCTTTTTTAAAATTAAAATCCCATGTTTCCCTGAAAATTTCCATTTGAGGAGTCACTGGTTACTTGTAATTTGTATGGAAAATGCCAAGTAGGTTGTGTTCACTGTAGCCATTTAGGTCAGGGTGAGGTATTACTTAATAATTATATTATTATTTAATTATTATTTAATTACTCTACCAGGACTAGATTACATGGACCAAACAGAGGAGAACCTACTCTGTTATATGTTTTTGGTAAAAATAACCACAAAACCATCAACCAGGAGGGAAAAAACTTTGTATTTAAGGGGTTTTTCATCACTTGTTTTGGGATGTTGGCTGTTTGTCATCTCCTGCACAGTTACTCCCACTAACTTGGTGCTGCCACAGGCGCTCACAGCCGACCCAGGGATGCTCCTGGGCTGCTGCTCCTTGAACAACGAAATAAATCCAACTGCTCACACAAATTTCAGGTGGATTTAGTAGGTCTAGGTGGCAGAACTAATAATTTCCAAGATCAGTATCAAACGCTAAGGAGTGAAAGTAGAACCTGCTGGAAATTCCTCACAAGAACAGTTACGCTTTCTCAACGAACAAACCGCGACAACGCGAGGCGACAAAAGGGCGGTTGATTGAAGCGGAATTTCCACAAATTAAAAACCAGACCGTGAAACTCTCCCTCCCCAACCCTGCTGAGGCCGTGTCTTTCCCCCAGAAGCCGCACTCACCGAGCAGGCCCGTGCCCAGGAGAGGGTTCAGCAGCTGCGGCACCACGGAGCTGCCGCCGAGCTTGGCCGGGCCCGGCGCGCCGCCGGAGATGTTCAGCAGCGTTTCTGCCATGGACACCACGGCCGTGCCCCCGCCCAGCGCCGACACCGACAGCGCGGCCACCGCCGACGACGTGGTGCTGGTGGTGGTGGTGGCCTGCGACGAGGTGGCGATGGCCACCTCGGGGTGGCCGCCCGAGCTCAGGACGCCGCCCACCAGCTGCGGGTTGAGGGCCATGAGCGCCGAGGCCCCGGAGGCGGCGGGCAGGAGCAGGGGGTTGGAAGCGGGGTCGGTGCCTGGGAAGCTGGGGATGGGGTTGGGCAGCAGGCTCTCCACCCTGCTGCTGTCGGGCAGGGGCTCGGGGGCAGCCGGCAGCTGCGTGACCGAGGGCACCGGGGCGTTCTGCTGCTGCAGCAGGTCCGAGATGGTCACGTTGAAGGATGGCACGGGGAGCATGGCAGCGGCTTGGGCCTGGTTCTGGAGCAGGGCTGCCAGCAGCTGGAAGTGCACGGGCTGCAGAACCTGCCCGTCCACGTCACCGGAGAGGAACGCCAGGGCAGCATTGACATTCGGGTTCAGAAAACCTAAAGGGTTGAGGTTGACCTCGGACTTGCCTTCTCCCGCTGAAGGCTGGAGGATGTTTAAGAGATTCTGGTTGAGGAGATGCTGCTGATTCACCGGCAGAGAGAGAGGCAGGGAATTGAGGAGGTTCTGATTCAGAGCATGTGGCAGATTGTTGTTTGAAGAGCTGTTCTGCGGGAAGTGGAGCGGGTGTTCGTGGCCAGCGAAGGGGAACTCGCCCCCCATGGGCAGCTGGCCCTGCTGCAGAGGGGTCCCAGCTGCAGTGGTGACAATGACACCGTCCTGGAGCACTGACGTGGTCTTGGTGATGGCAGCTTGGCTGGTGCCAGCGATGGCTATCGATGACGACGGGCCCGAGCCCCCTGGAATGGGAAAAGCAGGAATGTTTATGTTGGGAGACACCTCCAAGGGCACTCAGCACCAGGCTCAGCCCAGCCAGCCACGGGACACCCACAAACAGGGAAAAAAGGGACTGGGGAATCCAGACTGGAGCACCAGGCTCAGCCCAGCCAGCCACGGGACACCCACAAACAGGGAAAAAAGGGACTGGGGAATCCAGACTGGAGCACCAGGCTCAGCCCAGCCAGCCACGGGACACCCACAAACAGGGAAAAAAGGGACTGGGGAATCCAGACTGGAGCGCTTGAAAATAGGAATGGATCTGCCATGAGCTGCTCTGGATGCTTCGTCCCATCAGAGATCATGGAATTGTGCACTTGTACTTCCCTTAAAGTTCTTGGAGAGGGGTTATAACAGCATTTAATTCACATATAATCACAGCTTTTCATCAGCATAAACCCAGAACCAACCACAACTTAACAGAGTTAGTCATGGACCAGGCTGGAATTAACTAGCAGGAAGAAGGGTCACAGGAATGATGTTGGGTGAAGACTGAGTCCGTGACCCACTTCCAGTTTTAACTCATTCACAGGGTTTTGGATTTTAAATTATTATATTTAAGGCATTATTTTGAACTCCTGAAGTAAAAAATACATGGTATGATGAGACTGTTCCAGGTCAGTAGGAATTCACAGTCTGGAAAGGAAAAATGTAAATTGGAGTGGTCTAAAATCCACTTGGGATGTAAAGGAAGAGCACCTGGGTAAATTTACCATGAGAAGCCTACAAAGAGCAATAATGTATTATTAATTTATAATGTGTTATTTGGGTATCTTTATACCCCTTTCCCAAAGCTGAAATAGAAATTATTATTATTTTTTACTTAAGGCAGAGTCTTGAATTGACAGTGGTCACTCCTATAGCTCACAGGATGAGAGTTTGAAAGGCACCAATGATCACAAAATATCAATTCCCATTTTTCTGAACAAATACTCTTTAAAAACGGATTTGCAACCACACTCAACTGATAAGAACTGAGCCAAAACTTTACACCATTTTTAACTAAAATTACCATTTTTTAAGCGCTGTAATGTTGTGACAACTCCAAAAGGTACAAAGTGAACACAGAAGAGTTGGCACTGCCCTGAACTCAAGAGAACAAAGCTCAGCCCTCTCTCCCAGTGCCATTATCACGTTCCAGAGCAGAAATTAAATAATAAAGTAACAAAAGGTGAGGTGAGAGCAAAGTGCAGTTGCAGAGCAGAGGAAATCCTACTCTGGGTAAGTGGGTCAAAAACCTGCTTGCTCACAAGAAACCAATTTTATTTATTTATTTTTAAAAAGAAAATCGGCATTTAGAACTAATGCTCCAAGGATTTAAAAATCATGAGAAGTCCCAAAGACCAACCTAGAGATTTAAGAAATTCCCAATGGAAGAATCCATCCCCCTCGGATGTGTCAAGGAGCACATGGAGAGATTTTTAATTCAGGCATGAAGAAATTATTCTAGAGAGCTCTGCTGAATATCAAATCTAGTTTGGGTATTTTCCAGTGGACCTCATCTCTGTTTGTAATTTATTTCTGCTCCTGTTTTCCACCCTGCTCAGCTAAATGACCCCATGGAAGAGGATTTGCTGGGCAGCAAATCTCAAAGTTGGAAAATTGCTGCCAGGTTTTGGGGAAAAATGACTTTGTTTTCTGACCCCCACCACCCACAGCTTCTGTGAGGTTCAAAGTGCATTCAACACCTTTCTCCAGATTAATTAAGTAATTAATTGCTCCTGAGGAAAAAAGAAATGTCTTGATGGATACTGAGTAGGAGGAAGAAAATGTGTCCTTATTTCAATCCAGACTGGAGAAGTCGGGAGTCAGAGAGGGGACGAGCAGCCAGACTTCAGCAGGAAAATAAAACACAAATAAATATTCCCCTCCAGCTTCTGTCCAACCTGACACAGCAGGAACTGGGCTGGGAAAATCCTGGATTGGGTGCATTTACAGCTCCATTCAGGGAGAAATTTCTCTCTGGCACCAGAGATCAAAATACCATCCCAACAAGTCAACATTCCAGGTGAGGACATCCATGCAAAGCCATTTTCACTGGAATTTGGAGCTGGGAGAGCTTCTCAATATCTGGACCAAAAGACAGAATGATCCCAACACCTCCAAAACCCCAAAACTCCAAAACCCAAACCTCCACCACCCAAGGGTTTGCTGTGACCACTCCCAGGCTCCACGATGACACTTGGGAGGTTCTGGATGAGAAATACAAACAGGAGCTGAGCATCAAAAGGAAATCCCAGCTCTGATTCCCAGTTCCATAAAAATGTGGTATTTTGGATCCAGGGAGCCCAAGCATGTGTGAGCTCAGTAAATAACAATCTTTAATAATCAGAATGAAAAAAGATGAAGGACTAAATGCCCTAAAAGCCCAGGCCAACCCCAGCTCCTGCAGCCACAGACTCTGCCAAAGGTTCTTCTGCCACTTGTTGAGAAAAATGAACTGTTTGCAACCCAGTGAAAAGAAGAAATATCCAGAACGCAGAAAAAGCAGATCTGTTGTTCTCTTAGAGGGTCAAAGAAATGCTTTGGGAGCAAATAAATAGCATTTAAATTTTTAAAATTATTACTGATTTTATTTAGGAGCATTTTAAATCCTATTTTCTTCTCAGAGCAGGTTCATTTTCCTCTGTGGATTTTAGCTGTGCTCCTTTTTTTAAAGCACTGCTTGACCGGTGTTCTTAAGCAAAGACAATAAAATAAATGAGTATTATGAAATCAGTTTGTGCTTGAGAAGATTCACTTAAAATAAAGAAATCAGAGTGGAAGATGTTCATCATTAATATCTCAGAATTGTCCTCCCTAACTACAGATGTATTTTGCTAAAGGGTTGCACTTAGAGCATTACAATTAGAAAAGGATATTTCAAATGCTATTCTACAACTCTTCTCCTTGCGAGAAACTCTCCATTACACATCCCAGTATTTAAATAGTCTCAAAAATACAGTGCTGGAATTTGTGGAATAAAAATAGTCACTAAAACAGGTGTATGAAGCACTTGGAAAAGCAGAAGTGTGTGAATTGCTGATTAGCCATTAACACCTGAGACATTTTCAGAACGGAGCACAAATAAATGGTATAAATTCCACTTTCTCAGTTCTGGCTTTTCAGAGAATCCCAGACTGGTTTGGGATGGAGGGACCTTAAAGCTCATCCCATCCCATGGGCAGGGACACCTCCCACTGTCCCAGGTTATTCCAGCCTGGCCTGGGACACTGCCAGGGATCCAGGGGCAGCCACAGCTGCTCTGGGCACCCTGTGCCAGGGCCTCCCCACCCTCCCAGGCAGGAATTCATCCCAAAATCCCATCCATCCCTGCCTCTGGCAGTGGGAAGCCATTCCCTGTGTCCTGTCCCTCCAGGCCCTTGTAAATAATCTCTCTCTGCATATCCACCAAAACCACAGCCAGCTTTGCAAAGATTGGGTATTTTCTTGGCTGCTTTTCTAATTTAGAACCTCGCAAGCTTTGGAAACCCTGATGGAATCTGCCATTTCTCCTCTTGGTCATTCAAGGAACTCCTCACTCAGCTCTCGCCACCTCCATCCCCTCCTGGTGAAACTCCACAGCTCAGGCAGAAGAAATCTGCAGAATCCTCTCAAAAAACCCCAGTGGGAGTGGAGAGAGCTGACCCCGAGATCAGGAGGGTGTGAAAGCACAGAAGATCACTCAGATATTTTAATTACCACCACAGCTCCAAGGGGTTGTGACACCTCAGCCACCACGAGGTCACCCAGCCACGCCCGAGGTCTCCCAGAGCTGCTGCAGCACCAGGGTGAAATTGGAATTAATCACAACTTAGAGATAAAACCTCATGGTTTGCATTAGTGGGGAGGTTGTTCAATTAGGGATTCCCAGAGCCTTCACTTCCCAGGGAAATTGCTGATGGAAAACACGACCTCAAAGATCCCAGACAATGAGTTCTGGCTGTAACTCCCTGTTCCATCCCTTACCTGCACACTTAGAACCAGGAGTTACACATTTTGACAATTATATTCCCCCTTTTCTTTCTGGAATGGAAACGTTTAAGATCTTTATCTGATATCTCCTTTATTACACTGCTTCCAATTCCAAAGAAACCATAATTCAGCAGTTAAGCACAAACTGCTGTCACTCGTGCTCCTTATCGAGATCCTGCAGCGCCCTGAGACAGCACAGAAATCACCAAAAATGGGCCAATAAATAAAATATCCCCATCAGAACCAGTTCAAATCCTGAACTGCCCTTGCATGCAGTGCTCCATGCCGATGGAATGGGCTCTGCTGGGAAATATTTACCTGCCTGCCCAGAATTCCTGTGTTACCTACAGCACCACGCTCCACGAGCACAGGGGATTCTTAATTTACAACCAAGCAGCTGAAATCTTGGCCCCTAAAATTTTGGGGTAAGTTCTGGCAAAAAGCCCGGAACTATTTACAGGACAGCAGAAGTCCATAAAATTAGGGTTTTTAAAATGTAATAAAATAAGGCTTTTTTAAATGTAATTTTTTAAAAACTTGAATACCTGACCGAATTTCAGGCTTGGCTCTTCTCCCTGCCCGTCTCCTGTGATTTCTGCATTTTCCCAGCCCTGCTGGGTTGAGAATGACTTGGAGGAAACTGTTGTGATGTGCTCGGCTGTCAGCAGAAAGCAGAGCAGTGTTTGAGCAGGAAACTGTCAAGACAACAGCACACGAGTGCAGGAGGAGCAGGAATTCAGGATTTTCTCACTTGCTCTCAGCTCTCCCCACTCGCAGCTGTGGCAGATGCATTGCAAATGAAGGGAAACACTCGACTGCGAATTTGGGAAGCTAAAAATTCAATAAAAAGCATTATTTCCTCCAATAATCCCCACTCCTCCCTCTAGCAAAGCTGGAGCTGCCCACTGGTTCCATTTTTGGATAGTGAGAGCTAAGTACGTGTGGGAAATCCCACAGAATTAATTCAGTTTTTCTCCATACTAATATCTTTAATAAGACTCATTTTTCTACATTAATCTGTTATTATTTTTTACAATTTCCCTGACTTCTATCAATATAAAATCCTAGAAAGATGCATGGCAGATAAAACACCAGCCAGGTAAGGGCCTGGTTATGTGAATTGTGGGCAAATTCCAATTTTAAGAGGTAAAACAACACCAGAAAACCCCAAGCTGTGTCCCAGCAAGCACTGAACATTTTCCTTCTTCTCCACAGTTCTTATCTGAATAGAAAAAAAAAAATCACTTTCCTCTCCCCAAAAGAATAACGAGGGGAAATAAGGCAGAATGGGAAAAAGAAGCTGGAGATTTAAGGAACAGTGATTCCTTATAATCTCTCCCAAGCAGGGAAAAGTCCCTCTGGATGTTTCTATGAACCCCAAATCAATGGGATATTTAAATTCCCTTTATAATTAGAAGAGAAGGTGCTTGCCATCCTGTCTAGGGGTGATTCCAGTCTAATAAGAAGTTTTTTCTCAGGTGCAGGTCCCAGAAAGATTTTAGATACTCTTCTGACTCTGGAGTCCAAAAGTTCTGCTGATTTCGTAATTCTAGGATATATAAAGTGATTTTGGGGAGAAAATCCAGACTTCTTGGGTTTAATTTGTGTTTTCAACAGTTTTTACTGAGGTGATTAAATCAAAGCCTCCTAAACCCTTTCTTTTAGGGGTCTTGTTTTCCAAGGCCATGTTCCATTCCCAATTTTCCTGGCTGTATTAAAACAAATTCCTCTCCTCACCCTCAGTAATTGCTGTTGTGCTCCTCCCTATTTAATTATATTTTACTATTTCTATTCTGTACATTTCACCAGGAAAAATTCCCGTCCCAGGGAAGGAATCACAACCTTTTTTGGCCAAATCTGCTCATTTTTTGTCACTTCTTAACTCCTAGACCCAGAGTTTCTCCTATATTATAATGTTAGTATTTGAGACCACTGATCATCTTTATTTGCTGTGGTTATTGTGGTTCCCTTAATTTCCCTTATCAGAGCTTTTATTCCCAAATATTTTCACTCATTTCCATCCATCCCATTATTTATGGATGCTGCCTTCTTAGCAGGATTTGGATGTTGAATGTTCAGCACTCATACACTGATTTTTTACCCTGTTACATGTTAACAGCAAGAAAAAGGTAAATAAATAAAAACCTACGATCGAATCCATCACCCAGTGATGCAGTTCCAGCCTACAAAAAGAACAAATTCCACCACACTCACCCTGAAAATGACCTGGGAACTAAAGATATTATCTGTGGCAGAGGAAAACTAGAGCTGGAATAACAAAACTTGGTCCTTGTGGTTAAAATATAATTAAAAGCTTAGGCAATAACCAGCTAATTGTGGGGATTCACAGGATTTTTTCTCTCAGGAGCTATTTCTGAGGAGTAGCTGTTCTGAATTGCTGGCACAGCCACAGAAAACAGATTTAGCAATTAAAATACTTCAAAACAAAGGGAAAAAAACAAGTTACAAACTGAAATATGAACATGAGAGGTTCCTTTAGACATCTTCCTCAGCTGAACTGCTCTTGAAAATTCAGTGTACAGGGATTTTCACCAGTTCCATCCCCAAAACTAACAGAGGACAATTCCCAATATTCCTCTTCCCAGTTTTGTTACGGAGCTGAATGCGGGCTGGCAACTCACTTTTATTTTAAAAAGTTACTTTTAACACAAAGTACTCAACATCTCAGGTGAGTTTCATGGGAAGAACATTCCCATTCTCTTGGAAATCCAGCAGAATTCCCCTCTCTGGATGTGCACAGCCTCTGGATTACAGCTCACCCCTGAGCCCTGTGCTCGGGCAAGAGGCTCAGTGAGGGTTTGTGCAGAATTTTAGGGAATAACACAAAAATAACCCAACCTGAGACTTCACCTTAGAGAAGAAAACATTCTCCAGGCTTTATCACGGATATCCAATAAATAATTAAATGCAGGCTGTGTATCCTGCAAGCACCAAACTAAAGAAACAACTCCTTCATTCAGCAGCGGAGAACGGAACACTTCCCAACTTTCCAGCCTTTGCCTACACGGAATTACCTTCTATCTTTTAGATAAGGAAAAAAAGTGTCCCCTGAGGCTTTGTAATTCCATGGCTCTGATCCTCTCAGCCATCCCCAGGGTGGGAATGCCAGGAGAACAGGAGAACCCAGCTGGGGTTCTGCCCCTGTTCCTGTTCCTCCAGGGATGAGAACCACGCTGGCTGTTGATGCTGGAACCTTTCTTCAGGGCTTTGACTCGTTTGTTCTGCTGCATTTGTATTTCTGGGGAGGAATTCAGCCTGGAGCTGAGTGGAGTTACAAGCTCAGGCTCTGATGAGCACGGGAACACCACGGGAGCCTTTGGGAGTGGTGGAAACCCTAGCCAAGGTGGGAACCAAAGGGTTCCTGCCCCAGGGATTGTGTCCTGTGCTCAGTGGGACAGGGAAAAGAATTCCTAAGGCAATCCCAGACCTTTGTTCTGTGCAAAGAGAGAGCAAAGTCTCAGAAACTGCAGGAAATGGCCCCTGTGTCAGCATGACAAGGCAAAAGAGCCTCACAAGGACTGAGAGCTGCTTGTTGTGACCACTCCAGGCAGGAAAAAATCAAACCTTTTTATCCCAGGGAGGGGGAGAAACCCTTAGAAGTCATCAGGAACCACGACCGGAGTAACATTAGAACACTATTTTTCTATGATTCAGCTTTTCTGTAATTCCACTCTGGATTTTAAAGGAGGAGGCTGAGGAAGGCAGAGGAAGTTCCTGGGTTAATGAGAGGCCACTTGAACTCTTTGCTGAGACCAGGGCTTTCATTCCACTTCAGAAATTTACACCAGTACCATCTCTTAATACTTTGTTCAACCAGTAATAGTCAATAAAATTCACATTTTTGAGCTGTTCCCTTCTCTCTTTAAACCCCCCAGAGATGATGCCAGCAGCAAACCCATTTCCTCTCCAAATCTTCCCTGATGAACAAACCAGGAAATCTCTCCCCACACTCCTCCGACTGTTTATTCAACCATTTAATTACCACCTTAGTAAAATTACCTCAATAAAAGCAAACACAGGCTTGGCACTCCCTCCTGCTGGGAATGCCCTGAGAAGGGTTATTTTGTACATTTTGGTACTCCCAGGATCTGCTCCAACCTCTGACACCACCTCTTTAATTCCAGCAGGAAGGAACTCATGGATCACCTGGACATGCAGTGCCAGCTGAGCCACAGCGTTGTAGGCTAGGAGCAGGGCAGGCTGCAAAAAAACTCCAATTTATTTGGAGAAGTGACCAAAGAGGTGTGGGAATGTCCAGAAGTGATTGTATTCATGAACAGTGTGTGGAAGTCAGCAGAAGCAAGAGTTGTCACAGGAAGCATGCCAGGATGGTTTTGTCCAGAAAAAGGGAGATATGTTTGAGTTTACCACTGCATTTTTTCTCTTTCTGTTTTATTTTCGAGTAGGTGGCTTTCAGCACGAACCAGGCGCGCTTTCCACCAGGATAAACCCCAGTTCAACAAGGAACATCTAAAACCAGCCACCACGGATTTCCAAGGATGGAAACCTGGCAGGATCCCCCGGGGAGGCCACGTACCTGCTTCGGGACTCGTCTGATTACAGCTGCTCCCGACGCTGTTGGGCATCGCCGGTGCGGAGGGTGCCTGGAGCCTGGCCTGAGCTGGGTTGGGGTGCAAGGAGTTTCCTAAGGCCATTCCTGCCTGGGGGAGCACCCCGCAGCCCCCGCCGGCCTGCATCTGGCTGAGGAGCCCGGCCAGGTGGTTGGAGGGGGCCGGGGCCGGGCCGGGGCCGAAGCCGGGGTTGGTGCCGGGGCAGGGCAGCCCCTCCCCGCGCAGGGGCAGCCCCGGGGCCAGCGGGGCCACCACGGGCTCTGCCAGGTGCAGCTGGCTGCCGGGGCACGGCAGGGCGCTGCTGGAGCTCCCGCAGCCCGAGGAACTATTGCTGCTCCCGTGGGAGCTCTGACAACTCATGGACTGCAGGAGCTGCGACATGGAGCTGATGGGGAAGGAGCTTTGACTTGGCTTTCTCATCAAGTCGGACCCGGCTTTGGGAAGCCCAGAGCTGTCCAACTGAGACTGTCTCAGCAAGCTCAGCACCGTGGTGGTCGGCTGCTTCCTTTTCCTCAGAGGATCCTTTTGCTGAGACATCAGTTTATCTCTCAGTGCTGCCCGGCCGCTCTGCCCTTCCGTGGTGGGGAGGAGCACGTTGGCAGCAGGAGGGAACATGGGATTTAAAGTGCTGTGTCCTTCGGTGCTGCCGCCGCTGGCAACAGGTCCAGAATTGCTACTGCTGTTATTGTTGTTACCAGCAAGTTTATTTTGATTTGCTAGCTGTGCTTTGGCTGCTGCTGAGAGTAAACTGCTTGCTGGAAAAGAGGCAGCGTTGTGCTGGTTCAAGATCTGATTTAAAGGCATTCCCAGCAAACCAGGCTGACTCTTCAAGGAACCGCTTCCAGCCGATGCAGCGGGAAAAACTGCATTGTTTGGAGGATTTAATACATTACTCATTCCAGCAATTAATGGGTTAGGGATGTCCTTGTATTGATTAAGTCCATCGTGCTTGGTGGAAGGGCTGGATGGCATGGATGGCCTCGGTGACCCTATGGTTGACCTCGGGGACCTGGGAGGGACTTTGATGCCACTGCAGGATGACTGTGGCCCTACGGGAGGCAGCAGGAAGTTTCCGTGATCGGACGAGGTGGAAGAAGAACGCGATCTTTGGGGAGAAGCCTCGATCCTCCCGATGCCGGCCGCCAGCATGTGAACGGGGGATGTCACCGGCGACGGCGACAGGGACGTCGAAGCCGAGTGCTGAACCCTTTGGACGTGAGTGCCATGGTTCATGTGGGCGGGTTTGACGGTGGGCAGGGGCAGGTTGCTGGGCAGGGGCACCACGGCGGGGGGCATGCTTACATTCATCACGGGTACCTGAGAGTGGACACTCGAGTGGAACGTGGTGGGGTTCATGATCACGGGGTTCTGGTTCACCGGTTTGCTGGGAATGGGGTCCAGTATGCCAAGAGGATCCTTCTCGGATGTTAATGGCTTTTTCTGAAGAGCACAAGAAGGTGGTGNAAGTTACACAGGGGTTTTTTCATTACTGGGCTCTTGGTGGTCAGGGTGGGGGAAAGAGGTATATTAGTCCTTCCAGCCATTGCACAGGATGACTGTATGGGAGAGCCGTGGAGCATGACTGACGGCGGGGACAGAGGCGTCCTGGTCATGTGGATAGGACTGGAGTTGGGCGCTCCGTGGAAACTGGGATTGTTCCTCGTGAAGACGTCGGGGCTCCCGAGAGGGTCAGTCCTGGGGGAGATGGAGCCGTCCCCGTAGATCTGCGACCCCGACGACGCCGGGCTGGGCATCCCCCCGTGGCTGCCGCGGTACGGAGACTTCTGCCCCAGTTCATTGCTCCCCAACCTCTGCCTGGGATAGGCAGGGTGGAGCTCTGCTTGCTGGCTTCCAGCCATTTCTTGCACATAAAGCCTACCCATGGCATTAGATGCCCCCATCATCAACTTGAAAGGAGTCTTACATTCCGGCATCACAGAATTTGTAATTCCTTCATGTGATTTATTCCTCATCGACCTTGGAGTTGCTGCTCGAGTGGGAACTGCTGGCGTTGCACCTGGGATGGGAAATGCACAACAGTTACGGGTTGGAAATCCAGCGTCCCGCGTTTCAGGGCAAAGCTGCTGAGGGGGAAAATATTCCCAAAAGCTCAGGGAGCCTCTGGCTAAACTTTTGCTTCAGCAGAAATAAACCCTCAATCATGGAGCGGCTGCTGGAACGGTGCCTGTTCCCAACTGCCCAGTTGTAATTCCATATCCCATAGAAATATGGACAGTTCAAAACCTTTTTCCTTCCCTTCTGCCTTTTCCAACCACCCCCTCCAGCGTCCTGCATCTCCAGCATCCCCGCTCTGGCAGGAGGAGCGGGATGGCTGTGGCAGGGAAAAGGAGCCTCTGGCACCATCTATTGAGGACAGGAGGAACAAAGCCCATCCAGGACTGAGACTCATTTCCCACAGAAGAAAAAGGTCCTGTCCCAAATGCTGTCCCTGATGAGGGATCCTGAACGCTTTCTGCTTGTTTTCAGGATGAAAGCCTTGGGAATATTTGCACATGATGGAAAAATTCCCTGTAAATCCCACTTTTGAGGCTATACCTTCCCACAAGCACAAGACCGCTTTCCATCTTTATTTAAAAAGACTTTTTTTCAATGTTTTACTTCCAGACTAAAACCACAAGCAGCTCCAAGTCTGGGAGACTTTCTGCCAGTTCTGCTGCTCTGGGAATTTGCAATTCAGCTCGGAGTGCTTGGCATGCAGCCTCCAGATATGCAAAATTCAACTGGAATTGGGAGCTAAAAATTCTGTGTTCAGATGAACTCAGAGGTGTCTTGAAATTGCTCTCCTCATCTTCCCTGGTCAGATGGCACTGACAATCCTGCCTTCATCCTATTTGCTCCAACATGAGAGAAACAAACATTTCCCCTGTCCCAAAATACAACCAAAGTCTCATTTAGAGGACAGAACTAAAGGCTGAACTGCAAAATAAAATAACTATGAGAGGCCTCACCTTGAGTGCTGGAAGTAAGCAAATGGTCACATATGAATGTGCAAAAATGAAAAGATCTTTTGCTTACAAAGGGATTTATTGGGGAATTTTCTTCTTTGCTTACACACAAAATTCTGACCGACAGAGAAAGTAAGAGCACATTAATGTATAAATTACGTCCTTCATTTTGCTAATTTTTTGAAAACAGGAATGTAATTTAAGTACTACTCATTAAAAAAAATTAAGCAGGGAAATGCACTTGTAACTTGGGAAATTGCACTGTTAGTTAAAAACAAAACTACACTAAAAAAAATTTTCAAGGAAGGTTTTAAATCCCAAATTTCAGTGTGAAAACACAGGGGCACATCAGTATTATGAACAGCATGGGTATCTTAGCATTGTCTACTTATCTAAAATTTATTATTTCTTAATTTTCCTATAATTTTTCCACTTTGAAGTGGGAAGAGCAATTGGCCAGGTGTTCTCACAGCAGTGAGGGGTGCAGAGAGCTCTCAGGCCTTTTCCCAGGAAACAGAGCACAGAAATATAAACTCAGCCCCCTTCCCTCCTTTGTCCTGGTCACTGGGATTTGTAATCCTCCTTCAGAACTTGTGATCCTTACAAAGTCCTTGATTTTGGATAAATTTCTGGGTTTGGAGCTGTTTCAGTGCTAACTTTGCTTCCACTCCAGGTCTCAGGGAGCCCTCCCCGTTTTACGAGGTTTTGATCTTTTGTTTGGAGAATACCTGTCAACTTCAGCCACCAACAAATTCCCTCTTTTTTTTTTTTTATTGATGGGGATAATGAAAATGCTAATCCAGGTTGGTGGCCAAAAATAATCCTTGAGAAATGACAGTGGAGATCTCCTCTTGCTGTCTATTCTCCTTTGCAATACAATTTCCCATTTAGCCAAGTCCTTAGCCACATCCTAATCCCTTCATAATCACTTTATTCTGCTCCTCTAATTTCCCATGTGACAGAATATCAGACATATTACTACAGTTCCAAAAGATGAGAGCTAATGTATTTTCTTTGTCTAGAACAATCTGATATCTTTTCCAAGAAAATCATGCTCTTACTCTGGGCTGACCTGCTTTTACACTCATTTTCTATCTTCCTCCATCTCTGATTACTCCCTTTATTTATTCCTTCAATCTGCTTATTTTTGCACTCGCAGTCAGACTTTTGGGGTGGTTTTGCTTAGCAATTATGTGTATAAAAAATCAGATTATTACATGATTCTGCATGATTTCATTTTACTCACTTGTTCCACCACCAGGACTAGTTAGAACCAGTGAAGGATGTGGTGCTTCCATGCTTTTATGAAGTGTAGCCACAGCAATAATTTTCCTTTTGTGAATGCATAGTTTGGTGACATCTTCGTCCGCTTTAACATCTTCAGCAGTTCTCTGCTTCACAGCAGCTCCAGGATCAAAATTAAAGACCTGGCAGTGAAAATTCCAGCATTTAAAATAACGACTACAGGCAGCAAAGTCACGAAATTCACATGAATTAGGAATTTTATATGGAGTATAGAGGAATTTTCCTCTGTTCCTGACTGCTCCTACATTGCCCAAGAGATTCCTTGACAGGATGTTTGGAAACAACAAATAAAAAATGGAATATATTTATAATAACTGAGTCAGATCTTCTCCAAGAAGGGCTAAGGCAGAGGGGAGCTGAATTTTGTATTTCAGGTCTAACTTTGGGTGGACACCACTTATTTTAGAGATGATCTGAACAGAGGTTGAGTCATCAGCATGGGTAGATCATAAATATTATGGCACAGAGATCCAAAATGATGCTGTGCTTTACCTTGGGAAGAACAAGAGGACATTCTAGGCCACACTTGCACGTTCCATCAGTCAGCAAGTAAGTCTTCACCTGCTCCAAGCAGGATAATAAAGACCCACTGGGACTGCAAAGGAACAGAAATGATGAATACGAGCTCTTTGATAGGTCAGGACTTGTATCTGCTCACAAGGACAGTGGGTAAAATCACATTTCATATTTTTTTCTCATAGTACTTCTTGCTTTTACTCAAGAATTGAGGTAATACTTACAAATAAAAAAAACCCCAAACACGTTCTAAGGGAAACAAAGCTGCTGCAGCTGGGTCTCTTTGTTGCACCAAGTTTGGTTTCATTCAGCTAAAGTTTCGACCTCCTCACTGAAAGTGAGAAATATTACACCAAGGAGCCAGGCCAGTGAGCTCCTGATAAACTGCACTCAGATTTCTCCAACTCCCACCAGAAAATCATTATCTCCACATCCCAAAATAGGGCACTGGAAACTCTGTTACGGCAAAATCACTAATTCATAAGATGAAAAAAAAGTTCTCGTGTCCCCAGCCTGTAACTTGCAGATTGCTCTTTATTGCTGGGCCAGCTGAACTGTTTATCTGGAATAAAACACTGGTTATTAATGGCAGCTGTAAATAGCCCTAATTCAAACAAAAACAACTCAAGTGGAATAGTTTGGATCACGAAAACACTCATGACTCAAAATTCCAAGCTGTGACGAACTTTGGTGCTTAGAATCCAACACATAAACACCTCATCTCGCACGAGAACCGAGTCACATCTAAAGCAACATCTGCAAGTGACATTTCAAGCTCTGCTGACAGTTTAAATAAGGAATTTCTCTGCCAGACATGCCCTGAAATAGTTATTTTTGGGAGAAGTGCTCAGGTTGAATATGTGTAGCAGTGACAGTTTGGAGGCTGAGCAAGATGAAAGAGCAGTCTAAAAATAAAGGTGCAGGTCTGGTGACTGGTCAGGAAGTCAAACCCTCCCTGTCTGAAATCCCTGGGGAGCAGGGGGAAACTGCTCTTTACTTTGATTTATTTTAATTAAAGCAGGATCCTGGCTGATCCCTTTGGATGTTCTCACCTGTCCTGATCATGCTCAGCCCAGGCAAACTCCACACTTGAGGCTGTAACAGCTTCCTGTGGGAGAATCCCAGACTGATGTTTCCTCTGGACCCAAAATCTCTCCAGACACTTTCTGTGACCCCTAAAATCTCCTGTTAAAAGGCATTTCTGGGAATATGCTCCTGAGTGAAGATGCTGTTTTATTTGCATTGGCTAAAAAAGGCTACTTTTCCTGGGATATTTTTAGAAAAAAGCGATTTTAAATAACCTTGGTGTGCTGTTTGCCTGGGCACACATAACCAGTGCAGGCTCCAGGAGATCCTGGAATAAAAAGGAGTGTGCTGACAATCAGTGAGTGGAAAGGAAGGTCAATCCACTGAATCTGTGGGATCCAGAATCCCCACTGTACACACATGCAGGGATATTTGTCCACAAAACCCAACCAAATTTTAAAAAGGGACATTTCCCCCCTGCTTCTGCCTCGATCCTGGGCAGAGCTGGAATTGCAACGTCTCCTTGGTGTGCACAGAGTTATCGACACTTCTGTAACACAAAGGATAATCCACAGCTTCCTTCGTAAGAGACTGCCACAAAATCATGGAATTCCAGACTGATTGGGGTTGGGAGGAGCTCAAAGATCAGCTGATTGCAGCCCTGCCATGGCAGGGACACCTTCCACTGCCCCAGGCTGCTCCAAGCCCTGTCCAGCCTGGCCTTGGACACTTCCAGGGATGATTTAGGCCCTACTCAGCAGCTCTGTTTTGCTAAGAAAAGCCCTGAGAATCAACTCAGTACTTCTCCCAGGTAACAAAAACCAGTTAATGAATGGATTTAATCTTGATTTAATCCAAAGCAACTGCTGACAGCTGACAGGAAAACGTCCGTGCTTTCCAAGGAGGCACAAACAGAGAGTCTTTATTCAGCTGGGATCATCTTTTCCACTTAAATCATGTCAGATCTTAATATATCCACTAATTTTCCCTGGGATAGCTGTGGAGTCAATATTGTTTGACCTTTCCTTGCCTCCACGAACGCTGTGCATGCTGGCAGGGCAGTGAGAAACTCAATCCTGGAGGATTCAGCTGCCCTCAGAGCCCCGTGGATGCTCCATGTCAGGCAGGAGATTGGATTGTTGGACTTCCACCCTTTCCAACCAACACCTCCTGCTCTGGGCCTTGCAGCAAACAGCAGTGTAAAATACTTTGCTTCATCAGAACATCTCAGAGAAGGTGACCAGAAAATTCAACAAAGAATAAAAAAATACTTTGGAAAACTGGGGAAGAGGGCAGCAATGAGCTTCCCCAAAGCTGTTGTGGAAAACTTGTTAGAGGTGTGGAAAACAAAGTTCAAGAGCTGGGGGGATCATCAGGTACATAAAAATACCAGAAAATTCACCAAAGAAGAAAAAAATCCATAGGAAAACAGGGAAAGAGGGTAGGAATGAGCTTCCCCACAGCTGTTGTGTAAAACTTGTTAGAGGAGTGGAAAATGAAGTTCAAAAGCTGGAGGGATCATCAGGTACACAAAAATACCAAAGCATTGTTTTCCTGATGTCTGGATATCGAGATTATTGGGAAAAAACCCACTAATCCACAGCTTTTCCTCTCCCACTGATCTGTAAGGGAGGCAGAGGCCCAGTGAATTCCAGCTGTAATGAGAAATACAAGGGCAGGGTGGTTTCTCTGCCATGGGTATCACTGACACGGACTGGGCTTGATTCTGCTAATGGAGAACACAAACAAGAAATCCTGGAATGCAGCTGATCCTGCATGGCAGTTTAGAGTAAAACTGGAGTGTGCTCTGGCTCGTTAAAGACTTTCGTATTGGTACTGCACAAAATGTTGTGAGAAGTGGTTATTTTAATCACAGAACAGTGGAAGAAATTTAAGCAAATAACTGACTGATAATCACATAGACTTGTGCGAGGCAAACTCAACATCCCCACATTTGCTAAAGCTAACTTTGATCTTTTTTCCAATAACATTTAATTTAGTCTCTCTTTGTCTGAACACATTTATTTCATAGCAATTTCAATGCATTTCTCTGCGACCATTCCAGGGCGAAGCAAAAAAATCCAATAAACTAAGAAAATAAAGTAACAAAAACTTTGGATTTAGGTTTATGTTCTCGAGTTTTTTTCCCACATGAGAAATGTGAGGGATCCATAAAAGTCGGAGAACATCAGTGATAGCAAACACAGAACCTTCATGGGCATAAAAAAATGCGTTTGGAGCTATTGAGTAGCCACATAACTTAAATTTACTTTGAAAAGAATCACAAAATCACGGAATGGTTTGGGTTGGAAGGGATCTAAAGCTCATCCAGTTCCAATTCCTGCCCAGGGACACCATCCCTGGCTGCTCCAAGCCTTGGTGTCCAACCTGGCCTTGGACACCTCCAGAAATCCAGGGGCAACCACAGCTTCTCTGGAAATTCCATCCCAGCTCCTCCCCACCCTCCCAGCCAGGAATTCCTTCCCAAAATCCCACCTAAATCCACCCTCCTTCAGCTCCCACGACGATCTCGCACTCGAGGAAGAAACCCTTGAAGGTTTTGAGCAGAAGCAATGAGCTGAGTCAGGAATTCACTGCACGTTCTGGCCAAACTCCACCAAACACCAGCCCAGCCCCTGAGGTGACCTTACCTGATGTAGAGAACTCCACTTTGGTCCACCCTCCGCTGCCAACCAACGGGAACTTGCACTGCTGGTGGCCCTCCATCCGTGTCCCCTCCGTCACACTCCTTCCCACCATTCATTTTCCTGTTTCTGGTTATGAGTCTTCAAAGATATCAACAGTAAGGTGATATCCTCTTACTACATGTCATCCTGGCCTCCCAAAGCAGGCCCTGCAGCACAGCTTTCCCCAAATCCTACAAAGTGCATCGGGAGGCTCCAGCTCAGTTTGAAACCAAGTCCTTAAAAGTGGCCATTTTGGTTAATGAGTCACTTTCCCATTATAATCCACATTAAATATGCAATGTTTAACTCCTTATATATTCATAAGGATGAACTCTATAGATAAAAATTAGTGCTTCCAACTTGGGAAAATCATAATTCACCAATCCTTTGTTACCTGTCAGAAAGGAGAATGGGGAAAAGGAGAATTTCTAGTTCAACAGCATGATGGCTCCAAGCTTGATGACTGTCTACGATAACTTGTATTTTGTGAAAGCTCGTCTCATTTTTATAAACATGAGTCAGATCCAATACCTCCAGGTATTACACCCTTTATATGCCACATTCTTTTTGTTTTCTTTTTATCTTCTGGTCATGATCCAAGTTGTCTTCTTGAGTTTCTTTGCTGACTCCTTGGCTCCAATCAAACAGCCTGAAAGATACAGATGTGGGAAACACGTGAGCCATTCTCTGCAGCCTTTCAGCCCAGTTCAGTAGCTCAGGGAGATGTTTACAGCTGCAGCCATTCCCAGAGCTTCAAATCAAAATTTTAAATGTCAATGGAACCATCAAAATAAGGCTCAGAGCAAACAGAATCCTGCCAGCATTTTCTTTTTATACGTGGATGCAATTGAGCTACATCTTAAAAGCTATGAGAGTGCAACTGCTGGTAAATAGTTGCTGTAGAGTTTGGGGGAATTAAGGGATGCATCTTTTCACTGAATATTTTCACATATGCTTCTGTTCAGAACTATCAGCAGATGACTAAATTAATGCCCTTTAAAAATTGTTTAGAAAACTGAATGAATTTCGTGGGAAGGAAGCTGCTTCTGGGCTTTGATAATATCCATAAAAATGCAAACCTCCCGCATTTCGATTGAATTAAAATAATCATCTCACCAAAAAATTGGGTAATAAAAAGGGAAAAGCCAGCAGCAGTGACTGATCTCTGAATACCTCTGAAACAATGTGAATATCCTCAGGAATAATTCCCCTCAGAGATTTTCTCTCGTGACAGGAGTTGTGTCATTTCCCCCCAAAACAGTTTTTTCAAGCTGACCAGGTGAGACTTCATTCTTGAGACTGAACATTTTATTAAGGTGAGACAAACGTGGGATATGGGATTTAAATAGTAAATACACCAGAAAAAAGCAACAATCCTAAATTCAAATACAGGATGGCACTGCTGACTGCTGTAGTAACATCATTTTAGGAGGTTTTATTTGGAATCAGGTGTCAATCCTGCCTTATTCCCAACACTAACATTATGCCAACATGTTAAAACATAATAAATGTTATAGACCTGACTGATTTTAATAAGAAAAGGGATTTTTTTTTAAGCCAGAAATGGAACATAAAGACATTTCTGCAATAACACCACATTACATCTATATTTAACAGTAATAACAGCTCCTTCCTTCAAGACCACTAAAGGAAGACTACAGAGGCATAAATATAGTCCTGGAAAATGTTCCCTTAAGTACCCTCATGCAGAACATTCTCTTTAGAAGTGCTGCTTAGAAATGTAAAGTTCCAAATGCTCCAAAAAGAAAAAAAAAAGCCCTCACCAGGGTATTTCCAAGCAGGCTGTGGATAAAAGGAGCTTGGGGGGTTGGAGAGACCCCCCTGGACTGAGGGGCTGCAATCTGCAGAACAGGGAGCTGGCCAAAGGCTGGAATCCGTGCTCTTGGAGGCTTTTCCCAACTTTAATGACTCCGTGATTCCAGATTTTGTGCAGGATGAAGCCTTCTGGAATGGGCTGGCACTGTTCTGCAGGGGTCTGGTTCCACTTTCCCAGGAATTCCAGAGGGATGGAATCCTTGGGCAGCCCCCAGCGGGGCCTGAGGAGCTCCTGCCCCGCCAAGGTCACAGCGGGTGTCCCACGGACACCTTGCCACGTCTCCTACCCAAACAATCCACCCTTTAATCTCCCAGGCCGGAACACAGAAATAGGATTTGGAGAGCTCTTGGCAACAGTTCAGGGCTCGCTCAGGTTTGCAGTTCAGAAATTTGGGGGTTTCAGTGGTTTTATCCTGATTAAGGAGGGAGCAGATGAGGTTTCATCAAAAGCAGGCCAGAATTTACCTTATTGCTGAAAGCTGCAGTGGCATTTTTACTGTAGGTCCCATGGAAGGCTAAAACAGGTAAAACATTTCCCTGTTATTCTGAATTAATTGAGAATTAACCTTCTGTAATGCAATAAAGCCAGAAAATTTATCAAATACTGGGAGCACCCGGCGCAGGGGAAATTGCTCGTGTCTCAGCCCAGCCTTGCTGTGGCTCATGTTGCCATTTAGGCCCATGATGAGCAAATAATATCCAGAAATTGCTTTTTTTTTGCAAGAGACACCTCAAAGTAGCTTTTTTATTTCTACAGGTTCTGCAGGGCCCTGCCTCAGCTCCCATTCCACCTCCACCACAGGATTCTCAGCATCCCATCAGATAAACTTTGTCTGGGCTGCACCTGGAGTGAAATAGGACTGAAAAGAGCTAAAAAATTCACTGAACCGTTTAATCTGGGGGAAGCATTTAAATATTTTTAGGAAAAAGAGCAGGGTTAGGTGGGTACTGGGAAGAATTCCTGGCTGGGAGGGTGGGGAGGGGCTGGGCTGGGATTCCCAGAGAAGCTATGGCTGCCCCTGGATCCCTGGCAGTGCCCAAGGCCCGGCTGGCTGGGGCTTGGAGCAGCCTGGGACAGTGGAAGGTGAGGATTAGAGAATCTTTAAGGTCCCTTCCATCCCAAATCATGCTGGAATTCCACGGTTCTAAATTCTGTTCTCCTCCAGGTACAAAAATCCTTCAACCCCCACACTCCCCTAAGCAGAAGCAGTGACCAGAGCTATTCCCAGCTCCCAGATTTGACCTTTCTGTGCAATTTTCTGTGCTGGGAGGACACCCCGAGGTGCCTGGGGGTGATGAGATCCAGCAAACAGAGCTAAGGCTGCCTGGGAGTTTCCAATGCACACATAATCCGTGTTTTATAAGAAGTGCTCATGGAAGTGAGATGTTTTTCCCTAAAATTCAGCACAGTTCCATGTGGATTTCCACAAAGGAAAGCCCCCAGTGACCTCTGCACGTTGCTACAGGCATGAATAGCACAGGTAAGAGGTGCTCATCCATATTTCCATGCTGAAATCCATCGTAAACCACACATGGGAACTTCTTGGGTGTTATTTGGTTTAATTAATTTAGTAACACCAGAGAAAACTCAAAGCTCTACTGCTCCAGAGATTTACAACAACAGGACAAGAGGGAACGGCCTCAGGCTGGGCCAGGGGAGGCTCAGGGTGGACAGCAGCAGGAATTTCTTCATGGAAGGGGTGCTCAGGCACAGGAGCTGCCCAGGGAGGTTTGGATTCCCCATCCCTGGAGGTGTCCCAGGAATTCCTGGAGGTGGCACTCAGAGCTCCGGGCTGGGGACAAGGTGGGGATGGGGCACAGCTGGGACTCCATGGGCTGGCAGGGATTTTCCAGCTTTTTCCTGGGATTCCATGACTGCAGAGCCCCTCACCTCGTGATGCACCATCTGCCCCCTCCCCATCCCAGCACCCTCTGAAGCTCTTTGGGCTGGGATGCAAAGGAGTTGGATTTTGGACCAAATCCAAAGCGTTCTGGACACTGGAATGAATCCAAAGGCCTGATTTCCATCAGCCACGGAATAAATCCCTCCCCTCAGTACTCTGCTAGCAGCTCCAGACAAGTGCTGTTATCTCACCACGAGTAACACAACTTCCCACATCCCAACCAGAGACTGCTTTTTGCCCCGTGCCAGCACATGATGTTTAGATTTGTTTTGCAGGCCAGTTTCATTACGATATCCTTCAAAATATTTCACTGGAGAACTCTGCGAAACTACACGGAATTCCTTCCCCTCTCTAGCCCCCTCGACCTCTTCCCTGCACGGAAAATTTCTCCTTAATTTTCATCTGCTGGAAGTGTGGTTTCAATTTTTTAATGGGATTCTCTCCCTTTTTTTGCAGTGTTGGATTTCAGGCAGCCTCTTCGCACACTCAGCTGTTAATATTTACTTCAACAATTTTTTAGTCAAGTGGGGAAATAGAAAACTCAACAGGATGCAAAAAGAAATTTAAATTAGATATTAATTGTCCGGATTCCAATCTGTTACATATGATATGAATAATATTTATTTTTTTAATAAGTGGATGTTGAGCCAGTTAAGACAGATTTTGACAGTCTGATATTGCAAATCACGGAATGGTTTGGGTTGGGAGGGACCTTAAAGCTCATTTTGTTCCACCCCCAGAGACACCTTCCACTATCCCAGTTTCTCCAACCCTCTGAGGAATAAATTTTTTCCTATTCAAATATAATCTGAATCTCTCCCTTGTCCTCCAGATACTTTTGATGCTCCATTACTTTTTTCTTATATGAACTTTTAAGTGCCCAAGAAAATTCCATCCCAAAGGGGCTCCACAATCCCTGCCTGGTTCTCTGAGGCACAAATCCCAATTCCCACCTACAGAATGGCCACATTTTGGATAAAAAGCTTTGCAAACACTTAGAACAAACACCAAACACTGCTTGGAGACACAAATTACAATCTCATTTACGAGGCTTTCCTCTCTAGCACTGAAAAACCTCCTAAATGAGAAATGCTCTGAAATCACAGTCTCGAGGTTTCAGAGCTAGTAAGAAATTTTAGTTTCTTAAAAAGCATCACTTGCAAAAAACTCAGTGAAAAGGAGTTTTTATTTAGTTACCACTTGCACATTATTAATCTGTTTAAGTCTATCAAAGCAATTAGCCAGGATCCTCCTGTATCATCTAATTAGATACAAATGTTGCATCATTTTTTGGGAATGCTTTCCCAGTTTGAAAAGCAGCGTTCTCCTGACTAATTAGATCAGTGGTGAATACTTTATGAGGGCCTATTTTTAGGCCAGTGATTCAACAAACAAAAGTGCCTGAAGTAGGAAGGAAACCTTGAATCCTTCAGGATTCTTTAACTTGGAGTGGTGTCCAGGACGTGGCACAACTCTACACACAATTTACTCATGATTTACTCATGATAAACACAATATACTCGTGATATACTCCAGCCTTCAGGTTGAAAACTCACCTCACTTGTAAATGCAGAGTATTAAGAATATTTTGCCACAACCAGAAAATTCCTGTGCACTGAACGACTTAATTAAAATGAGAATTTTAAATTGCCCCAGTGCCAGCTCACTTTATACCAGTGCAACCAGCTCTGATATTGAGTTATTTCCAACTTTTAAAGCAGTTTTATACCTATAACAAGGTTTATATTCTCTTATTCTGTACCACTGTTGATGCTGTGGAATTTTTTAGGATCAGAATTCAACCACTCTATAAAATAATTCCCTGGAGGTGTCCAAGGAACACCTGGATGCAGCATTCAGTGCTCTGGGCTGGTGACAAGGTGGGGATTGGCCACAGGCTGGACTCAGTCTTGGAGGGTTTTCCAACCTCGTGATTCCCTGACAGCCCTTCGGATGAATTCACCCATAAATAACAAAAATCCATGAGGATTCCAGGCCTTTCTCCCTGTTCTCCACCCCCAGGAGCCTCCTGGATGTTCCCCTGCTCCCAGCCTGGCTTCCCAGCCCGTGGATGGACAGAACCCTCTGGAATTTGTTGTCCCAAGCATCCAAGAGCAGATGCCAAAGGAGCCACTTCAGCCCTGCCACGCAGGAATCTTCACTATAAAACAACAAGGAGATGAATTTCAGGGAGAAAAACTGATTTATGTCCATGGAATCCAGCTGATCATTAGGAGAGCGTCACATAAATCCCTTCTTTTGGGGCATTTTGGATCAGGGTGCTGTTAATTAATCAGATTTAAATCTGATAATCCTTCCCACCCACATCCAGAGAAAAATCAGAGTATCCTCAATTTTGGAGATTAAACTGTGCCATTAAAGTCATCCAAGGCAATGGACAACTGGGCTGAGCTGGGAAGGAGCAGGATTCTTTTAGCATTCCTTATGGAGAGCACCAATCCCTAAAATCTCCTCCCAGGATGGCTTTTAACCCATCTTTCCACGCAATTCCCAGAGCTGGGAGCAACTGAGGCTCTCACTTCCAAGGAAAGAGAGGATAAAATCCATCCTCCCAAGGCACAGAGACCTCTGAAAGGCTTTGCACCAAAAAAAAAAAAAAAGGGCAGGAAAACCAGAAGGATTCTGTTTTAAACCCTCATCCCTGGCTATTCACTATGGATTTATTAATGTTTATTTATAATTTAATAGCATATTTATTCTGCCCACCCCACGGAAGGACACCCAGCAGTTTGGATGCTCTTCCAAGCCTTCCACCACATGAATTTTTTTTCTTCCCAAGGGAAATAGGTCAGAACTTTGCATATGACACAGACCTACTCTGTGTCAGCATGATGGCAACACTCATATTTTCAAAATTAAGGCAAATATTTGGTATATTCCAGAAATCAGCTGAGAATGGAGTCACTGTCATCCAAACCTTTCCCAGGGAATATTATTTAATGGAATATTACTGAGCAATATGTTCATGAGAAGTGGAGAAACTTCACATCCACTTTATT
This sequence comes from Melanocharis versteri, assembly GCA_013397845.1. Classification (NCBI taxonomy): domain Eukaryota; kingdom Metazoa; phylum Chordata; class Aves; order Passeriformes; family Melanocharitidae; genus Melanocharis; species Melanocharis versteri. Next base: position 31,871 of record VZTG01001225.1, read on the forward strand.
TCAGGGGAATTTGGATAAAGAAGTGAGGAATTTTCTTTCAATTCTCATGTTTCAGGCTTCCAAAAAGCTGATATTATTCAGCATAGTTCTATAATGAAGATTATATGAATTTCAGGAATCTTTGATAGAGAATGTTCCTAAAATACTTAATAAACAGTTGCAGAAAATGAGAAGGAAATAACTATTTGTAAGTACTCAGTTCTGCTGTACATTATTGACTTAGAGGTTACCAGGGAAATGGAAATTTGGGAAAATAAAGATTTGATTTAAAAAAATATTTGAATGGAGCTCTTTCAAAAACTGACCATGAAAATTCATTTAGATTGTAGTCAAACAATTAAAAAACAGGAAAAAATCAGATTCCTGGAAATCTGGGGAAAGGCTCCGAGCGCTGGAATAACAATTATTAAATAGCCTCAGATCCCCACTAATTTTGAGACCAAATATTAAGCAATAAATGGCAAAAACAAAGCAATAAATGGCAAAAATGAAGCCCATCCTCTCATATTTTCAATGCAGAGGTCTCAATAAACAATATCAACCTCCTTTGTATCAGACACCTGAAGTTGAGGACAGAGCGATATTTCAATAATTTGAATAATTCAGCCCGAGCTCCTGTGCAGGAGAATGTCAGAACTGTAGCAAGATTGCAAATTAAACCCATAAATTATGCTTTTGTGCCAAAGTAGTAATCACGTGACTCTACTATTTTTAGACCCTTGGAATTTTTTCTCCAAGTGCCCTTTTTTCAGCTGTTTGTTGAATTACGTAGCTCTGCTCAGCAATTTCCCTGATGAAAATACACTGAAGGTATTAAAAAACATATGGGAACAATAAAAATCAGCCCTTCAGACACCTCAGTGCAAACCCTCCTGCCTTATCTGGCATAAATGGAATAATATTGGAGAGTCTGGACTGCCTCTGGACCCTGAAAATCTGATTAATCTCTCCATTAGCAGATAATTACTTACTAATTGAATGTAGAAGTATTTGGAGAATTTGGCCCCACTATTTTATTTGAGAGAGTTTTCTCTGTTTTCTTAAAAAAAAAAGGGATGCAAAAGTTCAAGGATATTTAAAAAAAAAAGGGGTTTTAATCCTTTTAAATGCCAAATGTTTCCTTCTTGCTATAGCAGAGATTTATTAGTTACGAGTTTAATAATTTTTCAATCAATCTTGATGAAGATTTGTTTACATGACCTTTCCTTCTCCAGCCCCTTTTTCTACTCTGAGTCAGCTCTTTCCTGAATTCACCATTTGAATTCAAAACATTCTTGCTCACCCTGCCATTAAACCATCACCTTTGTTTTGTTATTTAAAAGCTCTGAAACCAGTAAGGCCCATCGAAAGTAATTTTTAATGTATTAATTAAGAGTAGGGAGGGGGATTGAAATGAAAGTGAAAAAATCCTGACCTTTTTCCTCATTAAGCATCAGATTGAAGGTGGGTCTGTTCATCTTGTTCAGTCCAAGCTGGAAAATAATCAGTTAAAACAGAAAATTAGCAATAGTGAGCAACACACTCCACTTAGGATGCAAAGATTTCAATACTAAATGGTTCTTAATTATTTCTTCATATTAATAAACACTTAGAAAGGTTTCTTAGGATATTATTTCTCCTTTGAAATGCTGAAATAACCATTTCCACTTCTTGTTTTGCACACATTTCATCTCTATCAAACATCACAGCATGGGAAAAAGAATCTAATATTTAACAAACTAATGTATGACTTCTGTCAAAAAAAACCAGTTTAATCCGAATTCTGGCAACACAGATGATCAAAATTCCTGCCCATACACACAAACCCCACGAGCTTCAAATAAGATTTTGTGCTTCAGGGGTGTCTGGCTGCCCCAACCCCTTCACTCAGATTGACTTTTCAGCAAGCCAAGGTATTTTTAGCCCACTAAAAGGAGCAAAGTGCCTCAAAGTTGGTGTCTGTGTATTTTGGGGATGAATTCTTACGTAGCAATGATCACACCAGGCACCTTAATAAGGATAAATTTCTTTGGCCAATGAAGTGTGAGGAGTGGAGTCTGGCTCCTGGAACATGAAACAGTTGATTTTAAGATAAAACATCCCCAGCTTCAGAGCAGGGCTGGTGAAATGTTCCTTGGAGGGGATTTGCCACCCAAACACAACAAATTTATTTTTGATGCACAGCAAGGTGGTACCTGGTGGTGATGCTCAGCTCTGCCCTGCCAGGTATCCCTGGCTTTTGCTCTGAAAAACCTGATTTTCCTGCATGAGAAACACCCCAAAGCAGGCAGAAAAGGTTGGATTCTCTTCAGAAGGAGCTAAACAAAAGGGTGAATCACAGTCAAGCTTGACAAGCGTAAGAGAATTCCACCAGCTCATCAAAGCAGGGAAAAGAAAAATGAGAGTAAGGCCCACAGGCACCCAGAAATTAAAACCATGTGGCCCTTCAAGGATGCAGCACATCCAAGAGTTTAGGAACAAAGCTCCAAAAAAGATAAGAGCCTGGAAAATGCTTCATCCCGACTGAAGGACAATCTATATCCGAACTCACAACTCAAACAGTTCTTTATTCTTTGAAAGTGCCCCAAAAAACGGCTCTGGAATTGCCTAACACAGATATCGAGGGTGTTCTGCCCCAAAAAGTGAATTATTGGGGAAAGTGGGGGCAAAGAACCACTCAGGCACCTCTTCATCACAACACATTTCACATTTGTGTGCAGGTATTTATTTCTCACGTTCTCCTGGACTCCTGAATCCAAGGAAATCAGCGGGCAGCTTCCAAAAGCTGCTGAACCTGAATTTCACTCTATCTGAAAGAAGAGCTTTTCAAAGCATTTTATTTAAGAAAATAAAGGTCCTTCGGTTCATTTTTACTGCTTCAACTGAAGGGTGTTGTCAGGAACAGAAAACCTTTGCAGGGAAATGAGACCAAGTTAATCCCAAAATTCAGGTGACAGAATTAGAGAAACTGAGGATGTGAATAAAGAGGGATCTCAGGAGAGCAAAATGCTCAGCCCATGGTCAAAATTACTGAAATTGCCTCTGGAAGCGCCTTCTCTGTGTGTTTTCAAAAGTTTCCTGACAGTTACAGGTAAAATATCCCAGTTTTCCATCCGTATTTGCAGTCAGATATGAGGTGAAACAAAAAACACCTTGGCCTGTTTTCTCTTTCCATCTCTCCTCAATTACACTTGGAGCAAACTGAACTTGCTTTTTAATTTTTTTTTTAAAACCTACAGAGCAACCCTCACCATTGCTTTGATAAAACCCTCTTATCTCTTTTTTCTGCCCATCCCACAGTGCTCCCTTTTTTCCCACAATAAACAAACCCAACCCTTTCAGCTGTTCTTTAGGAGCCCTGATTTCTAAATCTGGCACGGGCTGGTTCTCTGCTTTGCATTCCTCTGGCTAATACCAAGTTAAATGAAATTAATTTATTGAATTTTAATAAATAGACATTAAAATTTGTTTTAAAATAGTAAATAAAGGATAAATATTTAAATATTTTTAATATTATCTTTTACAATTTTTTTTTTAAATTACAAGGGCAGGTCCAGTACTGCAAAACACTTCCTGCCTTTGATCTCGCCAAGAGCAAACACACACCAGGAAAATCTGGGATGTTTTTAAGGAGTGAGGAGATTCCAGTGGAAGGAGAATCCCAGATTGGTTTGGGCTGGAGGGACCTTGAAGCTCATTCCAATTCACCCCTGCCATGGGCAGGAACACCTTCCACCACCCCAGGGTGCTTCAACCTGGCCTTGGACACTTCCAGGGATTCAGGGGAATCCACAACTTCTTTGGGAATCCTGTGCCTCACCACACTCACAGGGAAGAAGAGATCCTCATAAAATTCCACCAAGGAATTTTGGGAGCTCTTGTGTCAGCTCTCCCTAATCAGGGACAGCTCTCAAAAAAAAAAAAGGATTCCAAGTGAGTTGTGACCATCAAGGATTCTGTGGGAATGCTGCACACATCAGTGCAGAGGGGATCAGACAGAATTCCACATCTCCTCTGAAGAAGGAAGTCCTGATAAGAATGAAAATGTGCTTAAAACCCTTATTTAGATCCAACAAATATTGTACAGCCACTCCAGTGACTCACTGAGATGCCCAACACTATCGTAGACGCAATTTTATTTAAAAATAAAACCACACACATTCCTTCAACTGGGCCACTTCAGATTAGGGATCTCTTCAGCCTTTTCTGGAGGGATTTAAGAAAGCTTTGGAGAAATCTTAAAGCTATGGAATTAGCCTGGTATTTATAGCTCCGTTTCCAAGCGTGTTCTTTGAGCTTCCTAGGACGTTCCTTCTCCCCATCTGCTGGTTGTTGACATGGTGTAACCTTTATTTTGGTTATGAAAATCTGTAAGAATACGAGCATTTGATTTTTTTATTGTGCTGGAGAGGTCTGGTTCCATCTCAGGCAGCTCCACTTTGCTACTCCAACATCACCCAGGGCTGGAATGGTGCTGCAGATTTTCCAGCAGAGAACTGGAGTTCTATTGTTCGATTATGTCAAAATATATTACTCCCAATTATGACTAATGCTCCATCTGAATCACAGCAGCACAAAATGGTGCTTTTCTCCCCTTTACAATGCTGTGCTTCACATGCTGGCTGGATACAATCTGGTAAATCGAGGGCAGGAAAGTTTTGTCATTGTTCTCTTATCAAAAAGGCCACATTTGGGTGCACTGTCTACCTTCCACCACTGCTGAACTGCTCACTTTTCTGCTTCAGCACCATCAAATGTTGAAGATCTGTTTGTTTTTTTAATGTTTTTTTCTGATTGTTTTTTTAATGTTGCCTCAAATATTTTGTCTCGAAACCTCACCACTGTAGCGTAAAACTACCAAAAAAAAATTTCAAGTTTCCCAGCTCAATAAATGCATTGATTTACCTTGGGATACTCACCTACATTGCTTCTCATGGTCTTGCTTCAAGTTATCTTGGGGATCTTTTAGGCTTTTTACAATTCCTGCTGCAGTTTGAGCTTTGCTTTAGACAGTCTCCTGTGGTGCTCTCGATGATGGGCTATGTCCATTGGGGCCGGCTCCTCGCCTCCCTCCACCCCTCATCTGAGGAACTCCTGCACCCCACTTAACATCTGCTGAGATAATCACAGCATCTCAATTAAAACAACCAGCCAAATGGGTTCATTCCACTTCTCTGGATTGCTCTGTAAGCCCCTCCACAACTACTCCGTAGCATAAACAAAGTGATTTTCTTTTGAAGGAATGGCTTTGACTGGAACTGAAGCTGCCTTTCGAGTTGCACTGATCCACACTAAAAACCCCCAACTAAAGACAAAAAGCTGAGTTTTAGAGTGGTGCTGCTGCAAAAGGCCTTGGTGAGGTAGAAGGTTCCACCAGCATCACTGATGAGCTACAAATGATGAGCAATAAATGATGAGCAATAAATGATGAGCTGCAAATGATGAGCTGTAAATGAGTCTTGGCTCAGGCACAGGAAACTGGGGAACCCCTGGATGAAACAGAAGCTGTTGGATCACAGAATCCCAAAATGGTTTGGGATGGAAGGGACCCTAAAATCAGCTGATTCCAGCTCCTCCCACGGGCAGGGACACCTCCCACCAGTGCAGGCTGCTCCCAGTCTCATCCAGCCTGGCCTTGGCTCATTATTCCCTGACATCTGCCTGTTCTGGGCCATTTCCACCCTTCCCAGAGGCTCTGTCCCTCCAGCACTGACTCCCTGCTGGAATCCCTCTGACCCCGAGAGGAGCAACCAGCCTGCCCAGGACTCGGAGCCAACTCTGGATTCTTCCAGAGGTGAAATGGATTGGAGCTCATCAGGTTAAAGGCACATCCCAAAGAGTTAAGGGAGCCTTTAAACCCTCGGATCTGAGAGCCTGGGGACTCAGCACAGGCACAGCTGGGCATCAAATTCACAATTATTGGGGATTTCACTTTTTTCCCCAAATAAATCTTCATTAAAACCAAATGCAACACCAATGATTTTTGAATCCTTCAGAAAATGGAAAGAATTAGTTCTGATTTTCGAATCACCTCTTTGGAATCTCTTTTAAAGCCATTTATCATCACAGTGAAGGTCTGGGTTGTTGTTAAAACCTTCTCCTGTCACAGAAAACTCTGATACAAAATGGGAATGAAAAGTTTCAGATAAGCCAAACAAACAAGGTATAACAAAAGTCACAAAGTGCACTGGATGTGAAACCGAATAGAGAATTTCCCATGGTTATTTAAATATCTTAGTGAAGTTTAGAAGCAAAACCTGCAGTTTGGTTTCACTGATTTCATCAGTGTCCCCAGTTTAACTGAGTTTCCAATTTCAAAATTTTAATTCAATTTCAATTTCAAAATTAGGGCCCAGCATTTTGTAAAAATGGGCATTAATGACTCTTGGCTGTCTCAAACTGCATTTACCAACCTGGCAGAGCCTTTCAGGAACAGGTTTTTTTTCATATGCAAACTACTTAAAATAAAAATGATTAACTCTGTGAAGTTCTTCCCCATCAGCATCACTTTAAAAATGGCGCCACTATAAAATTATTAATATATATTTAGATTTTCTTAAGCACTGGGGCACTAGAACACTTCAAGGTTTGGTCTCTATAGAGGGCTTACCTGTTTTTAATACCAAGTATTAACAAGGAATATTCAGTCCATAAGTATTATTGAATATACAGATATTACTGAATGGAAGTATTTCAAAACACGATCATTTTATGCAGGTCATTCATATAATTATAATTTATCTTTACAGTAACTAAACAAACGGAAAGATGGTATAACCTACCATTAAAGAATTTGCATTAAAATGTGTTTTAGATCATAACTCCATTATGGATGTAACATTCTTCAGATACAATCATTTATTAATGCTTAAACACATTGAAAGGTATTGATAAAAGATATTTTTATGAAGAATTCCCCTGGAGCACAGAAGGATAATCACAGCAACCACTGTAAAACTGTAATTTACTGGAAACAATTCCAATAGATGGATGAAAGAGCCCAAGAATAAAACCTAAAGTCATAGCAGGGCTTAAAAAATCTGGGTCACATGGCCAGTGCTAAGGACTGGAGGAGCAGCAGGGAAAGGAGCTTCCTCTAAAGGCCTCGAGAAACTGACAGCAAAAGAATTAATTGAAATGAATAATCTGACTTTTAACTCATCAAAATTAAACAGCAACAATAAATTAATGATAAAATTGGCTGTACTGAGTGTATGGAAATGGACTTACACAGTGACTACAGAATCTGGGGGTTTTTTTGATTCCATGAACATCCCTAACAATAAACTTTCCAAAAAGTTGCAGGAATCCAGCGGTGACTTTATTTCTAGGGGAGACACATCTGTTTTTTCAGAGCCTTTTGCTGTCTCCTTCCTCTGTGAGCTTCCTATTTACATAACAAGTCTGTGCTAACAGATTAAAAAAATCCTGTCCCCATCTAATCTCTCCAGATACAAACAATATTCTTACAACTACAAGTATTTGGAGGATCTAAAATTAAAGACATTTTTTATGAGGAAACATGAAGAATACCAAAAACTGTTATTCCAGTAAGAGCAACAAACTGAACTTTTTAATTGTGTGCTGTCACAAATGAGGAAAAAAGAGGGTGGCAGTCAGCCAGTTCTCTTTTTACTTCAGCTGGGTTTTAAATGCGTTTCTTCTAAATCAAACAACTTGATTATTGGCTGTTTTTCAGGTTATTTTTCTTATTTACTCCATGGCATAAGAGAAAACCCCTCCTCCAAACCAGTTAATTCCAAATTAGAGCCATGAACTCCATGCTGGAAAATAACAGCAGCAGCTTAGAGACCTGTTCTGGAGCATCCAGTTCTGTCTGATTTTCTTTACAGTAATTGTTATTTTAATTTTGTTAAGGGAAAAAGTCACACAAAATTGTATTTATTAATTGCATTGTCTTTCATTTCAGAGAAATCAGAGAACCCCAGACTGGTTTGGGTGGGAAGGGACCTTAAATCCCACCCATTCCCACTCCTGCCATGGGGACACCTTCCACTATCCCAGGTTGCTCCAAGTCCTGTCCAGCCTGGCTTTGGACACTTCCAGGGATGAGGAATTCTCAGCTTCCCTGGGCTATGAGAAAGAGAGGCAAAGAGAGAATTCACCTACCTGAAATCAGGAAGACTGGTGGGTGTAATCCCCCAGGATTTGCTGGGTCTCGGAACTTTTGGGAAGAATTAGAGAAGTGCTGTTTTTTCAAGTCTTTGAGGTTTTTGCCCGTTTCGTTGCGATAAAGCCTCTTCTTCCTGCAATAAAACACACGTTGTACTAAAAGGAGATTTGCAGAAAGGCAAATTATTCCTTATTTCCCTCTGGAAGGATCTCTGTCTTCACTGCCCATACACACAGAACCAGGAGAATTTCCTACAGTCCAAGGTAGGGTCCAGGTCTGGCTGTATCCTCCCCTGCTTTACACTTGTAGAGAATTAAAGGCTGTAAAAACAGAGCCCGCACAGCTGGAGAATGGAGAAAAGGACTTTAAAATGAGATATTCTTGAGAGGATCCACCACAAAACTTCAGAGAACTAAAATAGCAAAAAAACGCCCAGTTTTGCTTATTTATATACACACCTCTTTTTATATACACTCACACACATGGACATTTCCATAAATTAATATAAAAACCCCCAAAGTCGTTTAGAACCATTGAAAGTAGGTTATAGACTTGTAGACTTTTTCTTTCCCAAAATGCCTTGTAGATTTTCCCCCTAAACCAAGCAGAATTCTGTGACTTGAACACGTGATGGCGAATCACGACCTGGGCCTAAGCAGGGCCTTGTATTTAATTTTATTCCTATCTCCTATTTCCTTTTATTCCTATAGCAAAAAAAGTGGGTGAAAATACACTTTATATGTCCATGATGACGCTCGGAGTAACCACAGGGCTCACAGGATTTTCAGGTTTCCCCAATTCAGGCTCAATGCAGAAGGCCTGGCCTAAATCAGGGCTCTGCTGTCTCCTCAGCAGAAAGCCTGAAAATTCTGGCGACACTGATACCTTTAGTTTTAACTTTCATATTTTTTAGATTTTATACTGCGTTAGTGTGTCTGTAACTCTGGGCTTCTTGTATAGTGCTAACAGCTCTTCTCCTGGCCTGGCTGGACAAAACACACCGTTTGCAGCCCGAAGAACCAAGGACATTTGCAGCTTCAGACCCCAGGAATGTAAACAGCCATGGATTGAGAGGGGACAGTCCGATAGGATGGGACTGCGTGGACTGAAGCTGTGGTTGGACAGTTGGCCCGAATGTGTAAATGGGCCAAAA